>VZTH01013867.1:257505-279914 GCA_013397815.1 Aleadryas rufinucha
TTCCTCCGCACTCGGGATTTCTGGCATTAAAAATAAGGGAAGAGAGGCAAAATTATGATTAACCATATATATATATTGCATTATAAACTGTGTTTCAAAGGTCTTTTCTCTAATTTGCAGGGATGGTAGGTTTAAAACGGCAGACAGGAGAAGACAGGGAGAAAAGAAACCACAGTGCAAACCAGTAGGATTGCAATAAATAATAAACTACGGGCCACAACAGTATTTTTTTTTGAGCTCACAGATAATATTAAAATACAGTTCCTAAGCAAGTAACAAAAAAGATGGGGGGAGGAGGGAGAGGAGGGGAAAAAAAGAAGGAGGGGGGAGAGGAGGGGAAAAAAAGAAGGAGGGGGGAGAGAAAGTTCCTGTGCACTTTGTTCAAGGTTCTGCACCTCTCTAAGCAGCTGTCACATCCGTACATTATGGTACATTGAATCTGAATGAGGCTCTCCACATCAAAACCTTGCATCCATTATGATATCATCTCCTGCTCTAAGCTGTAATGCTTATTAATTCTGCACCCATACTCTCCAAGCTTCAGCAAATGTATTCCATCAGCCTAGCATTTAATTTAATTAGTACAGCTGGGCTCTCATTCTCCTTTCTGTGTCAGAGGTATTGTCAGCACGTTCTGCTATAACACAATTACTGATTGCTTTTAGATAGGCAGAAATATGATTAGGGTATTGGGTGACTGTATCATAAGCCTTATTAGATTCATTTGAAATCTGGAGATAAATAGGAAACTTTTATTTGCAGTGTAATGAGATTATGCTTATTAGGCCAAGGCCTCACAACCTTTTGCAAAGAACATAGTGTATCACTAGGATTATACTCTGGAACCACACTTTTTGCTCATAGCATCCAAGCAATTTCTCAGCAGCTTTGAGATTTAACTGTTGTAGCCCTGTACACATTTTAGAATTGTTTTCTGGCTCAGTGGCTTTCTCCTTTCATAGAGTGCATGCACCTTCCACCATGTGATTTCTTCTGCTTAAACCAAAAAATCGGGGTTGTTGTGTTCAAAAGAGGAAGGGTGTTTCGGTGAGTTTTGAGTGTGTGTGGATAAGTAAACATGCCAATGCATTGGGCAGAAAAGTTTTTGCCAATATCAGTCTTTATTCTTTTTTTTAAATTTTAACTCTTTTTTTCCTTCAGTAGAAAGCTACAAAAAACATTTCAGCAGCAGCAGTTTTCAGAAGGTAAAAAACATTGCTGTTGAGATACTTAGGGGGTTGAATCTTGAGACAGAAATAATGAGTTAATTTTCTTGTATAAAAACAATGGAAATGCTGCACGTTTCGTGTCATTTCCAAAGAGTGCATTTAAATCTTAATGTATACATCACAACCTTTTGTGTTATACTAGCCTGACAAAACATATGACACAGTGTTTGAGAAGCAAGTGTTACATTTTTAGAAGTTCATTTATTACAAGGATTCAGAATTCTGATCTGGCAATTTCCCTGTAACAATCAAAGGTACAAACAACCTATCACTGACTTGACAGGTTATAGAAAGGAGTCCATCAGTTTTAACATCGGTGTCAAATTTAGGTTTCATTCTCTTTCTGCGTAAGTTTTGCTGCAAACTCCAGTGGGAGCAAGATTATGCTCTTACTGGATCCCTTTCCTTTCTGAGTGGTATTACCCAGCATGGAAGCATTTTGTAACTGAGTGTCATAAAACCCTGAACCTAGTTTTGTATCCCTTGTTGCATCACTTGCTCTGCAATTAAGATCGAAGAATTTGTCAGGCTGTCGGTCTCTCAGGCTAAGATCAGACTTGGAGAGGAAACTGTGGACTTGTGCTATCATGGTATTTTTACTTGCATTTGCCTAGCATTGAAAGCATGTTGCAAAGGCTGGGTTGTTTCTGTTATTAGCAAGTTCCATGTTGCACTGTTTATCCCAAACATTTGTGGTATTTTGAAACTGGCATGGGAGTAATCTTTAAAGAGTCCAGAAGAAAGTTCTTAAAGATGACATTTCCGTATTTCTCATCTGATTACTAGGGGAGCATCCAGAGAGTAAAACTAATGCTACAGCCCAGTGGACCACCTGAATGTGACGTTTCCAGCCCTGCCTCCACTGGTACTTCTGCAGGCACATGGTTGTGCAGTTCTTTGTAATTCTCCAACTGAAGAATCTCATGCTACAGCTACAGTTCTAACTTTCATGGGGAGGAGTATAGATCAGCTTGCAATGGCTGCTGACTTGCCTCAGGAGCCACAGTCTGTATGCCTAAGCAACAAAAGCAAAAAGTTATTCTAGAGGAATGTATCTTTAATTGGGAGACCTCAGTGCTTTGCAAAAAGAGAGGGATCATGCTCTGCATGTTAGGTACAGGCAAGCTGAGGCACAAAACAGTGAATCACTTCTAATTACATATCTAGGAGCAGCAGCCTTGCTAGTGCCAAGTCTACTAAAAAGTCAAATACTGAAAATCTTGCATCTGCACTACACGTAAGAAACAATTTTATTAATGTATAGCTCAATAAAGAGAGATGCCACTTTAAATCCAACATAGTTTGGAAAGAGGTGATTTTTCTTGTAGTTTAGAGAACTGAGTATCTTGTTTCCTTCTGCCAAACAAAAAAAAAAAAGATGAACGGCAACCCTGGTTTATAGTGACTCCAAAAGGAGCAGAAATCACAAATGACACAATTTTCCAGTAAGTTGCTTCATCAAGAAAATATTTTAAAGTGTGTTATAATTGCTGTATGTGAGAATGAACTGGTGGTCCTGTTCATTCGTCCCCCGTCACTATCATCCTGATTTGCAGTGAGCAACAAGGTTATTCACATGCTCAGATTACACACATGCTTCGGTGCTCTGCTGGATCAAGGCCTAATTGACACCCTAATTGACAGGCTCAGTTGAGAGACTGAAGACTAAATTGGGCTTGGAAGCTGAAACATGATGTATGTTTTTACCCTCAGAGGTGGTTTGTCCAGGCTGTGTTTGAGATATGTTACCAAATAATGTGTTCCACCTTCTGCTGTAGCTTTTGTTGCATTTCTTTTGTTGCCAGATAGAGGACTTCAGCTGCTGGGCAAAAAACCCAAATAAATATGTTAGACCAAACTAAATGACATGTTGGATACTAAACTGAAAAAACAATTTTGTCTTTGGTCTTTCTAAAACAAGTTTGTTAAAAGAAATACTAACAGTCATTTATTCAAAACCAGATTATTAAATTAGAGTGTAACTAATTGTTAGATGTTTGTTTCATATAGACGCAAAGGTAGAATCACAACAGAAATAATTAGGGTAATTATTAAGATCTGTATTTAATTCAAAGCCTCAGAGAATATTGCATTCAATATTTCATTCGAGTGATCTGTATTTCCTATTAAAAAAGATAGCATTTTCTTAAAGCTTTCATTTATGGGTATGGTTTTGGTAGTGTCATTTTATATGGTATCATGTCATCCTGCTCTCTGTCTACTTTGACAGTGTTTGTTATTCACAATGATGGCAATCAAAGGGGAAATATTACTGGTAATTTCTGTGTGCACTTCTAACCCCCAAATATTTGTAGCAGTCATTTTCCTAAGGCATTAGAGAATTTGAAGATGGGGCAGGCACTTGCCTTGATCTCTTAGCAGAATGTGCTGTGTACATTAAGATACGAAAGCTAGGCATATTTATATACTCCTAAAGAAAATGCAGTGAGGCATTATTTATAGAGTAACTGAAAAATTGAGGCAGTGCTTGTACCCTTTTACTGACAAGGAAGGAAGAAAAACCTAGCTCTGTTTCATACTTTCTTCTTTTTAAGACTACTCTTTATAAGATGCAAAGAAAATCTGCAAAAGAAATGTTTGTGAGCTTTACTGTGGAGAGGTTCTCAAAGGCTGTTTCAGACTGTAAACTGAAGATGAATTTGTGTCAGAGAATTCTGAGGGAAAAAGAAAAACCAGCTTTGTGGACCCAGTTCTTACATATTACTAATCACACAGGACACAGAGTGGCAGGATGTCTTCCAATATTTGTTGCTGGCACATTACACACAACATCTTTACAGAGCAATTGGACTGGTGTGGTCTCTTCCTGGATGGATTTAATGCTTGGATTTAAATCCAGATTCTTGTCTGGTAAAGCCAGGTGTTTCTCTTGAATTCCTAAAATGCAAAATTGTGTTGTTCAGACAGAAAATAATGTTGCTTGCTAAATTAGCAAGTACCATTTTTCCTTCTTGTATTTTGATACTTCCATAGCACTCCAAGAGTATGCACTGTATGTGTATTTGATAGAAACAAACACAAATAGGACCAAAATTCTCTCAGCCAGGTCCCATACCACTCCAATGATAAACTACTGGAATGTTGTTGGTGTTATTGTTTAAATAGATACATTCCACACTAGAATTAAAAATAGCAATTACAACATTTTTATTCTCTTTTCAATTACTGCAAAAGTGCACTAGTGATGATAGTAAAACCTAATGAACCTAGCTGACTTGATTTACTCGTACAATGGTAGATGCATAATGCCTTAGAATGGAGCCAACTGTTATGGTCTGACAATGGCCTGCCTTTCTAAGTTACAAAAAATTGGTGCACTATGGAGCTGGCCAAACAGCTGAATAGAGAGAGAAAAAGTTGATACAATCATAAAAAAAGAGCGAACATGGGTTATAGGTGGTAGCATTACAATTAGAATAATTACAGCTCTGCATTTAAAAGTCACATCTGCATATATGTTGAAGTTAATATTTTACCCCCTTGGACATAATTTTTTTCTCCACAAAATGTAATAGCCCTTCTAATTTGTGACCATTTAAGTGCACATTGATAAAGGAGGAAATAATGCAGGCTCATTACTGAACCACTGGGAGTATTGAAATGGTGTGGGTGTCTGCTAGAAGACAGAAAACAAAGGGTTACTCTGCTGAAGCCTTTTGGCCAAATGACTGCACAAGCACTGTGCTCGTGTGTTAGGACTCACCATTTTGTTGCTTTTCCACAGTTCCAGAAGCTAATTAGAGAAAAGATAAACCTTCCCTTTTTTGTCCCTCCTCCAACTGAGTTTGATAAGCCTTGTTCTCTCTGTAGTACTCTTCCGTCCATCTAGCAATGTCCTAGGACAGCCAGGTAGGACTAGCTCTGCTGATGTTGATAGAAATTTTCCTTCTAGACCCTGTTTCTCCTACCCTCCCTTCCAAAAATGGTGCACCTTTTCCACATTTAAAATTACCAGTGGCTTTATGAAAAGATGCTGTGAGAAGTTACAATGCAGCAGAATTGAACCCCCTCCTCACCATCTTGCAATACAGTCAGGATCTCATTCAGCTTTAGGGTGTGCATTTCCTAACCCGGTAGTCCATTACTTTACAAATTTACAGAGTTTTTTACAGAGTTATCTATTAGATTCATTTCTAAGGGTAAAGGAGTTATTTGGTCAGATCCATAATATAAAATGCCTTTGCCTTCAGGCATTTTTGACATGCACGCACTTAGCAGTGGGCAAAGAAACTGTGAAAACTTGTTTTAAAAATGATGAAATTTTGTAAAATTACTGTTAACACTGATTTGCCTTTGGTTTCCATTATGCACCAGCTGACACAACACATGACAACTTTTCTTTTTGTTTTTTTTCCCTTTTGAGATCCTTTTGTAATTATTAGCTTCTCTGCAGTGTTTTTGTTGGGATGGACTATGCCATTAATAGTCCTACAAACCCTCTGCATGTTAAAGCTTAGTGTATTTGAGTTCCTGCAGGTAGACTTTTTTGTTGCCCAATGCAGCAGCAGCAACCTGACCATCTATGTTGAAGGAGGTCATCTGTTGTGTTATATGCGTTTTCTCTGCTCCTTCTCTCCACTTCAGTATTTGAATATATTCATCTCTTTCCTGTTGTCTGCCACAATTTTTCATACTTGCAGAACATTATGGGGGCAGATGATGAACACTTTTCTTCCCCACTGTTTTGCTGTGTGCTATATGGAAAACAAAGAGGAAGGTTAAGAACTGTATTTCTCACTTCCAGTAACTGAGTCCTGGAATCTGTTGCTGAGACTGAATATAACAAAGTACATGGTGACTTTATTTCTGAGCACAGAGAGCCGCAGTAACTACATCTTGATTAAGAAATCCCACTAAAAGCCAGAAGAATTAGATTTTATTCTAGTCTCTGATTTTTATTTTTCATCTAACCTGGACAGGAGTTCTGAAATGTGACTGCTGGTTTGTTTAGAAATCTTAAAAATGCTTGAATGGGTCTCCTGGGATGGATGTCGTGTTAAGTTGCATTGCAAAGCTATCTTAGTATAGCTGCTGCTTATGTTAGCCAGTGTTCATAAACCAATTCCCCAAACAAAATATTCTTTATTAAAGATGGGTTTATTGATATAAATGTGCATATGCATAGGAACAAAATCCTATTCCAGAGCAAAATTTAGTGTCTACTATGTACTCTACGATGTATGGTAGCATCCATCTTCTGGGTAGTCTCTGTCCAATGACCCAATGCAAGCACATGGGGACCTGTGGGTTTCGCTTTGGAAAGCGTCAAATGTCTCAGATTCTCACCACTAAAACACTATCTGTTTCATCAGCCTGTTCTGAGACTAAATTAATTGTTTTTAACAGAACATGCGAGTGTTTAAGAGTCTCTGTATTACTATTGGTCAAAATTTCCCCAAATTTACAATTTTCAAAAGTTTATAATTAAAATCCTATTTTTATTACAAACCTTCTCAAATTTGCAATGACAAATACAATTACTTTGTCACACCTGTGATTAGAGCATTTTTATAATGAAAAAATGGGACGCACTGGCATTTTTCAAAATAACAAGGTAATAGAAAATTTTCGATGGCATATTTTTAACGTATTTTAGTAATAGTTGTTGTTTCAGGTACCTCATGTTGTTTACTAATATTGTGGACATTTTTTTAATAAAACTGGATTGATGAAAATCAGATTACAGATAAAGTATTGGAAGCTACAGGAAGTCAAGTGTTGAGAATAGTGATCAACATGATATATAGAGATATAGGTATGTAGGGCAGTATAGAGGGAACAGATATGGTAAACGGATACGGTAAAAAAAACCAGAACAGATATGGTAAAAATGTAGAGTTTGGTTGGACTAAAGTCAGTGAGAAGAAAATGACACAGGGAAAGCAAAAAGGGACAAAAAGGATGCTTTGGAAGATGGTTGGGCAGTGGAAAATGGTGTGATTGGGAGCTGATGGGATAGAAAAAGGATAAATATCAGAAAACACCATGCCTTGTGCAAGAGGACAGAAATGGAAATCTGAATTTCATAGGTTGATTCTCAACCATGTTGTATTCTGTTGTATAGCCATAACTCAATCATCTTCATCTGGGTCAACAACATCAGGGAACTTAATTACTGGAGCATCTGCTGCTTGTCTAGGGAGGAAAAGTGTTGAACTTGGCATTCCTTGGGGTCTTTTGACACATCAAAAGATGTTGGAGTGAGTCCAGAGGAGGGCCATGAAGATGATTAGAGGGATAGAGCAACTCTCCTAGAGGAAAGGCTGAGTGAATTAGGATTGTTCAGCCTGGAAAAAAGAAGGCTTAGGGGTGACCTAATTGCAGTCTTCCAGTATCTGAAGGAAGCCTACAAGAGGGATGAAGAGGGACTTTTTACAGGGCATGTAGTGACAGGACAAGGCGGAATGAAGTAAAATTGAAATAGTGCAGGTTTAGAGATATTTGGGAATAATTCTGTACTGTGAGGGTGGTGAGTTGATGGAACAGGTTGTCCAGAGAAGCTGTGGATGCTCCATCCCTGGAAGTGTTCAAGGTCAGGCTGGATGAAGCACTGAGGAACTTGAAATGTGTCCCTGCCTATGGCAGGCATGTTGGAATTAGATGATCTTTAAGGCCGCCTCCAACCCAAACCATTCTATGATTCTACAGTATTTAACATAAGGAACTAAAATACAGTTCTCACTGATACTTGCTTCAGTAGCTATCCTTGGTCATTGTGAAGAAACCCCAAAAGTCTGAGGAGTTCTTCTGTGACTTCCTGTTGAGCCCAAACCTGAGTCCTGCTAAGAGGAAGGTGGAACAAGGAAAGGCCATTAAACCTTACAATGAATTGAGCCATGTCTTTTTTATCAGATTCTGAAGTGTTCTCAAGTTCTTGGATTTAATCTTCATGCTGGCCATGTCTAGATCCCATCCTGGGGGAAAGTCAGGCATGCATCAAACTTTGCCTTTACATCTCTGCATCCTGATGTCCATTCATGTATGGAAGACCATGGTCTTCTAATGGGTAAGGCACTGTGAGTCCAGGGTTTATGTCAATAGGTCTGTCTAATGCAGACTTAAGCAAAGAAAAAAGTCAGATCCCTACCACCTTAAGAGTTGCTTGGGGTTTGTTTTTTTTTTCTGGCAGGAATGCTGAGTATCAGTGATTTCTAAGAGTTGACTGATGTCTCTTAGGACATACTGCTGGTTTCACTGCCATCAGACAATAAATTCAGCTTACTTGCATGTGTCTAAATTTCAACTAGTAATGTAGTACCAGGAGTTTGTGCACTTTTCAAGTTGATATGGACAAGGTCCTGATTTAATTAATTTATCTGAGTATCTTGTGACAAAAATTACAGTATGATACCTGTTTTTCCCTGCTTTGCATATGATTTACACATAAGACCACAGCAGGGTCTAATGGTAAACAAATGTAGTCTGGACTTTTTTTTAAGTATTATTAGGATTAGGGTACTGTGACCTTCTGAATGACACCAAACACAAAACCTCTCTAGCAATTGCTGGTTTCATTCTAGTGACATGTTGAACCCACTACACACATACAAATATTTTATTTATCTTTTATATATCTATATTTTTATATATATATAAAATGAAGTTACTCAATATTGAATTTAAAACTTCAGGCTGTTTCTTAAAGTGAGGTAGCATGTGTAGCATGATCACTGGGTCATACAGAGAATCTTTAACTCAATTATTGATGATAATAATGAGAGTAAATATTATGTTTTATTAGGTGTGTAGGCCTAACAGAAACAACACCACTCAGCCTCTACTCATGTTTGCCATTTTCAGTCCCCAGAAAGAGAAAACGTGAATTAAAACTGATGAGAAATGCATTCATTGGGGTATATGTCACACAGCTGCAATAGGGATAATTGGAAGCTTAAACCCTAATCCTGCAAACACTTAAGCGGTGCTTAACTTCAGTGCATGCAGGTTGACTCAAATGCAATTACTCATTTTTTCAAAAGTGCACCTGCTAAATCATATGATAGAGAGGGGCAGAAATGGGGCTTTATTTAGCGTGAACTGCTGAAATTCAGTGCAAAGAAACAGACCTGTGGAATTGCAGTTGACTCATACAACATTTTCACATAGCACACAAGCCTGTGTGTACATTATTCACTTCTCCAATATTCTTCAAGATGCTGACATTTTTTGATAGAGTAATATACTTATGTTCAAAAAGAACAAAGTAAGTAGAAAAATAGAAATCCCATAGCAAATAGAAGTATGTTCAAATCTATGTATATCCTTGTGTACAGGCATGTGCCTGTACTATAATGATTTGTCAGTGAAGAATGTTGGATAGATATAGTTATTAGTGTTTGTGCCTATCGTGAACTCACTCACCCTCAGCAAACTGAGGTTTTTAATGTTATGATCTTATTTAATTTTACTCCTTTAATCTGAAAGAGCAGCCTGAGATCAGTAAGGGGATGGTTTTATCTAAATCATCACTTCTTTCTTCATAAACATGTAGATGTTCAGCCTTCCAGTAACTCCAGTGATGATTTTTTGATGCATGAGGACAATAGAATAAAGTAGTTTCACCTTAAGCACTATTAAAACTGGTAGTCTGGATATATTAATATCAGAAGGACATATTGCTTGTGCCTTTTTGGAAGTTGGGAAAATATCACAGTAGAGTTTGGAGTGAGGTTGCTTTTTTCTCCTTTTACTCTCTAGTGACAGTGTGACATTGACAGGAATGTTGCTGGGCTTTTTTAGAAATATGTGTTTGAATATGCCTTCCTTAGCACAACTATGATCAATAGAATTGGCAGTTTCAGATATCCGCATTTTACCTAGTGGGAAGATCTTAACCAATATTGCTTCTTCCAGGAAAACACTGATGGAATTTTTTAAGTGTTTATCCTCCATGTGTGTATAAGGTTTTCAGTTATGGGTTGCATATGTAATGTATGTAAAACATTTTAGTACTTGAAAGATGTTCTATTCAGTGAACTTTTGACGCATCTGATAGAAAACATGAACTTTATATCCTCTTGAAGTGTGGGGGAAACTATCTTATGTTTGTTTTCTTTATTTCCTTATCTGGGATGCCAGAGGAGATGAGTATGTCAGGGTTAAGAATAAGCTGCAGAGGAAGCTTGTTGATTGAGGGATGAATAGGTGGAAAAAGCAGTTTCGCCCAGCCTGTATTTGCCACTTGGAGGTATTTCTCTGTTTCTGCATCTGGACTCATCTTCTGGCTGTATCGTGCTCCTAGGGGTAGGTGAGAAGGTGTCACGTTTCATGCGAAGTCACTGTGGAATTCTGTTGATCTCAGAGGGCAAAGTGTGACATTGACACAAATGTTACAGTTGGTTTGGTTTTTTTTAAACTGGTATTGACAAAGATTTGACTTAGCTCATACCAGTAGCTCATCTCCATCATTTTCTGGTTTTCACTGGAAGGACAGGCATGCAGCTGATTGTATGCCACTGAATAATCTGGCCAGGCCTCCATCTGGATGATTTGAGGGCACTAGAACTGTATAGTACAGTGTGAGCACACATCCCAACAGCTAGACAAAGCCTCTGCATGCACAGGTGAGACACTGCCTTTTTTTTGTGTTGAGTATCCACAGGGTGAGACAGTTTGACACACCTTGGAAAGAAAAAGCTTAACACATGCCCATAGGATACACTAGACAAAGGCATCTCACTCATTATATACTGCGTCTAGTTGGGATACAGGCTACCAAAACACTTCCTGAGGTACACACAAGCTAGGGCAAAATAGAGTAAGGGACTTCATAGAATAAGCAGCATGAAAAAGTCACCATTCTTGTCCCTTTGTAATTAAAATGATCCAGACTCTTGTGTTTTGCACTGGCTTCAGCAGTTCTACTGTGCATTGTCTACTCTGAAAATACCTTCTTCAGACTTTGACAGGTTTTTGACATATCCATTCTTCTCCAAAATCATTCAAGAGGACAGTTAAAAGCTATGTGAACCGTTTCCAGACCATGAAAGCTTCTCTGTATGTCTAGGGAACTTTGTGGTCCTGAAACATAGTGCTTGTCTTTGCAGTGTCACCTAGCAGGAGGTGTTTGAGGGCAGGCAGAGGAGCAGCATCAGGAGCTCTCCTCGTCAGTGAGAAATCTACAGGGCAGGGCTGGTAAGCACAGGTGCTTTGTACTGCCAGTGGACAGGGATAGGCACACCTGTAGCACATGAGCTATCCAAATGGTTTGAAACATCCAGTCAAGTTTTTAATATCTCCAAGCGTGTTACAGGCTCCATAACCTCTCTGGGCTATACACCACGGGTGAGCTAAGTTGTGCCCTTAGAAGTACCTGTTCCACTCTAATGAACATAAAGAAAACCTTGATGATGATTCAGATAGAGGCATCCTTATTGAGGTGTAATAAGGCCTGCCCCTATGATCACTTAAACTGAGACTTAGGCAGCATAGATGGCATGGATTTGGCTCTCTTTCATCATATTCCTTTTCCTTGTCTTTATTTGTCCTTTATTTGGAGGTAATTTTAAGAATGTATATCATATACGGCAATTCCTTTCCATCCTTACAATGCAAAATCAAAAATTGAATTAACCAGTCCAGGTCAACCATGAGCCTTTACCCAAAACACAAAATAATTTTTTTGAAGTTGAAAATCAGTCTGATCCCTCGTTTTTCAGTTCCTCTATGACAGTATGTGTACAGGTACACTTTGTTCAGCTTGTTCATCTGAGATTGACATCTTTGTAAATATTGCATAGAGTAGTTGGAATTACTTGTTTTTTGTGTTGCATTACAAGTGGCTTTGGGCTCCTGAAATGATCTTGGCACAGTTTCATGTGATCTAAGATCTAATACCTTTTGTCTTGTAGTTAAGAGTATAGCAGTAGAATTTCTGTCATGACTGCTCTGAAATTTAATGGAATAGATTTGTAGCCAAATGGCTGGTAAAGATTTCTGAAAACTTTTAGGAATGTGTGAGCAAAATGTTTGGCACGAGTGTCACTATAATTTGTGTGAGTTGTATGCATATACGTAAGTGTATATGCACATACACTGTATATGAACACAGATATGTGTATGACTTGCTGATCTAAAAATCTTTAAGATTACTTTAATATAGGGATTTTTTTAATCCTGGAATTAGGTCTTGTAGTCAACAGGAAATGTGATCACTCTTAACTGGAATTCTTTCCTTGATGAGATTGTATTTGTATCTGAAGGAGAGTATCTAATACTATTTCAGGTCAAAGCAGACAAAGGTAGTACTCTTATAATTTCTTTGTTTTCACTGAAAAAGGACACAAAGAAGCAAAGATACTTGCCAAACTAATATCAGAACTGTAGAAATTAAATCTGATTCAACCATGAGCACATTATATATTTACCTGAGGAGGGAGGGAAATTTTCACACCTGTTGCTCAAGTAGATACATGAGTTTGGGATTTGTTTTTTTTTTTTTTTTTCTTTCTATTTTTTACCTAGATTTTAATTTAGATGAAGAGGAATGAGAGTGTCTTTGTGGTGTCTGTGTAGTGTATTGATTTCAATGTTGTACCTTAAAGGGCTAATTTACCATGTGTATCTTATCTATATGAGTATGTCCTTCATGTCCAGTCTAATAAATGTTAAGTTCCTGGGTGTTTTTAGTGGGACTGGGATAAATCAATCTTCTTTTTTTTTTATCCCCAGAGCATTCTTCTCTGCATCACAGAGTTGCCCTTTTACCTGTTCAGTGTAATTTAACCTGAGTCAGGAAATCAGTTGAATCTGTGTCTGGAAAACAAACAAATCTAAGAAGTAAATGCTCTTCCAATCCCTGAGGATTTAATATTTTCCATCACAGTCATGTTGTGCAGTATAATAAAGCTCCAAAAACCAAAGTAAATAAGAGAAGTCACTCCATCCCCAGTCCTCAGGGACAACCTAGATTATTAAAACCAATTTGGTGAATGTCTGTCCAGTGAAGGTGCCTTTTTTTCCTATCTACCTGTGTTTAATAATTCTCCAAACCTTTTTTTGGTCTCCATAAATCTTGGTGAATTGGAGGTATGGAAGTAGAGTAAATCCTGAGTTCTCCACTCTCCCGTGAATGCACTCTTAAGCCTCAAAGTGCAGCATGGCCAACAAACAGGCTTTTATCTCTGAACTCGTTTCAGACAAATACAGAGAAACCTTTGACTCTTATTCTTCATAGAAGACTTGGTTTCAGTCTATGCCAGAAGTCTTTAGAAAAAACATACCTGAAAAGGTGATTCTAGCCTTATATCTTGGCAAAATAGCCACAAATCCCAGTTGCTTTCCTTTAACGTAGTTGTAGTTACTCTTCTGGCTTACTCATGCACAATGAAATAAATGTGTCATCTTGAACTTTGCAAATCGTAACCATTGCTGATTTGTAGGGTTGAGTTTGGGAAGAATTACCTATGGATTTCTTTGAATTTCAGTCAGGTTTGACATTCAAGTTTATGCTGTTATTTGTAGCAATAATAACAATAGCAATTAGAGTTCAACAGATTTTATCCATAGGTGCCACATTTGCATTTCAAGGGCAGCACATGGTGAGTGCATTTAATACAGTCACTCCTCAGTGAAAACAGCAGTGGTGGTGGCAGTATTAAAGTGGTTAGTAAGGATGCCTCTGCCCAGGCCACCACGTAGCAACCACTATGTTTCTAAGGACAAATAGCTCTTGCCTGCCCTAAGCAACTCAGTGAGAACATCAAAACATGCCTTATGAGAGACCTCTAATACCCATTAGTGGCAGCAACTGTTACCTCAATCATGAATGACACAGCCCTAATTATTTAGGTAATTAGAAGTTATAACACCGGCAATATTAAAGGGAGAACTTCTAAAGCCCATTAACAATGTTACTTTAAGTGATCTGGCTGTGAACTGTTCAAATCTCTAATTACATTATGTGTCTGTCTTAAAGGGTGATGTAATTAAGTGATGGGAGAGGGAATGAATGTATAGTGACTACTATACTATACTTTGTAAGTACTATTTTCACAGAAACCAGCCTCAGTAATGTCATTATGTCATTTAGGGGTAGGCTTTTTTGTTCGACTCTATACCCCATATAGCTAAAAAATACTTAGAATATATAAAAATTATATGTCATGGTTTAGTATAGTGATATTATCAAAATGAAATTGGATTGGATACATTATTCATGCGTGAACATCAATGCAATGGCTTTGTTCATACTACCTCAAACAGCACTACATTTCAACATCACCCATGTAAGCGGGTAAATACCCATGTCTTGTATATCCTACATGGAGGAAACCATTTAAAATATTTTAGAAGAAAACACATAAAATGTTATAAAAATTACTCAAGTTTATCAAAAGTTAACAACAGTTATGCCTGCGTAAGAACTGAGGACAGACTTCTGCATTTTGACCTTTAGGTGTTCATAGCACAAATTTAAATAGAGAACTGGAGAACAGAGGAGGCTTAGCACCAGTCCCTTCTTTTCAGATGGGAAAGAAAGGTGGAAAAAAATGGGAATATAGTGAAAAACAGAGTTGGATGGATAGATGACACTGTAATTCTCCAGTCTTTGGTGAGTTTTCAGATTGCTTTCCATGAATTACAAAAAGTAGAAGATTAGTACTTTCCCATGTTCAGTAAAATACTCACTATCTCAGCAAAGAGAAACAAAATCAAGTAATACCCCCTTTCCAGTTCCTTTTATTCAGAAATTGGCTATTTTTTCTAAGCATGAAACCTCTAAGTTCTAAAAAACAGTGGGATCCAAGTGCTGGAGTTTGGTTTGGCTTCTGCCTTTGCCAAAACCTCACCATCTATATGCATAGGCAACCACAGTAGCGAAGTTTGTTGTCCAGTTAGGTGGTTACATTTTTGAAATGTTTCTTCTAAATTCAGTGAAAGTAGAAAAGGTCCATATACAACAAAGCAAATAAAAATCTATGCTTTTTTATTCTGCTTATCTTTTCACATTTGATATCACATCATGAGCTGAGAAGTCAGTTATTGATCATTTTAGAGATGATTAGTGGATGACCCTTATACCCTTCCTCCAAATTTTGTGGGCTGTCTGAAGCGAAGAAAATTTTTCAGCATACTCAAGCATCTCAAGGTCTGACTGTCGCTTGTGTGTGGGGACACTGACCCACATTCAGCCCTGTGTGAAAGCTTCCCTGCTTGTACCACAAGAGTTACAGAATACTGGAAAGATTTGGGTTGGAAGTCCAACACCTCTGCCATGGGCAGGGACATCTTTCACCAGACCAGATTGCTCAAAGCCTCATCCAATCTGGCCTTGAACAATCCCAGGGATGGGACATCCACAACTTCTCTGGGCAACCTGTGCCGGTGCCTCACCACCCTCATTGTAAATAATGTAAATTTTTTTTTCTTTATACCCAACCTAAACCTACCCTCTTTCAGTTTAAAGCATTTTCACTTTGTCCTATCACTTTACGCTTTGGTAAAAAGTGTCTCTCCATCTTTCTTATAAGCCCCTTTTATATCTTGAAAGGCCACAATGATGTCTCCCAGAGCCTTCTCTTCTCCAGGTTGATCAATCCCAAGTTTCTTAGCTTGTCTTCTTGGAGAGGTGCTCCAGCCCTGTGAGCATTTTCACAGCCCTCCTCTGGACCCATTCTAACAGGTCCATGTCTGTCTTACGTTCGTAGTCCCAGAGAGGGATGCACAACTGGGAAGAATTTGTTGATCACAGCTGAGACAGGCCATCATTGAGTCAGGGAAGTTCCTTTATCTACTTTCCTGTTCCAGGTTATGTTTTCCATCTGGTCAACTAAGTTGTGACTGATGACTGCTCAGTTTTGGAGTGAGCAGGGGGATGACAGGCTTCGTCTCTGAGCAGTTTGTAAGCAAGGTGCAGAGAGGGTGGGTGGTGCACTAGCTGAAGAAGTTCTTACCTGTGAATCCAGGTTCCAATGTCATCTGCTCTCCTGGGTAAGAAAAACATTAGAGGAAGGGAGGAAGGGAGGAAGGGAGGAAGGAAGGAAGGAAGGAAGGAAGGAACTGTTAACCTTTGCTGCTGAAAAGTAGATTTCTTACATCTGTTTCTGTGTGCACATATTCCATCAGTGCAAGCCACAGATGTCATACATGAATACCTGGCAAGAGGGAAGGCCTTAAGAAATCACTGATACTGGAAATGGGAGAGAAGGGAAAGGGAACCAAGAAGTAAGACCAAAAAACATACAAAAAAGAGTTAAATATGAGTTAGCAGTGGAAGAATGAAGTCCACAGATGAAGAGGAGAGAATGGTCTGCTAGCAGTTTGGTAGGTCTTTCTAGCACTTTTCTTTACAGAAACTCTTCCCTCTAAGAGTAAGGCTTATTTGTTAATCTAGTGAGGCAGTGTATCACCAGAGCTCTGTTCTGAGAGGAGCATGGCATTAGCAGAAACAAGTCCTGATACTTCCTTAAAAGACAGTGTCTCCTGCAGTGTCTGACAAGTGTCCGTTAATCTGACAAAAAAAAAAAAATTACAACCAGGGATATATATGATATGTTTATATGATTGGCGAGGTCTTTTTCTGGGTGTCAGTAATCACCAAGTTAAATTTGTAGCAAAACTTATATTTGAAGAAGATAGACACATCACTTCATTTCCCTTTTTTCCTGACCTTGTACAAAAACAGAATTTAAAACCTTTTTAATTTAAAAAAAGCAAAAAGGATATTTTCCTTCTTTGAAGAAGGAAAAAAACAAGAGGACAGAGCTTTGCTGTTTGAAAAACAGGTCACTGTTAAGCCACACATAGAAAATACGTAGCTTAATGGGGATTGGGTTCTGCAGAAAACTGCAATGTGAAAATTAAGAATTAAAGTAAATATTTCAGGTGATAATAGCTTACATTCTTGGCCTGGCAACATAGCTGATGTGCCCAGAGGCCCTGGTTGGAAATATACCTTGTCAGGAAAGTACTCAAGTACTTGCCTAAGTATGTTCCTGGATGGCATATAGGCTGTACACAAGGATAAACTGTATGCTCGTGAATGGTAGTTGTAACATTTCTCTTGACTGCCACTTTATGAAACCACTGGTGTTTCCAGGGCACAGAGAAAGGTAGAGTATTATACTGTGAGAAAGGTAGAATATTATCTTGTGAGCTTGTTTCTTCTTACTGCCTCAAAGCAAAAAACATTTATGGATGTATCCCTGCTTCACATACTAACAGTTTTCTCAAAGATTTGGAACAAGCATTTGTAAACACATGATCAAAAAATAGTTCCATGATTTGGGAATATTGTTTAAGTCAGTTCTCTGTCAGGGTGAAAAGTCATCAGTGCATCCATTCTTGGTTAAGTCCCTATGAGGTGACATATTAATACAGGTCATCACTTGAACTAATACTAATACCTTCCTGTTGTCAAGGTGTTTGATGCTGAGCTCTGTTGGCCAGACAATTTCTGGCAGAAGCAAGGGTCACAGATTAATGGCTGGGCACGTTTGTCACTCCATATTTGAGACCTGAATACGCGATGATATTTCTGCAAAGAAAGAAATACTCTCCTCTCAGACACAAAGAACAGGTCATTCCTATCTCAGTTTGAAAACACAGAGTTATATTCCTAACACAGCAAAAAGAAAGAATGAAAGTAAGGACAAAATTCATCTTCTCTGGGGACTTTAACAGCTAATCAATACCTTAGCCCGGATCTGGCTAGAGTTGAATGTAGAGCCCAATTAGAGCAAGGTGAGTCAAGGTCAGGCAATAGAAGGGTAAAGATATACAAGGCAAGCATCTAGGTAAGACCTAGGATCAGAAACCAAGCCAAAGGACAGGAAACTCAATACAGTTGTACCAAGTTGAAGGGCAAAACAAGAGGGAGATCAGAGGCAGTAGTCAGAAAGCCAAGGAATTACAATGCAAAGCAGAGCATAGGAAGGGGAGCAAGACACAAGAGGAGCCAAAGGCAGATTAAGCAGTTGAGGTTTGATTATTCCTTTGACACCCAGGGCAAAGAAGCTGTCAAGTTCAGCTGGTTGTGTTTATCCAGGCTTCAGTGGTCAGCAAAGGCTGGAAAAGAGGGGCCTGGCAGGTTCCTGGAGCTGGAACTGGAGCTGGAGGGCTCTTTCTGCTTTCTAGTACTCAGTCAAACATAAGGCTTAAACATTTCAGCCTACAAATAGACATTATTAAACAACTGGTTTGAGATGAGCAAGGAAAGGACTGAAATAAATGCTGTGCATGTGTGCCTGATTTACTCAGGGGCATGTGTGGAGACATGGATATTGAAATAGGTAGTGACCTGACCTTGGTCCCCAGACTTCACAGGACATGGCACTCAAGTTGTTTGTGTCACTGGTAACCATAGGTTAAGTATTTCTATGAAAATATACTACGGCAGTAGGGATAAAAGAGAGAAAATGAGGTGAGATACCTTGCTGTGATTGGTCTGAAGATTATGAAAGTAGGTTTTTAAGGTTAAAGGAAAGGAGATACCTTCAGAAGATGGTATACTGATACATAAGAAGGTGCATGTTCATGAAGTCTATTAGAATTTTTCTGTATTTTAGAATACATTTTGAAAGAAAAGTCACACCAAGAAGTTATAGTACTGCAATATTATGATGGTGCTTAAATTGTACTTAAATTGATGTTTAAAGTCTGGAAATTATATAGTGAAGGATTTTTTCCTAGAGAAAGAGACATCCAGGCTCCCAGATGTCAGAGAGCAATTGGGCCTTTCATTCTCAGTTGTACCTTAATCCGCACTGTCCTCTCTAATTCTGAAGTGCTGATTCTGAGAGGGGCTCCACGTGACCTCACAGTTTGAGTTTTTTCTTACCCTCCATACACATTACAGTACAGTCCTTAATTTCATGATTGCTTACCTAGTCTCAAATCCCACAACATAAACTATATTATTTCTATGAACACATTTAATAACAGTTAGAAATGTTTGATCATTCTGTTCTCCCTTTTGCTTGCACATGGAGAGAAATATGAACATTACTATTGATGTGTGTGGTTTTTTTAACTAAAGCTTCTCAAAGATTATGAGAACATTGTATTACAAGTTCAAAATGCTCTACTAAAAATACAACACAGGTGGTTTTGATCATATGATTAATCAAGAGCTGTGTAATAAATTGAAGTCATACCTCTTCTCTTTGGAGAAGAAAGCAGGGAAGGTGGCATATTAGTGAAGTTCTGGCACAAAGATAATGCAGAGCTGTTGTTCACCAAATTCCGCATTATATGAAGTAGAGGCTACTCAGAGAAAATAGTAGGAAACTGAGTTAAAGCAAAGTAGCAGCCAATCTTTTTACCCGCTGTATACTGAATTTCCAGAGCTTGTTACCGCAAGAGATTGCAGACACAGACCCTCAGAGGGTCTTCAAAACAGGAGTCAGAAAAATTCATGGACAACAAGTCCATGAAGTGATTAGGACTAGACACGGAGCTGCCCTCTGAAATCCCTGATGTAGTTACTTGTGTGCTAAGGGAATACAAAAGAAATGGACTGCAAATAATGACTAGGCTCACGTGCTGTCCATGAATGACATCTCCTTTTTCCCATTGAGACAAAATACTGGACTACAACCCGGTATCTTCTCATGTTCTCATGCATTTTTTGCTGCTTGTGGCTTTGGGTCACCTTGCCAACATACTATCTGCTAATTCATTCCTTTTGAAGCAGCTTCAGCAACTCTATTCCACCATACGCAAAGGATTTCTCTGCTGACTGGCCATAAGGTATCTCTTGTTGTAAAACAGTTGTTTGGATGTAGGTGATGAGGTGGCTATTTGACTAAACTAATCTGGGAAGAATGAGTGCACATCAAGACTAAATGTTGCTCTGTACAAATTAAGTGTCAACAGCTTGTCAGAGAAATGAAGATGTAGAGAGGAAAAGACCATTTACTCAGCATTGGGATAACTGGATTAAGCCTGATTTTATTCTGTCTCCAAGGGTCTTCATTATCTTTTGTAAATATATGGTCAAGTTGGAATTTCATAACAACAACAAAAAAATATTGTGGTTGTTTCTACACTAGCCAAGGGTAATATACAGACTAACTGGTACACAGCAATGCACTCCATTCCTAAGGGTGAGGTGCTAACAAAAGCTAAAATCTGGAGTATTTCTGAAGTTCCTAGCAATGGGGACCATTTTTTAAACAGGCTGGCTTGAGCACTAATGCTGCCAGCATCTCTGTGACAGAGGCACCTTCCTGAAAACATATTTAAACAAATAAACTCCTTTAGCTATGGTAGGATAGTTGAACTATGACTTTTTGGAATTTGTAGCAGCAGCGTGCAAAATCAGCACAAGTATGTGAATTCTTAATGTTGTCCTTAACTGACTGCTTTATCCCAGTTCAGATTTTCTCATGTTTTCACATTGGTCATACATTCCTAGTTGGGAATTCTTTGACATCAGTTAACTAAGAGAATTCGGTCACAGGTGTTCTCTAAACTGATCAAAGTCTATAGGAGTGAGCAGGAAATGCAACTCACTGCAGATGGTGCTTGAATGGGTGTCTGGGACTCTTAATCCTTGCTTTTCGATCAGTATGGCAAGTCACTTCACTACCAGCTTCAGTCCTGCTTGTTTTCTCCAGACTAGAAGTGGGAGATCATAACACAGAAAATGCGACTAGACCTTTTATTCTTTGTAGTTTGGCTCAGACACTTCTGATTCAGAATTCAAATTCTTGTGTTAAGATACATGGTTCACATGCTATGTTTCTGTTTCCTGATAGGAAGAGGGAAGGACTTAGAAAAAGGTGAACTTCTTGCTAAGAACTTAATCTAGGGAATATTTTGCAATATATATTTAATTATATTTTATTTATTTAATTATATTCTTACCAATAAACTTGATTATTTGAGCATTTTTAGAAGAAAAAGTACATAAGCCTAGAAATATATAAAAAGAAAAGTCACTTATAATACGAATATTTGTGGGCATCTCCTGTATAGTGTTTAGTTTTCATTTTTATCCCATTCTTGGCAAGCATACAAAATTTGGGACTACAAACTACAAAATGATAAAACCTTTCTGTTAAAGCTACATCTGTAGGATGGAGCCCATGGTCTGGTGTGCACTGATGGACCAGTCTGCACAGTGTATTGTGGCCAGTTTCATCTGGTGAGTGAGAATCTTTTATTTATGTAACAGAGACTCCCATTTTTTGATTTATGTGACTCCAACTCCCATTTTTTTTATTAAATGGCATTCTGTGATAGCAAACACAATATAAACTGTTTCTTAGAGCCATGGTAAAAGCAACTTGAACTACTTCATGTAGATGTCCTTGTATGTTTTATTTTATTAGAATTTTAGATAAGTTTAATATTAAACATTTATCAGAAGACTATACAGTTTACATAAAAAGTATATCCTCTTACTAAAACCTCCATTCACCTGAAGAGTTCTGATAACACATATAAATCACTCAAGTTCCATTTTTGTTTGGTTATTACAATATCAGATCCCCAGTTGAACCAACCCTGCATCTGCATTATCCCATATTAAATTTTTAAGCTTCCAGCTTAATGTTGTTCCTCCTTACTATTCATCAAGTAGATAACTGAAAAAGTGTTCCCATTTTTATTGTGATTTATATGCACTCTAAATACTTCAATCCATTTTTTTCCTCAAAGTTTCCTGCGATACTAAGTTGAAAGCCAATTGAAATTCACTCACTGGAGGTTCTGTGTTGAACTGCCTCAGCTTTTTCCCTAAAACCATGTTTTAAATCACTGCAACAAACTTTTTTAGGGCTCATCTGCCAGTGCTACACACAATAAGCTGGCAAATCCCAGGAAAGTTAGGGAAGGAATTTCATGTCCTCAGATGGAGTACAGCAATTTCTCCTCCTGGTCAGACATCACCTTAACCTTTCCTTTTAGTACTGTACATAAAATGTGGTAGCCTTGGCTCTGGCCTTCTGTCCCTCTTGCACACACTGCCTTACCATGTCAGGTTCTTTGTTGGTTTTGGTTTTTTCTTTTTTTTTTTTTGCCTACAATTAGTAGTTTCAGACATTTTTTATAGCCATTGGTTATGCTGCAAAAGTGTAATTTGGTGAAGGAGCATTTGCACAAAAGAGAAAATGGGAGGCTGGTTTCAGTAGTAGGGGGCCGAGTGATTATGAGGCAGAAAGACTTTATGTCAGTTCCAAAGCAATGTAAGGACTACCAAAAAAAAAAAAAAAA
>VZTH01013867.1:280076-307187 GCA_013397815.1 Aleadryas rufinucha
AAAAAAACCAATCTATTATTCCTGAATAGTGTCTGTGTAGGAACATAGAGAGTTATACAAGCAGTAGCTGCTGCAGCATTATTATTTTATGGCCATAGTTCTGCCGTAGTTAATTTCCTCACATGGACAAACCCTAAAATTTTTACTTACAAAATCTCACCAAGAATTCTTATTTGGGATTACCTTCTTGAATACCTGGCTTCTTAAAAATTTATTGCTTTTTAAAACATCAGTGGTTGTAAGAGCTATGAATTCTCCCCCAGGCATCACAATCTCTTTGAAGCACTGTGCAGATTTTAAAATGCCCAAAAAACATGATTCCATTTTGTCATTGAAATGCTATGCAGACATTATAAGCCCCTGAAACGAATGGACCTGACAGCAATAATAATAACAGCAAATCCCCCTTGCAAAAATTAGTATGGCTGCTAATTGCTCTTTAGGCATTAGGCCCATCAACGTAAGGGAGTAAGGAGTGTGCCACACCAAAATGAAGGTGTAAGGTATGAATAGGGGTCTGAAGGCTGAAAAAATGCTTAGATAGCCAGACTGGCAGTTCCTTGGAAAAACATCTTAATGACGTGTGCAAGGAACGTTGCATGAATGTCTTTCTCAGCCAAAAGCAATGGAAGGGAAGGAAGAGGAGAGTACCACATTGCCACTCTTTTATTTCTATATTGGGCAGCAATACAGACTCACACATGAAGGGATAAGCTGTCTCATGCAGACCATTGGCTAAGAAACTGGCAGTATTTATGTAGTTTTCCGAATCAGTTAGTTTGATTCAGGTAGTGGTAAGTTATGATTGGAATTACTGGACAAGGACACCTTTGTAGGAGTGTAGGCAAACTGCAACGAATCTCTGCAGTCATTTATGCTGTACAGCTGGGGCACTCTCATCCCTTTTTGCTGTTGGACATTTTGTTTTCTTGCATATCTAAACATGATGAGTGTTTTGTTCTCCTAGAGGTAGAAAGACAGAGTATGGCTAACGCCGCTGGATCGTGGCNGCCTTGCTAAAACATACTTAATTTGAAATACATCATTTACTATTGAAGACAATTGTTAAAAACCTGGACCCAAGAGGGAAAGCCATGAGGCTCTGTTGTAAACATCCTAAATAAATTACAGTAAATGCCCATGTAACCCTGATAGTACAACTGTAAAAAGTGTTTTCACAGTATTCTCAGGCGACTTCACAGGCAGCAAAGTGCCTCCCTTTTTTCTGCTTTACTGGATTTTGTTACAGTTCAAGGGAAAATGTGTATTTGCTTCACTTAGAGCTCTGATGCATTCTCCTGTACATTAGGACCAAATTTTCAAATGGGAACAGCCTTTGTATCAGAGATAACCAGCTTGAGAGCCTTCAGGGATCTTCACTGTCAGAAGGTGAGTTCTCAGGCTCTTTCAGACACCTCACCTACTAGCACCAGCTACCAGCATCAGGTGTCACTGCAAATGGAAGCTATTCTTGAGCTTTTAGGCTTATTTTTCAGAAATACCTAGCTTTATAAAAACTTTCTGCTTCAAGCCAGCTCCTTTGGTAAGAAGATTCATTGTATTAGTAATCACTTACCCTATCCTGAACCACTGGTTATTATTGTGGATCTGAGCACAGCAGAAAAATGAGCTATTTCTGTGAAATTGTGTCTCCTTATGTTTATGAATAGGATCATATGTGTGGAGGCAGTTATACTGAGTAATAAACCTGATGATAAACTAAAAGGTCACTTCAAGTGCTGTTATTACCGAGAGAATAAAAAGATACATCAAGAACCACACTAGTTTCAATCCATGATCCCCAAAGAAGGGTTGAGGACAAACTAGTCTGTAAGAATAATGATCTGTCTCAATAGCATTGCTTTTATTAGGCTGAAACAAGCTCTGTAAGGTGCACTGACTTTGAAGTCTGTTTTGCCTATCTTAGTTAAAATGTTTTGCACTGGATCTCCTTTCCTGGGTGAACAGAGTGTTGCCCCCACTGTTTTATCTGATTATTCTGGGTAAAATTCAGAACAGTTTAAGTTATTTTGTAACTTGTCTGCCACAAAACAGAAGCTGAGAGTTTGGCAGGGGGAAGTATAATTTTCCATAATAAATCCATAGACAACAAAGTCAGTTACCACTGCAGTTGTTTGGTGCCTTGGAGAAGGAGACTACAGAGTGTCTTGGAGTTGTTCTATGTGTAATGAACATGCACTCTGTTTAAAATTGTCAGTCTCACACAACTTGTCACAATACCTTGGCCAGTAAAATACCCTCATCTACTCTGTCTCATTAAAAGAAGGATATCAAAATGGCTTTATTTTTGTAGTTTGTAGACCAGCTAAAAATACATGGGTTTTCCATCTTTAACAGTGTTCCTGGGAGGAACACTGTCTTGTGGTTTTACAGGGGAGGAGGGAGATAAGGTTACATAAAATATGCAAATAGGAAACTACTTATTTTTTAAGTTCTGGTTTCAGACCCACAACTTACTGATTCGGTGGGAGTTGTAGTGTCAGAGCTAAAGTTTGAGTTTGACAGTTTATGTTTATTTCACTTACAGTTTTCCAGATAAAGACTATTTTACTTGCTGCAAGTGTTCCAGATAAAGACTTCTGGGAAGACAACAAAAATCCCACAGTGTGGTGTAAAGCTGACAAAACAAGAGAAAGTGAGAGGAGAATAATATCAGAGCTCATAGGCCTTTAGTTTTAACAGTTCCACTCCTAATGCTTTCTTACTTCATTTAAGCCTCCAGTAAAGTCTCCCTGTGTTTACCTCTAATTTAAGAAACTGTCCCTTAATCCCATCCCTTCCTATTCTCTGTCATCCTGTTGTTACTTCCTTCCTCTTATCTTTTAAAAGCTTGCTCACTCGCTCTCCACCCCCACCCTGGCTTATTTCTTCCATATTAATAATAATCTTAGTACTGAGCACTTATATCGCTCTCTACATGTTCAAAGTGCTGTACAAACCTTAGCTAATTAATCCTCACAACACACTCCCCTCCCTCTGTAAGATAGGTAAGTATTATTATCTCAGTTTTACAGATGGGGAAATTGTCGCAATGACTCAGTGGCAGAGACACAAGCACGGTAACCTTGTTCTTGCAACCTCTGTTTTGAAAATACCTTCTCCAACCCAGCTTGCCTCTATAAATACATTCCCATCTCCTTTGTCTCCTAAATCATCAAGACAAATCCTCTGCCTACTCCTGCCGCCACAGCTCCCTTAATTGTTGCCATCTCTTGCTCCCTCAGACACCTCCAGCAGGAGCTTTGCCAATGCATTGCTCCGCTGCCTCTTTGAATGTCTTCCTATTACATGTGCGGTTTTCATCTCACTTCCACCAAGCAAGATGAAAGTAACCCCTTGCCGGCCTCACTGGTTTATGGCTCTTCTTTATTTCTGCCCCTGGATTCCATCAAAATCAAGGTGTAAGTGCCTGACTCAAGGCTGCACATTAGGGATCTGGATCAAGATGGCCTGAATTCCTTCCACATCTTGTCCGAGTACCTTGGCATTTCTGAAGGCATCCTGTACAAGTAGAAAAACAGCAGACGTAGGTTTGTCGGTAGAATTTATCCCCTCTGTATACGTGCAGCTCCAAAACAGGCCCCAGTGCTCCTGCTCAGGACCACGTGTTGGTGGAGGTTCAGTCCACTGCTTTGTGTTTTCTGTCAGTGACCTGCAAATTCACCCTTTAGGCAAGGACACCGCTTGACCATCGAAGATGCTGACCTCTCCCAGCTGACAGCTTTGTGTGGCCTGAACCACCTTCCTAGAATCTGACGTTTTGATACTTAAATAACCTTGAAGTAGATGTGCTGGATCTAGCCCCTGAGAACAAGTGGATTGACAGAGGATATTCTTTTATGGAAGAATATGTCCACAGTTTACTTATGAAAGAAGTGTCCACAGTTATAAGTAAGCCCATCCAGGATTTAACTGCCTCTGTGGTTACCTGTACCTGTTGTGATGCTTCCTTTTTCTGGTACTTTGTAAATGGGTGGTCCTTGCTGTCATGTTTGTGTGGTCAGAGAATATTTGTGACACAGTGGACCTAACTACTAATTACTTAGATATTATCCCCGATTCACTCTCTCTGGAATGGTGCTGTTGGTCTCATCTGACCAACGAACAATAAATTCTGGTAGTGTATTTCACTGAGGATCTTGCTTAGCTGGAACCATAAGTTTTGTCAGTCTCTTGTTTCAGACTAATTAATTAGACATGACTACATGAATTTGCTCTTTAAAAGACTCTGCCCTAATGTCATGCCCTGTCAGGAACAATCTGTTTAATGGATCAGTGCTCATTTTGTTATTTTGTGTTCTGTGTCATATGACAAAGTATGCAGGTGAGCTATCAGTATCTGTGGTGCTGTAGTGAGGATTTTTTTTTCAGATACCTTTGAAGACTTGTAATGAGACTCCACAGCAAGTTCTTACTCATACTTATACTAATGAGAGCCTAATAATGATGAACTGAACGTGAAGGCACATCTCTTTTTTTCATCAGCTGTATGCATTAGTGTCATGGAGGTCAGAGACTTGGACAAAGAAATTGCTGGATTTTTGCAGCTAAGTTTTGTTGACCCCTACCCGCTTCTACTGCTGCCCTTTTGCATTACTTTATGTCCATTTAGGTTATGCACATACCATCAGTCCGTTACTTTGTCATGCATTGGGTCCTCACCTTCTGCAAAAAGTGAGCAAGGAAATTGGCCAGCCTTAGCAAATGTTCTTTGGGAGTTGAGTCTCTGTGTCAAATGTTATTTACTTAGTGTTTGGCTTGGTACCCACAGCTGAGGTGATGGACCAGTGTGTACCTGGATGGGCTGCTTATGTGTTAGTTCAGGTTTAACAAGGCCTCTGTTATGCTAGGTTTTGAGGGCAGAAGATACGGTATCATTGCACAATTCGTGTGTTTGTTCTCAAAAACACCTGAAATTTTTGATACCCCCTTGCTGCATTGTGCTTTCTTCGTTCTGCTAAAAATTTGTGCTAGAGGGTGTAACCCATGAAGCTCTCAGCTCTCCAGAGGTCATTCACTTTGGTTAGGGTTGGCATCGCTTTCAGACATGAATGTTCTTCCCAGTTTACCACCTGTACACTTCTGTGGGTGCTCTGCTTCTTCCTCAACAGCAACATCCTCTGCATAGAGACCTCTGTGTCTCACAGTCCCTCCAGACCAAGTGACCTTGAGTACTAGCTCTGACTTCATCTCCCCTGCTCTTCCCCCACCCTAGCCTTCTTTCTGACTCTAACTCTTCAGGGAAAGTAGAAACAGCTGCTTAGGTTGCCAAATAGCTGGGTTGTTGCCTGGGGGGTGGGAGAGACTGTTTTCCTTAAGGACCAGTAGTGGGTCTGCATGGCAAGATGTTAGTAATGGAGGGGCTATAGGGGTGGCTTCTGTGACAAGCTCTTAAAAGCTTCCCCAATGTCCAATGGAGCCAATGTCAGAAAGCTCCAAGTCAGAGCCAATCAGTGACAGCTGTAGTACCTCTATGATAATGTATTTAAGAAGAGGCAAAAGTTACTGCAAGTGCAGCTGAGTGAGGATATGTGAGACAAACTGTCCTGCAGACCCCAAGGTCAGTGAAGAAGAAAAAGAAGGAGCAGGAGGATGACAACGATGAGGAGGGAGTCCAGGTGCCAAAGAGATTGCCCTGCAGCCTGTGGCGAAGGTGAGGCAGGCTGTCACCCTGCAGCCCAAGGATGTCCAGAGTGGAGGGATATCCACCTGCAGTTCCTGGAGGACCCCACAGCAGAGCAGCTGGATGACCAAAGGCGGTTGTGACTCCATGGGAAGCCTACACTGAAGCAGGCTCCTGGCAAGATAGGTGGATTCATGGAGAGAGAAGCCCACACTGGGGCAGGTTTGCTGTCAGGACCTATGACCCTGTGGGTACCCAAGCTGGAGCAGACTGTTCCTGAAGAGCTGCATCCCCTGGAAGGAGCCACACTGGAGCAGTTTGTGAAGAGCTGAGGCCTGTTGGGAGGACTCCGTGTTGGAAAAGTTCATGGAGGACTTGACTCCCCTGGGAGGGACCCCATGCTTAAGCAGGGAAGCATGTGAGGAGTCCTCCTCTTGAGGACAAAGGAGCAGCAGAGACAGCATGTGATGAACTGACCGCAGCCCTCATTCTTCATCCCTGTGCATCCTTGGGAGGATGATGTAGAGAAACTGGGGGTGAAGTTGAGCCTGGGAAGAAGGGAGAGGAGGGGAGGAAGTGTTTTTAAGATTTGTTTTTATTTCTGCTTGTTCTACTCTGATTTGATTGGTAATATTTTTTTCCCCAAGCCTAGTCTGTTTTGCCCATGACAGTAACTCATGAGTGATCTTTCCCTGCTCTTATCTCTACTCATGAGGGTTTCATTATATTTTCTTTCCCTCCTAACTCCCAGCTTAGGAGGGGAGTGATAGAGCAGCTTTGGTGGGCATCTGGCATCCTGCCAGGGTCAACACACAACAGTTCATTCAGTGGCGTTAGAGCCTTTTAAGCCTGTAGCTGGAAAACTGCATTATTTTCTGGGAGCGGGGGCAATCATTTGTGGCTCTAGAAAGTTGTTCTGCCCAATGACAAGTGCAAAGATCCCAGGTCTTTTCTAAGCCTGGTTCTGACCTCAGCATTCAGTATATTCATTGTGCTGTATGACTACTCTGTGGAAAACCTAATTATGAAAAGAGCAGTCAGGAACCAAATGAGCTCAGCAGAAGGCCCAGGGAAAGAGAATACTACAGGCAGTTGAATGCTGGTTCTGGCACCAGCCCCCATGCCTTCAGCCATTTCATTGAAATAATTTTTTTCTGCCTTTTTTCCTACCTAATAGAGAATAATTAACAGAATTGTGGTATTAGTCCATGTGTATGTGCTTACTCATATCTATTTGCCATGAGTATAGCTACTGCTGCCTGGTAGAGTGGGTCCAGGGCCTTCTAGATGCTCATTCAGCAAGGTGGCTGTCAAATCCCATTGGAAAACAGTGACTGGGTGAAACCTGTTCATTGCTGGATTTTTTTCAATTCTGTTTTCACAGGGAGTTTCACTGAAAAGGTCTGTTCTCTACAGCAGAGTTGATGAGAAATTTAGATTATCTCTAAAATTTTTCCCTTTTTCTATTTGCGGTGAATATTTTCCTTTTTTACGTAATTTTTCTAAATTCAAATGTAGTAAGTACATTTCTGAAACCAAGCAAAATGTTTAATAAAGTCAAATGTGAGGTAACAGGGAGAATCACATGCTTTCAGGGCTACTGTAGATACTTGCTTTCAAAGAATAATGACAGTAGCTACATCTCCTTATTCCACCTGTATTCTTCATGGGTGTCTAAAAGTGCCCTGTGCATGGCTGGTGTTTTTACTGGTTTCTTATCTGCAGTATTTACCTCTCAAATTACTGAATGTTTCATTCCAAAAAGGTGCAGTGGTAAAGGATTTTGGTCTTTCCCAGCTTCTTTGATAGCAGAAATAATTTCTTACATTTTTTTGCTAGCAAAGTGGAGAGTCTCTACATTTTTTAAAGAGTAAAATTTCTCTAAAAGGTTATATATTGTGACCAAAACATCAACATTTCATTCAGTTAATTTGTTAGCCTGCATAAGCTGCCTTTCGGGCTACAAACTGATGTTTAAACGGCAAACAAAGGAAAAAAATAGTCTAGAGAGGTCAGTGCTTTGTATGTAATATGCTTTTGCAGTTTACTTTTGTTGTGGTAAGCAGATGCTTTGAAAACTGTTCAGCTGCAGTTCAGACAAAGGTCAGTATCGGGCCCAGCAATATGTAATGCAAAGATCCAAATCAATATCTGATGAAAGGAGGCTCAGCACTTTCTGCCTAAAAAGTATCTAGAATAGAACTTACTTCTCAGGCTTGTGCTGTCCTGGGGGATTTCCTTCTTGTTCCTACTAGAGGAGCCCATCATCATACTGCAGTAATTGGTAATCTTTTAACCACCTGTCCATGTAGTGGATTTCATGGTTTAAGGAAGCATATTGATAACCAGCCTTTGCTTTTTAGTACATAAATGCTGGGGTGCCAGGCTTATATTTTCCACATAAAAGTTCAGCAACTATTACCTGCAAAAGGTGGTTATTAGGGACTAAGACTAGAATTCACCATAGTAAGTATGGTTATTTACTTTATGCATTTATGCTGTGTATCAGCCACAGCTTTGACAGCGCTCTGCAATTTTTTTTTTTACAGGAAGGCATTCAAAGATAAGAAATATATTCATACCTGCTGTCAACAAGTGCAACTCCCTTGGAAAGCTCTGAGCCAATTTTAGCAGTGACGTGAACAGCAGCATAAATTTTAGGTCTAAATTAGTCAGAAAATAAGTGAAAGTGGGCATAATTTGCATGCTGAGGACTGAAAAAGGAAGAGTAGCTAGCAAAAAAAAGTGTTCAATTAAGTCGGGGGGGAAGAATAGAGGCTCTACTGGTATGAGTGTAGTGCATCAGATTTGCTTCTGAATTCAGACAACTACAAGCAAATGTAAATGTTATACTTAATGCAACTAGCCATTTATAGTGGAATGAACACACTTTCTCTACCTGTATGTATGTGCTGAATGCATTTCTCAGTTCCCCAGTGAGCTCAGTAGTATGATTGCAAATATACTGACTCATTATGGAAGGGAAATCTTGAGAAATTTTTAAAAATTACCTTGGTCACCATGAATATGTTTTGGGGGTCTATTGCTTAATGCAGCCTTTCCTGTATTCCAGCCTACTCAGGTAGATCACGGAAGGTGAGGGATATTTGTCACTGAAGCACCACTTCTTTGGTACCTGCTCAAAGGAAATGGCTAAGAACTGTGTCATGAAATGAAGGCAGTATTTGAACTGTCAACAGGAGCTGCTCAGCTTGGGTGCTGCCGTGCTTCCAGGCACTCCCTGGCCCAGCAGGATGATTCAGAGCATCTGAGGTAGACAACTCCATTCCAAATACAATGGGTAGGGAAAGGTGGCCACCTCTGAAATAATTCAAAACAGCTAGGAACTTCTCTCTCTCCACTGTCTGAGCAGGTCACTGAAACTCCCACCTTCCAGTCACCTGGGAAACCTCTCCATTTTGATCTGAACAAGTGTTGAACCTCAATCACCTTCATCCACTTGAAATCCAGAGCACTGAGTTGTCTCTTGAGAGCAAGCAGCTAATGATGGAGGAGGAAGAGGCAGCAACCACTTCAGAATAACTTCATTGTTTGAACACTCTTACAAGAAGTGGGAAACATGGATTTTAAGCCTTTCTCAGACTGAAGGGGTTTGAACCGCAATTCCTTTTTCCTCAGAGTTTATCCTACCCATCAAGCTAGAGAAGTTCTTCATTCTGCTCACTGTGTGAGGCTATGGAGCACAGAAAGAATAGGTAAGAGGGAGCTTGATTTTGCAGCCCATTGGTGAGGGCAGGCATGAGAGAGTCCTGAGGCTTGGTCCCAGCTGTTACTGCTGTTTAAGTATTCTTTACTGTTAATTTGTAATACAGGCACTCACACAGTCAAGTAGACATGGTTGACATGTAGAGACCGTAGTGTTTAATTCTGCCTGAATTTGTACTAAGCACCAAAAACATGTGAACATACTTCCTGACTTTCTCACACACAGTGAGAACAGCACCTGAGACTAGCAGCATAGTTGCCTAGTTAGGAGCAGAGTTGCTCAAAGCCTTCTGCAAAGGTAGTTGAGAGAGAAAGGAAATTGATGAAGGAAAAGTGAGACCGTTCTTCATTCAAATCACATACTGGAAGTGCCTGTTCTTCTCTGTTGATTACAAAGTGAGCCTAGAATGACAATGTTCTCCAAATAAACCTCTTTGTTGAATTTAGTATGCCCAAATCAAGGAATATTTTTTTTTCTCTGTTGTTTTTCAGTTTATTGCTGCTGGTTTCTGTTGTGTTCACCTCAGAATGGTGTACACCTTTGGAGAAAGATACAATGGATTTGTCTAAACACAACCTAAGTGCCAAGATTGCTATCTGGCATCAACCTTTCAGGGTGAAGTGTGGGAGATTTTAAACCTTCGCTTTGCCCCAGGGAATTTGTGTACAGCAAAGCCTTCTTTCACAAAACCAGCACACGACCCTATTTGAAAGATACGCTCAATAATCAGTCCTGAAATGTTACAAATCAATCAGCAGTTCTACCCTCTTTAACATCATTAAATACATCTTCTCCATCAAAACAATGTGCAGGTTCAAAATATAAAATGCATTCATCATGTTGGGATTTTTTTCATTGGAGAACATTTTCCTTATTCCGAACACTAGCTCTCCTAAAAGAAGTCCTAAAAAGGTAGTGACAAGATATGCAACACTGCTGTGGTGCTGGTATAGCTTGTGGAGGGATCTGTAATGAAGAATCCCAAAAATGCCCTTTGAGGTTCCATCTTACTTATTTTCAGTACTTCATGATCTATCAGGAACACACCTCTTGTTATTAAAGTGCTTCTGTAAGAAAAGTTGTTTACACAAGAGAGGAAGAAACTCATTGCTGTGTGAGCGTAAACTGGTAGTACCATTTAGCTAAAGGTTCCTTCAAGTGCAAGTATTTCAAAGGGATCTGTGTATTCCAGACTTGGGCCCTGTAGGTAATTCTGGGACCATAAGGTCTTTGGTGGCAGCTAGTGCATTTTCTTATATGTTTCCAAAAGGTCTTATTTCTGTCTGGGGCCTCATGTCATTATTGTAATACTAATGACAGCAGAATCAAAATTAAGCCACTATAGATTATTTTAATTTTTTTCTGAGATATACCTGTTAGGAGCTTTGAGTGGAGGAACAATGTTTTGTAACTGTAATCCAGAATATACTCAATTAGACCCTGTCCCAAACAAAAGACTTTTTTAAATCAGATGTCGTCAGTCCTCACCAGTGGCCTAAATGGCCTATCTTTCCACCACTGGAGCTGAAGGGAAAATATGGCTGTGTAGGGGTATTTTTCGTTTTTCTAAATAACAGAGCAATAACAATTGCAGGGGAAATGGTGGCTGATGGTGATGAAGAGTTTCAGCAAACTAGCAGAGACAGTGCAAACACTTGCCATTTTTATTTGGAAAAGGCTTCAGTAATAATTTCACAGAAATGACTCATCAGCCTTTATATCTCTGTGCAGTGTTTTTCACCTTTCTCATTCTAAGGGGATGTTAACTTGTTAGTGAAAATCGAATAAAGGTCACATAACATGAGTTCTCTGATGGTCTCCACATATTCATCACCATCTTTCGTAACCATAATGATCCAGAGTAAATTATACACACCTTAATAGGCCCAGGGAAGCTTCTGGAGGAGCAGGTTACAACACAGCTGCCATCTCCCTGCAGGTAGTCTGCCATGTTACCAGCATTTTTACTGCAGTCTGAACACAAAATTTGAGGCTTTTTTGGCTCTAGTGCCTTTGGTATTTAGGAGTTGTGCTTTCAACAAATTTTCCTAGGGTGATGTATATCTTTGTAACATTTAGACTGACTGTGTATTTTCCCCAAAACCATTCCAGTTCTTGAAGTGTCTTTTTTTGCTGATCAGTTCAAGAGCCATGGCAAGGGTGTTTCCCTACTCATTTCACTGAACTAGTTGACTTTACTCCAAAATTAAGTAGCACTGGCTGAAGAGGAAGTACTAGGGAAGAAGCAAGGATGTACTTACTTAATCTAGAACATAGCTCTTATTACGGATAAAGAAAGCACAGACGCTCTCTTTGATTTGCCTTAGATCACCTTTCTTCTATGTTACCTTTAAAAACCTTCAAAACCATGATGATAAAAAACTAGGGCTAATGTCTTCCCTCCTGTACTATCTAATTTAAATGTGAGTTCGAACAATTATTTACATTAACAACTCCGAGTTAAATCTACCAGCCTTGCCAGAAGTGTCAGAGAAACAGCAAAGGCACCAGCTGAACACAATTCTAAATAGGGAACTTCTCCCACAGCTTTCCCCTCATTTGAGATCTCTTTCATACTGGTAGGGATGATTTAGCCTATAGATTCTGGTACCTTCCCTTCTGATTGTTTTTTTTTTTGTGCCAGTGTGTTCTGGGAAAGTTTAATTTCATTTAGCAGGTCTTGTTTCCTGTTTCCTATATTGTAATTAACATATCACCTTCTGTGCAGAGAGCTGAAAAGTTTACACTTTAACTGCTAGGATCAAATCAGAAAGAGACTTTCTCTCTCTGAGAATAGCTGTTCCAAAAAGGTGTACTGAAGTTATCAATAATTTAGTAGCTTGTGTGCTAATTCAGACTGTGCTTTCATCTTTATTATGATTGCTGTCATGGTTGCCATTAAACACTACAGTTGCTTTCTCCTGTTTTCTTTACAGTACTTATGTGCCATTGCTTCTGGCATCTCTATGAATAAGCTTTGCTCTCCCAATCCCATAAAATTCGATGTCTCTTCCCACTCTGTCCTAAACTGTCCTGTCATTGGACCTCCTGCCAGGGTTCCATCCCTACAGCTGCTCCACTCACATCCTGGGGATGCCAGCAGGGCTGTGCCTGGCCAGATGCGCTCAGGCAGGGAGGATGCTGTGAAGAACTGAGAGCCTGCTCCTACAGCAAAAAGGGCTGCTCTTGCTGGTTCAGAAGTCAGAGAGCAGGTAGGGTTATGCCAGCAGCCTCAGGATCCCTGTAAATGCAGTAAAATCCTAGAGCCACTCATGTGCTCATTGGTGTCAGGATTTAATCCAAAGTCTTTCTCTGGCTGGCTTCCACACAGTGGTTCTGTAGGCAGAGGTCTATACTGAGGCAAGATCTGCCACATGATCTTTCCTATACAGAAAGTTTGGGTTAATGTAATCAATGGATTTTTTCCAGGTGCAAGGTTACTCCCACACCACTTCTGTCACAGTCTGTTCTCTCCATATGGCTATGTGTGTGACAGACAATGTCCCATTGTTTTGTGACTCCATCGCACTTCAGCAATACAGATTATAGGTTCTCCAAATCCTGGCAAATTGGTTTTTGGTTTTAGGCCTCCTGTAATGGTGCATGGACATTTACATGAATTTTGTCTTTATCTACATACCAGGGTTTATTTAGCACTTTTATTTGATATTATCATTTTTATACAACCTTCCCCCTATGATCTTATCCACATCACATGCTCTTTAGTTGTTGTATGAGCTTTAGAGGGTTACTTTTGTATTCCTCAGTCTATCTGTAATTGTTACAGCTTTTATCCTTGGGTGTTACCCATTCTTAAAAATGCTGCTAACTTTGAATGTCAAACAGTTGTCTTAATAGAACCTCAGTGCTTCTCAGCACCTGTTTCTTCCCACTCCTGGTTTAAGTAAGCACACATAGTAATTAGTCTTCCAAGCCAGTAATCTGGTTTCATTTCTGTTAGGCAAAAATCTAACCTTGCTGTACAGGTGTTCTCTTTTAAAGAGAAGCCCTTACAATATAGTTCTGTTCTCTTTCTACCACATTCACTCTTTAAGTGAGGATTTTGACATCTGTCTTTGTCATTCCATTGTATGGTCCTTTGCAGAAAACTGTCAGAGAAAACTGCCTGAAGGCCTGCTGCATCAGTGTATGATATAAGCATAACTCCTAGATCCTTGTATTCCTCTCTGTCCTTAGTATCAATCTGTATCTAAGAGCAAGGATATCTGCTCTGTCTATAAATCTAGACATTAACTTAGATCCATAGCCTGCAAAGTCACAGAAGTACTGATATTTCTACTGAAATCCCTATTATAAAAACTCTTCTTTAGCAGGACACTTTCTTGGAAAGTCCATTTTAGGATAGAAGCACACCTGCTTTCTTCTCCTTGTCCTTTGAAGTGGGCTTGTTTCTTGTGTACACCTATGGCCTCTTTCACCATGGAAATAAAAGGGATCTTTAGGATCAGCAAATTGAGAGCCCTGGTTTTACAAGGAGTGCATCATGCAGAACCCTTGCTGACCCTTCAGGGACGTTTTACAAAGCCAAGACTTTTAGATCATGTGGAAATAAATGCCTAGAGTGTGAAGATTCAGTAAATTAAAGAGTAAATTCAGTATATCAAGAAGAGATATAAACCAGTAGTTTTTACACAGGAGACTTTTTTAAAGCTGCTTTGCCCAAAGAGTGTCAAATTAGTTCAAATTTCTCAGACTTGATTGGAAAAATTTCAATGCCTGTATAAACAGTATTTTCCCAATCTGGTTAAATTTGCAACAGCATTATAACCATTCTGTGACATTTGATGGTGCCACAGCATTAGTATATGATAAAGGTAATAAATTGAGTTAGACAGTAAACAAGCTAGATGAAACAAATAATCGAAAGCTGGGCTGCAATTCTTAGGTATCTTCTATGATGACATATAATTAAATACCATAACACATATGAGACATGCCAGATTCTGTGTGCTTAAGTAGAAGCAGAGAAGGGGGAACTTTACCTACACAAACTGACATGACTGCTAGCATACAAAATTATGACATTTGTAAGCATTTGTTCACTAAAGAAAATAAAGAATAAGAAGTATTCTTGCCCCAAGATAGCACCGGAGAATTGATAGAGAAAAGGTAAGAGTTGGGTTTTACAGCACAGTGGAGAACAAGTCTTTGTGAATGTTGGTGGTTTGATGGGGAACAAGATGCTGACGGGAGGAGAATATGTTGTTCAGCTGAAGAGAGGCCTAACCTTCTATTTTGTACTTGTGAAAGACCCTTTTCAATTTCATGAGCACGGTATAAATGCATGAATATATATCTGAACACTTGCACTTTCAGCTACCTGTTTGCTAATGGCCATAGCATGGGAAAGCAGGCTGGTGCCCAGGATTGAATTGTGAGTGCAAAGCATTAATGTTTCAAATATCCCAACAGCTGAAAATCACAGTGGAAAAATATTTTGATGATAATGCAGATTACAAAGCACAGTATTACAGTGCATTCCCCAGTTCAAAAGAAGTGCAATAAAATCAGCAGGACATACAAAATTCTAAATAGACACCTCCAAAGCCTAACTTGTAAACAAGTGAAGGTGTTTGGGAGTCTGTGAAGTAGATTTGTCTTCAAGGAAGCCTATGACCAGCCCTATCTACAGACAATGGCTTCATCTCAGTGTATATTTTTGAGTCAATGGTAAAAGCAAGACTAAGGCTTCTTAGGACTAAAGCTTTGTAGTCCTACTCCAGCTGCTTCATGCATCACTAACCAGTGTAAGAGCATATATTGCTTCCTGAGGATTTCTCCTTTCAAGACTACTTTGATGCAAACTGCCAATTTTAAACTTCATACAGAAAGTTTGATCTAGAAACAGAATCATGAAACAAGGGTCTTCTTTCTAAATTTGGAACCACAGTGTATAGTCTGTATATATTCTATAAAACCAAGGACTGGCACAATTGCTAAGTTTATGTAGTGTCACTGGACAGTCTTGAAGTTTCCCGCTGAAGATCTGGTGTGGCAGCAGTTGGTAGGTGTCCAAGGCTGTTACTCCCTGGTCTTCCCTTGTCCCACCTACACTGCTAATGGTTTTCCAGCATCAGAGATGCCTTTGGTAGGATTTCTATCATCTAGTTTTAGATGTTCACATCTGAATTTGTCACCTCCAGGTCTCTTCATTTCCAGTGAAGAAAAATACATGTAGTTCTAGAGAAATACATTTTAGACATGTAGTTTAGTAAGAAACTATTTGTTTCCACTGACTTTACAGGGTGTTCAGATCACCAGCTCAGGTACAGACTTTGAGAACACAGACTTTTGGCAAGGTACATCTCGGTCAGTTTTTCTGTATGAATCGTCAATCACAGAACCATCTGCAACTTCAATTACCCGAAAATAAGAAAATGGTATGTCATTTTTCATTTTCTTCAATGCAGGTCACCCATATGTCTGTTCTTTGGCAGCTATTTCACTTCCTAGCACTGCTTACTGTGCTACTGTTAAATTCAGCACAGTCCCTTTCTCTTCATTGACCTTCTAGCAATTAACTGGCTCTCTTTATTACACCCTATTTTAATGTCAACAGTTTTATGCTGGAGTTCGATCACTTGGACACTCAAATGACTTCACAGGAGACTAAGAATGAGAAAAAAAGTCCCTTTAATATATTTGGATTAGAATTGTAGTAGATAATTAACTTTAAAACACATTTGTATAAGTGAGATTTACTGAGTACAACCAAACCAAACATAATTGAAGTTATTCCATTCATTACTTGAACTGTGTTTTTACTTTCTGTGTTGTCTAAGATACTCCCCTGATTTTCATAAGACAACTTTTTAACTTTTATTTCCAAGCCAGGCCAACAAAAATTAAAAATCATGGATTTTGAGGGTCTCTCAGTTCCTAAAGATTCTCCATATACTCCCATGTCTTTAAGAAATACCTGGTTTCACTTTGAGGATCAGAGCTTAACACAAAAACTGTCTTTGGGAGTGTAGAAAGAAATGGAAGAAGTAGAAATGGAGGTTAAGAATTACCCTGTTTTGAATAAGATTCCTTTCTCAGTATTGGATATCAGCCACTTCTGGCTGCTCAAAGGAATCACAAACTTTTTGTTATCACAAGGCTGCAGATAAATAAAATGCAAAGATCCTTCTCAGTTATTTTGGTGTCTTTAAATAAATATAATGAAAATCATGAACAAGCACAGTGTTCCCTGTAATTAATCTAGTATCCTTGCATGCTTTTATATTTTTTTCTGGTATTTATTGGACATAGATGGAATGAGGGGAATCTTTATAAATTTCTTCATGGAGTTTATCTGGAATAAAGCACCCAAAGAGAAGTGCATAAAAACAAAACAAACAAAAACATCTAAAAAACTTCTTGTGGACCAATAGTATATTACACAATCTCTAGTACTGGCTTTCACCTTCTCCTCAAGAGAACATTAACTTAATTCTAGATGTGTTCTAGTATACTCCACGTCCTCCACTCATGCCATCTTTTTCTCCCATTGAACTCTGTTTTGCATCCAGCAGGAGTTCTGTGGAAAAAAAGACTGATAAATCAGGCTCATAAAAACCATTTTAGTATTTGGGAAATATCTCTTCTTCTGAGATGTCCATCTCAGTTCCTGTCCACAAACATTTATTTGGGCTTGTGTTTTTCTTTGTCCCCTGGACAAATGACACTGTCCAGGCAACACTGGCAGCAGCATTTTACAGGTATAGCCAGGGGTGCTATTTGATGCAGAGGTAATGTCTTGAGGACATGAAGAATACCTCTTGGTCTTGGAAGTTCAGTTAATTGATGAAAACTGTGTACCTGTGTAGCAGTTTTTTACATTGACCTTCAGAAAGAAGTAGGCTTTCCTGAATTTACAGTTTAACAGCATAAAACCTTTGGTGAGTTTGTTTGTGGTCTTGGCTCAGCAAACATTGTCGATGTTGATAAAAATTTATGTTGATGCTTCCTTTTATTACTAAGGCATAGTACATTCACAAAACTAACTTCCTTATAAAAATTGAGCATGAAATCATATATCTGTACTTCCACCACTGACAAGAGATGGAATATTGTCCCTTGTTCCTGAACACTGGCAGTGTGGCTTTTTGTGACTTTATGCCAGCCACAGAAAGAAACCCTTTGGTTTTAAGACAAACCCACCACAAGCCATTTTCTTTTAAAATCATATGTACCATCTTACTGAGAGATGTATATTCTACCATCCAATAAATATTTCAATAAACAAAAATATGTACCCTCCCTTTAAAAATGTTTAAAGTAGCTATTAAAATGCACAGAAAGCTTCACAACAGATGTTCTAGACTTTTGTAATAAAGTATATTTTGGGAGAGATAAGATAAAACATAACATAATTAGTTTTCTTTATGGTAGTTTTGGGTTTGTTTTTTTAAAGAGACAAACTGAGCTGAGATATAAATCTTGTTTAATCATTTGGATTTTTTTTCATGTTCATTTCTGCATTTGAAACATTTAAAGGTTATTTTTATGTAATTTTTTATTTGTCTAAGTAAATGCACGTAAGTTCTCTACCAACAGGGGCTCGTGCCCCTGTTGGTCAACTGGCAAGTTGTTTTTCTCATGTGAAAAAACAGTTAAGCATGTTAAAATATGTATCCTAATGTGGCATAGCAAACACTTAAAGTTCTATCCTTTTATATGAACACCAAACAAAATATTCGTTGAACATTAAGACTCAAATAAGAAAGCAGCAGAGTGAGATGCCAACGCTGTCTCTTGTTTCTCATAACGTCACTTAAAACAGCAGGGTTGTGTGGAGGGGGAAAAAAACCGCACAGAAAGAAAAGGTTACCAGTAGGTAGGCAGGGTAGGACTGTCACTGTTTGTGACTCCAAAAATCATAAATGATGAGAATTTAATTAGTGTGATTTGTGTTGCACACAGGTATGTGAGTAGCTTGTTAGTCACCATAATTAACAGGGCTGGAGAGCTGTTTGCTTTGTGGCAGACAGCAGTGTGAGGCAGCAGCAGCAGCAGCAATGGGGAGCAGGAGCACAGCCCTCGCTGCACCTTGGGGCCCAGCACTCGGACAGGTGGGCTGCAAACTCCACACCTGCCCTCCCTTCCCCTCCCATAAATCTGCCCCCAGGGGGAACCTGGCCAAGGCAGCCCATTGCACAGAAAGGGTTATCTGTGATGTCTGTGATCAACTGCATGATTAGGCTGGATGTCATTAGGGAGGATGGTGATTATCTAATGGGGCCACTGTGATCTCTGTTGCAAAGAAACTCTGCTGGGGAGGAAAGACTTGCAGAAGACATCAATATGCATTTATACAAAATACCTTGGGGCATCTTTGCAACCAACAGACTATAAATTAAAAGAGCTTTTTCTCTGTTAAGCCAGTGAAGGAGACATGCTTGCATTAGATTTATGTCAGAAAGTGAATCTTAGTGTTAGCGGTTTTCTTTCGGCTAATGCATTTAGCCGCACTAAGGTATGAATTTAATCACTGAGCTATTCGGGAGGTATCAAGCATAGACATTAAATAGGATTATGCGACAGCCGACTTGCTAATTAAAGTGTGGAAAACAGGCAGTATCAAATTTTTTTGTTTAGACAATTCATGGCTGGGTTAGGTAGTTCAGCATGTATGCAGTGGTTTCACTCTTTGGTAAGACTTTTACAATTTCACGATGACCTGTTTCATTCTAATATACAGACTCTAAGTACGGCCAATGTCATTGTGCCCAAGAAGAAACTTTAAACTTTTGTACTGAAATAGGATTTTTAATAAATAATTATCATTTTATTTGGGTAGTTTGGAAAATATATTGAACGTAATTTGTATGAAATTTCACCTATATTTCAACTAAATTATGGTCAATTCTTGCTTTTAGAAGACTCTTCTTCAGTTAAAAAAAAATGAGCTATGATTTTGCATTTAAAAGGATTCACATGAATCCTAGAGAATTTGCTTTCTAATGGACCCTTATTCCAACAAAATTTACTTTTGCAAGACTGAGTTGTAGTCACAAGTTCCACCGATGTGCTCTGCATGTATCCAGCAAGCAAAATCCAGAAAAACATTCATTCAATCCTGTAGCCTATTCCCTGTGACCCACCAGCTTGCCCCAGGGAGGGAACTGTAAACTGGATGAGTTGGTCTGGCAGTCTGTGTCCTGTAACTCTTTCCCCAGTGCCCCAGTGCACACCTCTGCTGCCCTGACAACGTGACCAAAAGTTCATCCATTGCACACACAAGCTGCCCGCAGCCCCTGCTAAATGCCACATACGTGTGGGGATGCAAAAGGCTACAGGGACCACCTTCCTTTATGCTTTTTTGTTGCACATTCTCCCACCTCTTCAAGTGACTGGAGCTGTATCCTTTATTGTAGGGTGCTCACCCAATAGTCATGAATCTCAGTGCTTTAGATGAGGGAACTCACTGCCATACACACCACAACTCTTTGCCAGTGCATCTGAAAAGAAAGCTGAACACAGGGATTGGATGGTGTGTACCTCAATCTACCCCTATCATGGAGCTAGGCCACATCTGAGTTGTCTTGCCAAAGCACAGGGGTAGGAAAGCACACCTGCATTCTTCAATGTGAGACAGCTCATGTGGCCCACTGTAGCCAAAAGTTCAAGCATTCCTTTATTAGTGCCTGAAAGCTCAGTATGTGCCATCTCTCCGTCTTGTCAGTTAAGTGAAACCCCAAAGGAACGCTAGTGCAAGAGCACATGTGACCATAGGCAGGGTTATGATGACCGCTGTAGTTGCTTCAGTGACCAGTGTAGGAGGTCTGGCCCATCTGTTCTTCACAGAGTTGTTGTGTTGGGTCCCAAGTTCCTTGTTACTCTAAAGAAAGTATCCATTGCCATTAGTTTTCTTCTCAAGCATCGAGCTCACAATTCAAGCAAGAAAAGTAGGTTTGTGTGTTCATTAGAAACACCACTGAAATGATCAGCAGAGGAGCCAAGCTTAAAAAATTACATTTGCATTTTAACCATTATGGTTTAAAGTCAATGCCTACTTCGGATGAAGAGAAATTCTGCCCTACGAGATTTCCATCGGCACTTCCCTTGCTTTACCATGCACAGATGGTTTTGCATCCTTCCTTTTAATAGTTACCATTAGCAACCCAAGTGTTAAAAACGTTTTAAACTAAACCTTGAATTTCACTTCACTGTTTTGTGGCAAAGTCAATTCAGTGACAAAATTGCAGCCCGTGCAAAGGAGTAAAAGGAAGTTGGAGTTCTTCAAACTTGTGAGTTAGAAGAAAAGGTGGTTTGAATAACTCTTCTGACAAAACAATCTGGGTTTTAAGCAACATAGATTCAAAAGGAAATCTTAAAATCAATGAGCAGAATGCTTTAGGAACTTTCCCAACCACTATTTTCCTCCTTGCCTGAAAATGACTCATTAAAAGGACACATCAAATTGCTTTCCATGTCTGTGAAAGCGAACACCAACACAATTGGAGAATTTGCTAAACTGTTACATTGAATGTGATATATAACAAGAGGGTTAGGAAGCTGCTACATTAACATGTGGGAGATGATAAGAGAAAAACACAAATGTTGATGTGAGAATAGGCAGGAAATTTCAACTTGCAATTATGCTTTAGCTTTTCTTAACAGACGTTGCAGTTTGTAAAACAAAAAGAAGCCTAGTTTTGTAGTTCATGCTCCCTGTTTTCATTATAATTTTAATGTAAGTGTACAAAATATTTGGTTTCATGCTTTAGGTTTGTTTAGGTTTTGTTGTAGTATTTTTGCCCTCCATCCTACACAGTGCACTCATGACATTCATCTGTCTCAGCTGGAAACAGAACAATATTTTTAGGCCCACATATAGACACTGAGACTTGATGTTTATATTTAGTGATTATAGACTTCTAAATATAGAGATTTCATAGCAAGGAAGTCTTTTAAATGAAGTGTCTTATTACTCACAGAAAATAACTTCTACCCATCCTTCTGTAGGCAAACCCCTAATAGGGCCAGAGTGAAAAAACTGGGCTGTAAAAAGAAGAAGAAAACAAAATCTACCTTTCTCTCCGAAAATCACGAAGTTCCAAAAGGACAATGCTCTTTTTTTTTTTTTTGGCTGAAAAAGGAAGTTGCACTGTGCTTGGATTTGGGGCATGGGCAGGAACATGGCAAGCACATCCATGTATGCCATTGCTTGATAGTCAAAAGCTATCAGGGAATGCACATCAAGCTGCACGCATGATGCTTCTCTGTCCTTCAAAAACTGCCATCTAAATCATCTAGCTGAGGATACAGCTGAGGTTTCACTTTCCCAAGCCAAAAACATGTTTCCTGCAGAATTCATGTAAAATACAGCACAATTTCTTTGAAAAAGCTGCAAAGTATTCATATCGCAGACTAAGAGAATGAACGTCCCCTAGAGTCTTGCCCCACAGACTGTGGAAGGAGGCTTCTCCAGTCCTTCTCTTCACCACTAGTCTACTTGGCAACTTTTGTTTCAGGCTTTTGGTTAGTGAAATGGGAATGAGGTCACAAGGACCTGAAGACAAATGGAATCAATAGGAAATCCTGGAAGGGTATCACCCCTTGAAAGCATTGAAAGAGTGTATTTATAGACATGATTTCACACTCCATTAGGAAGGTGTAAACCTGGTGAAACTCAGGGCAGTTGTTCCTTATTAATATGTCTTGCTGAAAGCAGCAGCTGAATCAATGTTTTAGCAGAAAAGGCTGTTCACTCTGATAATTAAGAAGGCTTGAACAGTTAACCTATCAATAAGAGCTGTGCCAGTCAATTCAATAGAAGATCTCATTTTCATAAGAAATTCAAGTGGAATACTCTGCATGCTATTCTGTTCCAGAAAAGAATCTAGTAATACTGCATTAAAAATACCTATTTCTTGAAGCAAATATTTCATTAATTTGACCTATCTGACCACATTTGTGATAATATTTTTCATGACACAATAATACCAGTGAATTTTACTGCTGCCATGGGAGACCTGTTACTATCAGGATGCATCCCGAATGCATTCAGCTAGTTCAGCTCAAAGGAAACAATGGAGCTTATAGACATGGTAGGCTACCATTCAAGTTGGCAAGGTTCCCATTACAAATATTCCTTCTTTTGAATATCTCTTGCCATCCAAGTCCTACATCATGCATATAATTTGAGCATTCTCCTTAATGAATGACAAATGAAGAGCAATGTCTACAAGGGAGTTTCAGGGGAGTTGTGGGTAGGATCCTGTGTTACGCTCAGTGAACATCTTCAGAGCAGGCAGTCAGAGTAGAGGCCTTGATCCAGAGGTTCTTGGTGGGAATATGACCAAAGAAAGTTTTGAATGTAGTCCAGAGAGGGCACAACACCTCTCCAGAGGTGTTTAGCTGCCAGCAGGATAAAACCTCAGCTAAGTGTATATAAAACTAGAGGACTTTAGGCAGTTTTTTGACATTTAAGGGTAGTACTGTAGAGCTTGACAAGACAAGCTTTGTCTGATTAAAGAGCATGGCATGGCACCCTAAATTACCAAAAATAAAATATGTATTGTTATATATTGCTACTATATGTTTTCTACAGTTTGTATATGAGAAAGTATGATTAAAAGTCGATGAGAGACTGTTTATAAATTTTGATTGCTTCATAATTTTAACTCTGAGCAACATTTTTATCATAATTACAGGCTTTCTTAAAGCATTTATGCAGATTGTTTTATTCAAAAGGGGTTTATTCCATATAAACTCCACTCTTTTATCTCTCCATAAAATCAATGTGTGAATTCCCAGCAACCACAACTCCACTAGACAGTCATCACATTAGCAGCAGAGATATTTTCAAACAAGACAATATTACTCAGATTTTTCTAAACATTATCTCCTGCTTTCCCAGCCAATGAGTGTCATGGTGGTAAGTAGTAATGATAATCCTGCATACATTAGGTGCCTCTTTATGTCTCTTTAAAAGTATTAGCAAGTTTGTTCTCATAATTTCTCTGTGATGTTCCTGTATGCCATAGTAGCCAGTGTATCTATGGTTCAGTGGAGGCTTGGGGAGATTAAGCCAGGTATCTCACATCTTCAGCTCAAGGAAATTTAAGTCCAGGGATTTAGATGCAGAGCTAATGTTCATTTCAGTGACAATTTTGTGTCTAAATATCCTGGAGCCCTACAAATCCTGAAATCCAAAGGACTTACCAGATACCTCAGGCTGTATCTTAATCATCAATAGCCAGTTGATTGCACTGTTTCAATGCATGTGAACAGCTTTTGATAGCTGAAGCAGGGTGTGAGTCCATGACTCCCAGCTCAGATGGCTCATATCCATATTGCCTGTGAGGAGAGGGCTCCAGAGAAAACCATCCTCTCTCCTTCCTCCAGGTTTTCTCACAAAGGATGTGAGATGTCCATCCCAGACAAAAGCCCAGGATTTCTGCAGTGGCAACAATCGGAGCATCAGGACACTTCGGTGAAGCGTAAGGCAGCAAACTGACAGCACGGCTGGACCTAATGTAACAGAAAAGCAATCTAACCCCCGGGTGACCCAGGGGCAGTCCTGGTAAAACAGCAAAAATGAATCATCTTCACTGGAAGAGGAGCTGAAAAGTTTGAATAGTTTCATAGCAGTCACTGTCTCAGCAAGCTATGCCTTATTGTGATCTACTCATCCCAATGATTTGAGAAGGAACTTCTCCAGCACTGGAACATCTACAGAGTAAACAGAAGAAAACATATACCCTCTTTTTGCATATACTGCCGGGGCATCAAATGGAAAATATGCAGTCACCTCCCCCAGGAAATACAAATATATTATGTTAAAAGTATACAAAATATGTGCAACCATTTCTGCCATTGCCATAAAACTCTGACCTTTTAGTACCTGTGCTTGGATACTCAGAAAGAAACTGATTTCTTAAAGTTGTAACATATTCTGATGGGTTCACGACAATGATGACCATCTCTAAACACTTCATTCTTCAATGACGAGCATTAGGTTCCCTCAGTCTCTTTGAAGCTAAGCCTGATGCTAAGCCATGCTCCATTTTAAAGCAATACCTTCAACTTTGATGATGTCTTCAAACAACTGGATTTCATTGCAGTGGGATAACCTAATCTTCACCGCATACTTTCTACTCATAAGCCACTTGAAAAACTGTTTTACACTTTGGTCTTGGAATGTATATTCTGCATTTGGATGGTGTGGTTTGGACTTCAGACTTTCCTACTTCAGACTTTTCCTACTGAAAGGGGAAAAATCTCTAAGACCTAAACACCCCCACCTCCCTCCCAAAAAAAAAAAAACCACCACACTAAGAAAACAATTCCATTACTGTCTACTGCTCCAAAATTGAATGAGAGCACAAACAAAAATGGAACACAAACAAACAATTAGATTTCCCCTGTTGATTTTTATAGCTTGCATGTTACAGAAGTCATAGCTTCCCTCGGATTTCACTCTGGTATGGATCAGGCATCATTCCACAGCAATCACAGGAACCAAGCCCCTGGGAGACACGATTTTGGTGAACTTTGTTTTTCCTGTCTACAGCACAAACCCCATTTAATCCTTAAAAACACTAAAATTGGAATCATCTTTGTTTACATTTCCAATGTAATTTTAGTAATTTCCCATCCCTATCATTTGAACTTTTTAGATGATATTTCCACCTTGAAAACATGCTAATATTAACATTTGTAGTATGGGAATAAACACAAGCTGAGTGCCTGAATTTCTCATGACACTGCAGTTGGAGAGGGTGCCGATCTGTGTTTCAGAGCAATTGTAGGACAAGGCAGGTTGTCACTGGACTTAATTTCAAGACTTGGTAAAACTACTGCATTTAGAAAAAAATATTTAGCTATGTCAAGCTATATTTTGACTTCAGAGGCTTCCAACTGTCTCATGGCAGAATGCTGAAAAAGAAACAGCTGTGTCTATGATGGAAAGCAATCAAATACTCATACAAGTATATTGGTAAAAAAAGCAAACATTAGATGTAACAATGTCCATTTTTAAGTAGCAAGAGGAGATTTGTATTATCTATCGAGGATGTCAATATTTTTTTTTTCCAGATTCGTTGGTCACTTACTTGATTGAAAATAAGGATCACTTTCTACCATAGCCTTTCTTTGCAGGTAAATGGGCTGGATAACAGCTACAGGCATTTTTCTGCATGAGGAAATTGAGAAAGACAGTCCAGGCTCCTCTCTAGAGCCAGGGACCAGCCTCAGAGCCAGCTGCACTGCCCATCAAAGTTGCAGCTACAATTGGTTTAAAATAACTCAGCGATTATTCCAGAATAAAACCTGATTTCTTCTTTGACGATGTTATCCGATGCTAGGCTGTAGTTGGTGTTGTCAAGGCAAGGAAGAGACCTTACCCCGGGGCTGGTGCTTGGGACCCGAGAAGTTCCCAGTACCCTCAGCGTGGAGCACTCCAGGCGAACCGCTGGGGGTTTTTTTTAACATCTTTTTAAGTCTGCGGTTTCTGAAGCGGCAAATTTCAGGTCAGACCCAGCAGCAGAGTGTCTACTGTACTGACCCAAGAGTCCTGGTAAGGGCTGGGGAAGGCTCCGAGCCCCTCTCCGACGGCCCGGGGATGAGATCTGCAACCCCGCAGTTGCGGCCGGGGGCCGCTGCCCATCGCCCACAAAGCGGGGGCACCTCCCGCCCGGCGCGGGGCTGCGGGCATTCCGTCCTCCCCGTGCTTCCCGAACACCTGGGGCAGGATTAGCCAGTCTCAGGCATTCATTGTCGTTCTGCAAACTAAGTGTAGAAAGCCCCCGCAAAGCAACAAACACAACCCTGCAAAGAGGAAAACGCTGTAATCAAGCAGCAGAGCTTTGGGAATTTGGAGACGAGCGTGGAGAGAGTTCGGATCAAATGGGATTTAAATGTAAACAGCAGTCACTGCATATGATCAATAATCGCCCCGTGTGCATTCCTCTACTCTTTTAACATCATCTAGGACAATGCAAATATTGCAAGTGAGTACTCGGCTAGGAAATCAGCTGAGCATGTGTTTAAACTGTGGTTAATTATTAATATGAACAATTCTTTTCAATTAAATGTTTCATTTAATCCCCTCATATCGACTTGTCTAGGAAGCTACATGTCTAGCTTCCAAAACGATAATGTGGGTGCAGACTTATTCTGGGGAATTTGATATAATCCATACAATATCATTCGTGCAATGAATTATCATCTTTACTCTTCTTGCTTCGTTCTAACAAGCTGAGACAACGAACAATTTTTCGTGTAAATACTTAGGGCATTTTTCAGATGTTCAAAGGAAATTTGTCAGGAAGGTCCCTCAAAGTACAGGGGGAAACCACATCTCGGTAAAGATACGAGTCTTGGAAATTTGAGTTCAAAAGGAAAAGCAGCTCATGTTTTGAATGGTAACTTCCGAACAAATTAAATGTGACTAATATTTTCCTGCTACCGCTCATAATCTCTTGTCATGTCCTAGGCGGGTGGGCTCCACCCTTTGCAGTGGGTCTGGCCACCTCATTGCACGGTCCCTCGTTCACCCTACGGAGTTTGTGCTTCTACAGCTGCTCGCTGCGTCTGCGGTCTTTCCTTCCTCTGCCGCCTCCTCCTAAATCAAATCCCTCGGGTCCCGCTGTAGAAAGCAGTCCCTGAAACCTCGGAATCTGCAAAGTCCTTCTTTTCCTTCCTTCCTTCCTTCCTTCCTTCCTCCCTTCCTTCCTTCCTTCCTTCCTTCCTTCCTTCCTTCCTTCCTTCCTTCCTTTCTTTCTTT
>VZTH01013868.1:0-46978 GCA_013397815.1 Aleadryas rufinucha
AGAGAGCATGTGTTATGTCACCTGTGTAGGGCCCATGTCAGGTTACCTGACTGAACATAAGCTTTGAGGACTCATCATACTAACCACCATTTAATGCAGAGTAGAACACACTCTGTTCATCTTGTCTTGCAGTAAAACATAAAACTTGTGTCACATCAGAACCCTGTGCCAGAGTCCCTCTTAGTACTGTACTGCAGAAGCCTGCATTCCTATGCAAGGCTTAAGGTGAGAGCAGGAATATCCTGTTTCGTTCATGTGGTGTGGAAAAATAACAAAACCATATCTGCTGGTTACCGGCATATTCTAGGCCTGTCCCAGCCAAACTGGAAATTCTGGTTACACCAGGCTCAGTGAGATATTCAGGAGCTGACTCAGAGAAAAGAGTGCCATGTAGTAAAACTAGTAGCATTTTAGCCAGTTCCTTGGAAGTTTCCATTCCCAGCATGACAAAACACTCATTGATTCAGGAGTTCAATTCAAGGACGCTCTGGCACACTTTCTTTTTAGTATGCTGAAACCAGATGATGAAATCAAAGATATGTACAAAACACTCTTGCTAGAATGTCTAACAAATACCTGCTTTGAAAGTATTTTTTCTGTATTTTAGTCTGGAATATAAAACCACAGAAGTTATTCTTTTACTTTTTTAAAAAAATTCTCTTTATTTTTAGCAGTCTGAAGTTGTGTTCTAGTTGAATAGACACTTTCTTCTAGGAGAAATACCTGCACATTAGTATGATGATACCGAGACTGTGTTAGATTACAGTGAAGCAACAGGTACTAGCAATATCTGTATAACAAGGCATAGCTGAAATTACCTACTGAACATCTTCTGATAATTGAATAAAATTCTAAGAACTCCCATTTGTATGTTACTAAACTATGTGTGAAAGACAAAACTGGTGCATTTCAGATATTTTAGAAATATTGCATAAAGGCATAGAACTTGATCCTTTTTGAAAGTTTATGTCAATTCTCAAGGATTCCTCCAGCTTTTGAACCCCTATTTCTCTCTCTAGTGTCTTTTCTCCACACCAAATCCTCAATTAGCTCCTCGATAAATGCACAGCATTGCTTTCAGCTAGCTTCCCATTGTCTCTGCATTGCACTGTATTGTGCCCTGTGGACATGCTTCATGGTTAGTGCTCAAAATTCTCTAAATTTTAATACTGCTGAAGAAACCAAGATTTTTTTTCTTTTTTCTTTTTTTTTTTTTTTTTTTAAAAAGCACTAAATGCATTTTAAGTCCCTCCCTTTGTCCGTTTTCCAAAATGGTTTAATAGTTGTCTCAGATTAAATAACTGTAATTAACTAGTTCTGATTAGGTTGAATCATATGATGGCCATCCGAATGGCAGGTGTATTGTCACACTTTTTTTTTCAGCCACAGCTGACCCAGACCAAAATGTTTGTGACCAGCCTGTCCCATATTATAAAAGCAACCTTCACTTAATTGTTTGGCAAAATATTCAGGAGAATCCTACCAACAGAGGCTTTGGTAGCACAGGAAAATTAACACAGGGCAAGGCAGCTCAGGCAGCTTACCATCCTGAAGATAACTAAATGAGATTCTCATATGTTTGACAGACTCTGGTCCAAAATACCTTGCATTTCTCAACAGTCGACACAGATTGGTATCAGGACTCTCGCAATGGAATGTAGAAGAACAAGACTGGGGATCTGGGTGATGTTTACTGTATTGTCATGATGTTTGCAGATGAATAGCTGTTAGGCAACTTGGAGGTCAGTGTCAAGCTATTTCTGCAGAAATGGTGGGTAAGAGAACAATATGTTACAGGAGGTAACTGAGATAGCTGAGATCTAGTAAGAAAGTAATAAAAAATGTGACAGGCAATGGAATTTTCAGCTCATTAAATTTAAGAATACCAGAAAAAACTTCATTTCAGATTTTGGTGAATCTGCTTGATTTCTGCTTCTCATGAGTTGGAAAGCAAACAAAAATTAGATACCAAAATATTTTCTGACCTAGAACTTAATACTACTTGGCTGTTAATTTCTGCTTTACATGGCGAAGAATAGAAGACAAAAGTGCTAAATGTTTACAGAGAAGGGCAATCACTCAGAGGGAAAAGCCTGTTAGAAGGGCATAAGCTCAAGCGGGAATAAGTATGGAGATAAAAGGAGCAGATATTTGATGTTTATGAAACTTCATAACTTTGGGAACACTTTACAAAGTAAAGTAAACCAGTTTCTCAAAAGTTTGTCTTTACTGAAAGAATTGGTTTCACAACGACATAAAGAATAAAAGAATTGAACCAGTGACCACTGAATTAATTCATGGAAATGCCATGAAGAACAGTACCCTCTCAAAACCACAAGAGATGTATTGCCCCAGTGGTAGATTTGCTTTTTTATGTCCAGGAATACCCTGCCTAGGCACTGACCTCTATTCTCTTTACAGAAGAGATTTAGTTAGTTTTCAGCCTACAGGGAACAAAAGTTTTTCACCTATGCAGTAACATCAGAAAGAGCAGAAAATGAAAATTATTGTCCTAGTGACTGACATTGCAGGGAGGGTGTAATGAAGGAAGTAGCTACAATGTTTTTCCTTGCTTACTAATTATCAATTTTAAGATCATTTACTTCTTTCCTTCCCTGGGCTTGCTGTTCCAGCCTTGATAACAGAGTGAGCAATGGGTGAGCAAGCAGACTCTTTGAAAAAGAAAGATTCTGGTGAAAATTTCACATTGCTAAAAGGAACCTGTAGCTTGTAATACTCCTGCTGCCACCAATATGTGATGCATGTTCAAGGCATGCCTGCATTTGTGACAGCACTGTCATCTGTATAAGGCAACCACTCTTTCAATAGCAATCTTCTTACTGTTGCCTGTTGAAGAAATAGCCCTAATCAACACTTGTGTCTGCCACTGCAAAGAGATCCTTCTCTACATGTGCCATTTGACTGCAACCTCTTGTCTTCTTGACACAGGAAATATTTGGCCAACAATGAGGGAGAGGTGTTAGCCATAATTTACTTGATTTTTTGGCTCCATCCCATTTTCTGTGCACACAATCCAAACAGTCCTGCAAGCAGCCTGTGCCAGACACATCAGTGCTGTGGACAGAAGCATTAGGCTGCATCAGTCTCCCAAAAATTGCCTCACTATGGGCAGACTGCAGTCACTTGTCCTTGCTAGTAAGCCTAGCTGGGTGCTGCCCTACTCATTTTCTTCATCACACCAAAGCTATGAATACAAAAGTCATGTACAAAGAAGAATCCCAGAAGCAATACAAGGCTTGCTCTGAATAACGCAGCTGGTATGTTTGTTGCTAAATTAATTATATTGTGGAAGCACTGTGTGCTGCTTCTTCAATTTTCTCAGTTAAGCTGCATCCTTCCACAATGAAAACGATTTTTTTCCTCATTAGAAATTATAATTAAAAAATCATCCCCCCCNGCCAAGGAACAAGAAAAAACTTCCCAACCAAACCAAATAAAACCAAACAAAAGCCCAAAGCTCATGATTGTTTTAGGACATCTCCTATTCCACTTACTTTCTGAAGGGTATCCTGAGCTGCAGAGGTTCAAAACAAGTAATCTAAATTGGTACTAGCTTCATGTGGATATGTTCTAACCAGTTTTTCTACATTATTAATATCCCTACCTCCTGCACGTGGATCGCTCATTTTGCCCCACACTGTTTACCTTGGTAAAGAAATAGCAGTGGGAACCCATCATTTATGCTACAAAACAGGTTGAGCAGAAAATTCAGTAGAGCCTGCTTTACATTACAGAACTAATTACCCCCAAAACTAAGGGTTTTTCATAGCCATCATCAGTGTACTATCAGACAGGTTTCATAAAAAGATTAATATAATCCTTCATTGCCTAAAAAGTAAACCAGAGATTCATTAATGCTGTCAACCCTGTACTTGCACATGTACTTGGCAACCAGAATGTACTAACATGGAACAGATATTTTGAGATATTGCAAAACGTTTACTAGTGAGTGAGAAAGGGCACCATATCCTGGGGTGATTTGAATGATCTTGTTCTTCCTTCCTTGAATGCAGAGAAGAAATAGTATTTTCTCACATCAGACAAGTGACTTCAACTATCATTAACTGTCTCTGTAGATAAGTAAGAAAGTGGCACAAAAGTACTCAAACTGTTTTATCTGATGTCAAGAATATACAAAAAGATGCGCAAACTAACATCTTCTTAAGGAGAAATCAAGCCATGGAAGAGAATCTGTATAAACATCTGTTTTGATCCACGTTTGTTTTTATGCCAAATACTTAATAAATGTTTACAGCCCACAGTAGGCCTATAAACTGGAACATAAGTTTGTGAACCTGTTGCCTTGTGAAATAACTTAGAATCATAGAATGGTTTGGGTTGAAAGGGACCTTAAAAATCCTCTAGTTCCAACTCCCCAATATGGGAGGGACACCTTCCACTTGACCAGATTACTCAGAGCCCCATCCAATCTGGCATTAAACACTTCCAGAGATGAAGCATCCACAACTTCTCTGCACAACTTCTCTGAGGTGCTGGTGTTTCAGCACCTCACCGGCCTCACAGTAAAGAATTTCTTCCTTATATCTAATCTATATTAACAGTTTAAAGCCATTACCCCCTGTCCTATCACTAAATATTCCTGTTAAAAGTCACTCACATTCTTTTTCATAAGCCCCCTTTAGGAATTTAAAGGCTGCTCTTAGGTCTCCCCAGAGTCTTCTCTTCTCCATCCTGATCAACACAACCTCTCTCAGCCTCTTATTCACAGGAGAGGTGCTGTAGCCCTTTGATCATCTTAGTGGCCCTCCCCTGCATTTGCTACAAAAAGTCCTTATGCTGGGGGCCCCAGAGCTGGATGCAGCGCTCCAAGTGAGGTCTCATAAGAGCAGAGTAGGGGGGCAGAATCCCCTCCCTTGCCCTGCTGGCCACACTGCTTTGGATGCAGCCCAGGATACAGTTGGCTTTCTGGGCTGCAAGCACACATTGCCATGTCACATTAAATTGCTTGTCAGCCAACATGCCCAAGTTCTTCTCTGGGCTGCTTTCAATCCATTCTCCTCCGAGCCTGTATTTGTGCTTAGGATTGCCCCAATCCAAGTGCAGGACATTGCACGTGGCCTTGTTGAACATCATAAGGTTTGCATGGGCCCACCTCTCGAGCTTATCAAAGTCCCTCTGGATGGCATCCCTGCCCTCCAGTGTGTTGACTACACAATATAGCTTGGTGTTGTCAGCAAACTTTCTGACTTAAATCACCCAGAAGTTTGATGTATCCCAAAAAATCTTTGAGAAGCTGTGAAATAACACACAGCATCAGCAAATGCAGTTACACTTTTTCTAGTCTTCCAGTTCACCACACTGCCCTGTTTCTGACACCTCACTCTCCACATCACTCCTCAACAAAAAACTCATAATCCTCCAGAATGCTGAATTTAGAAACAAAGAAATAAACAAGCAAATTTTGTCAAGAACGGTGCTGTGACCATTTCCCTGGGGAGCCTGTTCCATTGTCCAATCACCCTCTGGGTGAAGAACCTTTTCTTGATATCCAACCTAAACCTCCCCTGACACAACTTCAGGCCATTCCCTCGGGTCCACAGAGACGAGATCAGTGCCTGCCCCTCCTCTCCCCCTCAGGAGGAAGTTGTAACTGCAATGAGATCTCTGCTCTGTTTCCTTTGCTCGAGGCTGAACAGACCAAGTGTGTGAGAGTCCGGCCCCTGGAAGTAGCAGCTGCCACTTACCCGGACTCCTCCTTTGATGATGAGAGCTCCACCTTAGAGGCGGGCCAGGAGGAGGATACCGTGGTCTGATGGGGCGTGCCCAGGTCCAGGGACCTGCCCACACTTCTGGAATCCTCTAAATCCCCAAGCAGTTTATTGGTTAAGTTAACTTATGTTTAATAATAGACTCATTGCCTAGGCAATGGAGATCTAGAAGGTTCTGTTAAGTTCGGTTGTTCATTGGTTTGCAGTTAATGTACCCTCCCCTCAGTATTTTCAATTGGACCCTCAGACCTGACTCCTCCCCCATCCGGGCTCCCCATTGGTTGTATCCCTCAGCTCCTCCCAGTTTTCCCTTCCCTTATAAGGTGCTGCACACCCTTGGAGCTTCGGAGTTCTTCCTCCGCTGCTCTCCTGCCCGGATCCCCGTTGCTACACCCCCAATAAAGGAGATCTTGGAGGAAGCCCCTCTCGCCTCTCTTTACTTCTCGCCGTCTGCCTTGTGGATTACTTGCTGGAGCTACCTCGCGTTTGCGTGAGTCACCCACGTGCGGTGCCCGGGCTGCCTCTCCGAGGAATCCCTGGACGCTTGGGGTTTGCGTCCCTCGCAAGACTTCAGGGGCTTAACAGGCGGTCAAACCGCAACACAAGTGACCTCAGCTGCTCCTCATACGGCCGCCCATCAAGGCCTTCACCATCTTTGTGACCCTTCCTTAGACAGCCTCTAATAGTTTAATGTCTTTCTTACATTGTGGCACCCAAAACTGCCCCCAGCACTCAAGGCGAGGCTGCCCCAGTGCAGAGCAGAGCGGGACAATCCCCTCCCTTGCCCAGCTGGCGATGCTGTGCCTGATGCACCCCAGGACAGGGTTGGCCCTCCTGGCTGTCAGCGCACTGCTGATTCACGTTCAACTTGCCATTGACCAAGACCCCCAGGTCCTTTTTCACAGCACTGCTTTCCAGCCTCTCATTCCCCAGTCTATCCACAAATCCAGGGTTGCGCCATCCCTGGTGCGGATTCCAGCACTTTCTCTTGTTGAATTCCATATGGTTGGTGATTGCCCAGACCCCTGATTTGTCAAGGTCTCTCTGCAGGGCCTTCCTGCCCTCAAGGGAGTCAACAGCTCTTCCCAGTTTTGTGTCATCTGCGAACTTGCTTACTATCCCTTCCAGTCCTGCATCCAAGTCATTTATGAAGATGTTGAAGAGCACAGGGCTGAGGTTGGTGCCCTGTGGAACCCCACCAGTGCCAGGTCCCCAGTCTGATGTCACCCCATTCACTGTAGCTCCTTGTGCCTGACCTGTGAGCTAGTCGCTCGCCCATCCCATGATGTGTTTATCCAGCTGTGGGCTGGACATTTTGTCCAGAAGGATCCTCTAGAAGAAAGTATTGAAAGCTGTACTGAAATCCAAAAAGATTACATCAACTGACTTAAGGGTGCTTAAAGATCCAGCTAATTCTGATTTCAGATACCTCAGTTTAAATTATCAGTAGATTTTTTTAAAATCAGTTGAATAATAATGGTTTAAATGAAAATGAATTACAGGAGAGCCTCCCTTTATACTTCACTTCTTCACAGTATGATGAAACCACATCAACTTTGCCACTGTGGGCTAGTTGTCCATGTGTATGTTTCCTAGGAATATGATTATTCAGTTTGAAACTGGTAAAAAACAAAGTGATTTTTATTCATAAATTCCAAAGTTAAGGTAATTATTTCCTGTGGATTATTTGGTATTATATATTGTGATTTTTATTCAATCAACTTTTGATCCTGAACCAATTTCTGAAGAATCATGACTGATACAGAAAAGATCCTGTAACATGTACTTGCTTTATTACCAAATCCTCAGTATGTTCAGCATGAATCTATATGATTAACATCTACTACTTCACTTTATGCCTCTTTACAATTAGAATGTGCAATGCAATATTTTGCTGTGGGGAGAATGAGGATTTTAAAAAATCTTTTTGTCTTCGAACATAGCTGTTGCCATATGTGCATAGGAGAGGAGAAACAGGATGAGTGACACATGGTTGTTTCTTTATTTTTGTGAGAACACCAGACCAGTTTCCCAGAATAGTCTATCAATACACTACTTCATACAGAAACCCTCAGCAGTATGCCAAAGAAACAAAACTATCAACACCGGACCTCACTCTGAGACTGAAATGAATATTTATATGTTTTGTGTTCAGACCATAAATTCTCTTGATCGTATCTTGAAATATTACTCAAGGAGGTGGCTGAAAGAAGCAAAGGTTGCAAAAGATTTGGACAGTAATGTCAATGACTGCAGCAATGCAATCTCTACATCTATGCAGTACATTTAATCAGTAGACCTAAAAGCACTTCACTGAAGAAATATCTGCCCTCTGCCCTCTCTATTTAATTCAGAAACTACAGATACAAGAAAATCCATATATCAAGTCCTCTTTTGTCTTGGTTTGCATTAAAAACACATATATTCTAAGGCACATTTTCAAATTGCATTATGAGAAAAGCTTCTTTGTATTACCTCAAGTGCAGTTTTTCAGATTGAGATAATCTCTGTTTATTTGTCATTCCCTTTTGGACTTAGCACTAGAAAATAAGAAGCTGTAGGTCTTCTTACATGATAGCTTTCTCATATCAGGTTATTGAAAGAATACTGATTTGCCTGAATAATTTCTTCTGTTTTTCTAGCCTTCCAGTCCACCACACTGTCCTGTTTCTGACAGTTCACTCTCCACATTTATATTACAACCGTTTGCTGGTGTCTGCTTGAATAGAGATTTTTAGCATCACACTTGCTTATGATCTTCATTTTCCTTACTTTACCATGGGGGAAGAAAGTGCTGTCTCAGAGTACAGGATAGTTTATTGGTAAATCAAAACTAAGTCCAAAGATTTTTTCTAACACCATCCTAAGATACAGCAAGCAGCCAATCAACAGATCAAACAGCATTAAGAATAAACAGAATGTCAAATAGATGGATTAAATGAAGATGTTTGATCCAGAAGACCTTCATGCAGGACAATAGAGTCTTTTCAAGGATGCAATTCAAATCTCCATGTGTGGATCCTGAAGAAAAAATGGGGTTTTTTAGGGTGGCAATAATCTGACCTCCTAGCAGAGCTACAAAGATGATTTTAGGTAGGTGCCAGGAAAAAAAAAAAAAAAAGAAAAAGGAAAAAAAAAAGAAAAGAAAAAGAAAAAAGTTTATAGTATTTTTCACTACTGAACCCCTTTACACCCAGCACATCCCCTGAATATTGCTTGCAAATAAGACTTGTTTGTTTCTTTGAGTGTTTATTTTACTTACCCCTTTTTTATAGACAGTTGTTTCACAGTTTCAAGAGGTTACCAGCAGCGTAAGATCCCCCTGGACTTCTTATAAGGAAAAGGGTGTGCTATTTTTCAAAAGTTTCAATTTTTTGAGGCTTGAAAAACTTTTAAGAAAACTGAGCTGCTACTGAGGACTTAGTACAGTCTTGATAACAAGAAATGAAACCCTTTCTTTCTGACAAGTTTCTTACTTGTAGCTCATCATCAAGAGATAGATATTTCCTGCTTTTTTGGTCATTTCCTTTTTTAAAATATTTACTTCTACCACAAAACACCACCACTTATGTTTATCAGAGCACTACATGGCAAGACAAGGCTTAGAAATAGAAGGACCACTGGAAAAAACCCAAAGACATCCAGCAGGAATTTTGTCCCTCAGGAAGATTTACTGAAACTGCCAGAAAAAAAACCCCAAAATATGAGAAGTGTGCTTTTTCTTCATACTGGCTTGTATGGTGCTGTGTTTTGGATTTGTGCTGGAAACAGTGCTGGCAGCTGAGGGGTGTTTTCATGAGCAGCACTTACACAGTGTCAAGGCCTTTTCTGCTCCCCACCCCAATGGTGATTCGGCTGGGCACACACAAAGAGTTGAACACGGGGACACATCTGAGACAGCTGATTCCAACTGACCCAAGGGGTATCTCAGATCATATGGCACCATGCTAAGCATATAAAGCTATGAGAAGAATAAAGGGTGTAATGTTTGGAGTGATGACATTTGTTTTCCCAAGTCACTGTTATGTGTGATGGGGCCCTGCTTTCCTGGGAATAGCTGAACACCTGCCTGCCCATGGGAAGAGGGGAATAAATTCTTGGTTTTGCTTTGCTTGTGTGAACTGGTTTTGCATTATCTATTAAACCATCCTTATCTCAGCCCATGCATTTTCTCACTTTTACCCTTCTGATCCTCTCCCCTATCCTGCTGTAAGGGAGTAAGTGAGCAGCTAGATGGGGTTTGGTTTCCATCTGGGGTTAAACCACCACAAGAAGAAACTTGTTTTTGTCCTGGATATTGAGATTACTAATTGATACATAAGTGAAACTACATATTTATCAGACTGTACTAAGGAAAGGTACTAAGTATTTTTGACTTAGAAAGTACAAAACTGTTAAAGATATCAAGTATGGAGAAGAAACTTAGAAAGTTCTTACAAGAGACCTCAATTTTATAGGCAGTCCTAAAATATTAGGGAAGCTCTTGTTCAGCATCTGTCTGTGACAGACATGAGACATGCAAACCTGAATGAAATATTTACATAAGACACCAATTTAAACTTAAGAAAACAAAAAAAGAAAAGCAGTGGTGAATTGCAGAACATAAATTGTCTGTAATTAGGACCCCACATGTACCCGCCAGGGCAGAACAATTACCAAACCACTGACTCTTGGGAACATACAGAAACAAGGCAGATTTAGAAACTGAAGTTTGGAAAATCAACAGGACAAGTTTGTGAAAGACTGTATAAAGGTACAATAAAATATACATCTCAGCAATATCCACCCTTTTGATAAAATTGCTCCATTTCCAAGAACTTACACCATCTGCAAAAGCCTGTGGACAAAGATGAAATTCCTAATAAAAATGAAAGTAAACTCTTATGCTGCAGTATACCAGTATTGACTCTAGCAACTATTCAACAAGCAGCTGTATCTAGTTGTATGAATAAACCCATTGTAATTTGTGGTAATGTGCAGTTTATATGATTGTGGGATGAGCTTACAATAAAGTCCCAAAAAGGCAATAATTAAATCACATACCAGGGGACAATTCATATTATAGATTCAAGTTACTAAATATACAAGTGAAAGACAATCTTGTGTTGCAGGAATTATGCAGCTGCCACCTAGTCCATGTCAGGAATTTTGCAGATGCCACTTCAACAGGGCTCAGCCAGGTTCCTGCCAGGTCACCAATCTGCTGAGTAAATAATTTGTTTCTTTATCTGATACACAGAGGAGCTTGAGCTGTGTGGTCCAAGGAGGGACCCTCATTCCAGGCCATACACCCCAACTATACTTTGGTTGCTGGCCTGACATTTATCTGAAAAGTTACCACATTCCCTTAGAAATGTTTCCTTGGTTCTTAGCTTCATTCTGATTGCATCTGCCAGTTTCAGCTAGTTTTGTGGTTGCACCATTAGCTTTACCAAAAAGTTTACTTTCAGAGAGTTCTCGCAGCCTAAGGCCTCAAGTACTTTAGCTTCAAGTGCTAAGCAAGTCTATTAATCCTAACAATTCTCAACACTTGGAAATACACAGCTTACTATTTCCTTAGGGAATGGAGTACCTAGTCCAATGATGGAAAATGTCAGTCTATGAATTTTATCCACAGCTGAGATGATACAAAAGAATTCCCATGGGAGTACTGGAAAATTCATGCGTTCAGATTTCATACTTCCATGCAGTTTCTCAGGAATCACACATACAGTACTTTTATGAACATGTTATATGGAGACTGACTGCCCAGAGGGACAGAGAAGGACATTATGTTTCCTGCATAACAAGTTTTGGTAAAAAAAGTCCTTAAAATTGAAATCTTCTTGAAAATATTTCAGCTTTTTGAAAATTGCTCAGTAGAGCAACCCTGATATAAAAATAGAACTCACAACAACAGATAACATACAGTGAAAGTCTAACTGAAAAAAAATCCAGAAATAACAAAAATACTGCCTTTTTTACAGAATTTACACAGAATGTCATAAGGAAAGCAATACAGGGAAATTATGAGTAGATGTTGAAAGCTTAATGCTAAAGACAGAACAAAGTAAAGACAAGAGGCTTATGCTGTACATACAAATAACATTTAAAGGAACTTTAGGTTCATGGTCCTAAGCTGACATTTATGTTTGGATATGCTGGAAAAAAAGTGTGGATACAGAATTCTTTTTTTCTCCTGTCTACAAGTAGCAATACCAGACAATATAGCATGAAATCGTATCAGCTATAGATGTTATACTAACAGTGACGCAGCTGTGCCCTGCAGCCCATGGATGTCCATGGTGGCGCAAGTACCCACCAACAGGCCATGGAGAATCCCACACTGGAGCATGTGGATGCCTGAAGGAGGCTGTGACTCCATGGAAACAAGCCCACACCGGAGCAAGTTTGCTGGCAGGACTTGGGACCCCACGGTGACCCACGATGGAGCAGCCTGTTCCTGAAGGACTGCACTCTGTGGAAGGGACCTATGCTGGAGCAGTTTGTGAAGAATCTTCCCCCTGAGGAGAAAGGAATGGCAGAAGCAACACATGATGAACTGACCAAAGCTTCCACTCCCTGTGCCGTCTGACTTGCAGAGAGAAGATAGAGAAAATCAGGCGTGAAGTTGATCATGGGAAGAAGGGAGGGGTAAGGAGAAAGGTGTTTTTTAAGATTCGGTTTTATTTCTCATTAACATGAGATTACTCTGATTTGATTGGTAATAAACTTACTTCCTTACAGGTTGCATCTGTTTTGCTTGTGACAGTAATTGCTGGGTGATGTCTCCCTGCCCTTCTTCGACCCACAAGCTTTTTGTTATATTTTTTCTCTCCCCTGTTCAGCTAAGGAAGGGGAGTGATGGAGCAGCTTTGGTGGGCACCTGGCATCCAGCCAAGATCAACTCACCACGCAGCTGTAACAACATACCATTTTCAATAAAGATAAGAAGGAGAAATGAAACAAACTTCACCGGGAAAGCTGGCTTGTGAAACCATCAATAGACAACCAAAGGAAAGGCTTGAGCAGAGCGTTGTCAATACACAGTCTGCAGTCCTTTCAGAAGTCTGCAACTGGATCACCTTTAAGCAATTGTCAGACCAAGCTCTGAAATTTGTGAAATGTTTCAAAAATGTAGAGGACAAATGAAACCAATTCAAACATCAGTTCAGAATTCCTGGTGTATACATACACATAGATTGGCATGCATGTATGTATTTATTTATGGTTATATACATAATATTGGTAATGATTTATTGTTACTTTGGGAGAGGGGACTTTCTAACACAAATGATACTTTTCATAAATAAAACTTGAAATAGTTCAGAGAGTTGAAGTTTTTCTCATTTGTTAGTGTCTTTGGAGGACCTTGACTGATTCTCCTTGTGATTAAAATACTGTCTTTGCCAGGCTACACCAGGCTGAGCTTTCACCACTCTTGCCAAAGCAGTCAGCAGGAGAAGTCATTCAGCAGACATGGTAACACCAAGCTTGCTTCTCACTTTTCACTGCAATCAGGAAGTCATACTTCTTAACTGGATCAGAGTAACAAAAAATAATCTAAATGGTTCAATTTTGTTTACTTGGCAAAGTCAGTGGGGTGAGGTGGGGGCTGCAGGGAAGGCCTCTGCAAGAAGCGTTCAGGGGATGCCTCGTATGGGACACAGCTTGTTACAGACAGTTCCAGGATGGACCTGCCGCTGGCCAAAGCTGAACCTGTCAGTGACACTGGTGGCACCTCTGNTACTTCCTTACAGGTTGCATCTGTTTTGCTTGTGACAGTAATTGCTGGGTGATGTCTCCCTGCCCTTCTTCGACCCACAAGCTTTTTGTTATATTTTTTCTCTCCCCTGTTCAGCTAAGGAAGGGGAGTGATGGAGCAGCTTTGGTGGGCACCTGGCATCCAGCCAAGATCAACTCACCACGCAGCTGTAACAACATACCATTTTCAATAAAGATAAGAAGGAGAAATGAAACAAACTTCACCGGGAAAGCTGGCTTGTGAAACCATCAATAGACAACCAAAGGAAAGGCTTGAGCAGAGCGTTGTCAATACACAGTCTGCAGTCCTTTCAGAAGTCTGCAACTGGATCACCTTTAAGCAATTGTCAGACCAAGCTCTGAAATTTGTGAAATGTTTCAAAAATGTAGAGGACAAATGAAACCAATTCAAACATCAGTTCAGAATTCCTGGTGTATACATACACATAGATTGGCATGCATGTATGTATTTATTTATGGTTATATACATAATATTGGTAATGATTTATTGTTACTTTGGGAGAGGGGACTTTCTAACACAAATGATACTTTTCATAAATAAAACTTGAAATAGTTCAGAGAGTTGAAGTTTTTCTCATTTGTTAGTGTCTTTGGAGGACCTTGACTGATTCTCCTTGTGATTAAAATACTGTCTTTGCCAGGCTACACCAGGCTGAGCTTTCACCACTCTTGCCAAAGCAGTCAGCAGGAGAAGTCATTCAGCAGACATGGTAACACCAAGCTTGCTTCTCACTTTTCACTGCAATCAGGAAGTCATACTTCTTAACTGGATCAGAGTAACAAAAAATAATCTAAATGGTTCAATTTTGTTTACTTGGCAAAGTCAGTGGGGTGAGGTGGGGGCTGCAGGGAAGGCCTCTGCAAGAAGCGTTCAGGGGATGCCTCGTATGGGACACAGCTTGTTACAGACAGTTCCAGGATGGACCTGCCGCTGGCCAAAGCTGAACCTGTCAGTGACACTGGTGGCACCTCTGTGATAACATATTTCAAGAAGTGTAACAACCACTCTACAGCAGCTGTGAGAGAGAAGAGTAAGAAAAATATGGAAAAAATAGCCCTACAGAAACCAATGCCAGTGGTGAAGGAGGGGGAAGATGTGCTTCAGATGTTGAAGCAGAGATTCCTGTGCAGGCCCTGGAGAAAAACATGGTGGAGCAGGTTGTCCCCCTGCCCCCCATGGATGACCACAGTTGAACAGATATCCATATGCAGCCCATGGAAGATCACATAAGGAGCAACTGGGTGTGTGCTTTGAAGAAAGCTGCAGGCAGTGGAAAGCCCATGCAGGAGGAGGCTCCTGGCAGGAACAGCTACCCGGGGCAGGAACCCATGCTGGAGCAGTCTGTTCTTGAAGGACAGCAGCCCATTGAAAGGACCCACACTAGAGCAGTTTGTGAAGGACATGTAAGGGACATGGAGGGACATGGAAGAAAACAGCAACAGGATAAAGGACTGGCAAAGAAGAGCAGTTATGGACTGATGACAATCATCATTCTTCATGCCCCTGCAGCACTCAGGAGGGAAGGAGTAGGAAGAATGAGAAATGAAGGGGTGAAGTTGAGCCTGAGAAGAAGCCAGAGGGACTAAGGGGAAGGTGTTTTTAGTTTTGTCAGATTTCTTTCTTACCATTGCACTCTATTTTTAATTGACAGTAAATTAATCTTTCCCAAGTTGAGTCTGTTTTGACCATGATGGTAATAGGTGAGTAATCTCTCTGGCTTTATTCCAATCCATGAGCTTTTCCATCTTATTTTCTCATCCTGTCCCACGAAGGAAGCAAAATAAGAGAGCGGGGTATGCATCTGGCAGCAAGCCAAAATCAAACCCACCACAGTGGTAGGACAACAGCCCCCTGTTTTACCCAGTATATGTTTTACAGTAATTTTGGCAACTCTAGGCTGCAACCCACTCCACGTTATTTTTGATTCTGTAATTAGTACTAACTGCCAGCCAGCATCTTGGAAGAAATTTGTCCTAGCACGTCCTTGAACATACAGTACTGACATAGTTCATTCATATTAAACTTATTTTAAACTTACCTGAAAATTTTGTCTCTCAAACAGTATCACAATTCTGTGTAAACACACAACAGATAAAGTGAGAGAGTATTTTAATATGTTTTACATGTAGCCTGAGGAAGAAAACATGACCTTCCCTAATGAACTTTAGGCCATGAGCCACTCTTGTCCCTACAAATTAATACTGACCCATATCAGAAGACATTTTGTTCCAAAGGCAAGCATGCTACAATGGGCTTTAGATATGCTTTTCTTTATTTTCAAAAATGGGTTGAGGTGTCTCCCTTCTGTCAGACAATGTTTTGTGTTAAAATGGTTTTGGCAGCTGTGGTTGTCTTCTTTGGACCTTTTATTTCAGCACACGGTGTTTGCATTTCTGGCACACTCCATCCCCACCCCCAGTTTATGTGGAGGCTCAGCTTTCAAGAGTTCATCTGCAAACTGAAGATTACTTTTTTTCCCATACTGAGGTACATAGCAAGCAGAATTGGGAATCTAGGGCAAGAACATTAAGTCTCATAAACTTTACCACAAAGGTAAATGTTGCTAGGGATGCTTATAGAGAAGAGAATAAAAAAATTCTGGATTGGAGCAACTCTTTCCTTAGAGAAGGTTAATGTAGTAAGATCACACTCTCTTTATGAAGAAACCTTCAAGCCCTAGAAGGATTCAAAACTCTGTTTGTCTGAGGATAGATATTAGGACCTTGTATCTTTCTAATGTTAGGTCTGAATTATCAGAAGAAACAGATATTTGGGTTACACTTATATGACAGAAAAATTTAGACAAGTCATCTTTTACAAAGGTTAGCAGGGAAGTTCTTATTACAAAATGCTAGACCACTGTCTGACTTTTCAGAAAAAGGAAACTTTTACTTCCTTAAAACTAGTAAAATTACAAGAATTAGCAGTAACCATGAGGTTTGAAAAATTCTCCACCACTTAAACTTTTGACATAGCATAAAAAATCTAAGGTATTTAGAAACATTTTGTATACTTTATGTTTTCCGAGAAAAAGCCTAAAAGCCTGGAGGCAGCTGTCAAATTACAAATGAGATACTAATATCAACTTAGAGAAAGCATATCTGTGAGACAGATGTCCTCCTTATTGGAAATATATTTAAGCTGTATTCTGCACCATAACTATGTAAGTTCAGCCATGCACAGAAAACTATTCTTGAAACTTTCTCAATGTTGTTTGCATGTACTTGTTCTCACTGGACTGTGTCTTACCACATCAATCAAATATTCATGTACAAACTGATTTAATTCAAACCAATCAAAATTCACAGCAAAATCATTTATGTATGTTACCTTTCCCATATTTGTAACTTGCTTTTTGTTCACTTTTGTCTTTATCTTGCCTCTAAGTTCCACTTTTTCTATTGTTTTAATTTGTCTGTCAGTAATTCCAAAATCTTGAACAACATAACTTTTTTCTTTTGTTTTATAGCTGCCATACAGTCACATCTGTCACTAGCCTGTCCCATGGCAAAAAGGAAACTTTGTGGACCCTATTCCAGACTCAAGGTTAGAAGAGTAAAAACCAGGCACAAACCCATTTAATCCATTTTTTTCAGGAACAGCTAACAAAAACTATCCATGAACAGAACTCTACACAGTCCTTAAATGTCACAAAGTTACACAAAAAAAATGATGAGTCTCTGCCAGCATGGTCAGCCAAGGATCACAACCTCTGCAGTCATGTCATTCTACAGAGAACTCCACTTTTTACTTGTTCCAAAGTTAGAGAATAACAGACTTCTTAATTTCAGTCCTCTACCTGAAATAATTACACGCAGTAATGACTTTAATGCCTTTTTTTTTTTCTCTCCACAGGAAGTACTTGTTAGAGGGTACTTTATTACTGCACCAATATATATAAACTCTGGTTGGTGACTTTGCATTAGGCATCTTTGCATCTGTAGGTTTGTAAGGAATTAGGGCAGGGTGGATGGAAAACAGTGAGAGCAAACATCTGCCCCTAAAGCTTACCCAGTTCATTCTCTTAAGAATACTGGTGTTCAGCTCTACTACTTGTACTGCGATTGCAATACTGTGATGTTTTGCATGCCATTTAGGAAGAGAACAAATACTTACATTTACGTTCTGATTTATTTTTCTAATTTACATGTAATCATAAATCATTAGTAATTACAAAACATTACTCTTCATGAGGAAAATGAATAGGAAATCTTGCCCACTCCCCCAGATACCTGTCTCCCAGTGGAAACTTCTCTTACCAGCCTCTGCTTGCTTTACATATGAAAGGCCTTTTTGGTATGGTGCTCCATGAACAATCAGAAGTGAACAAGAAGTTCAGCCCCATAAATAACAGACACACTAGAAAACCATCTTTTCCCCCCACATCTATCAGGAAAAGGGGAAGAAGGGAGGACTGCCAAGCTAGCATGCAGTTACACACTAATTCTTTACCCAGCACATATATATATACACATTAAACATTTTCTTGACAACATGATGATGAAAATTAGAGATCTTGCAGTCCATTTCTAAAATAAGCTGTCTGATCCATGTGGTGATGTGTGGAGGCAATTCCCCTTTCTCCTGGCAGTGTGTTCCAGTAAGAGCCTTGAAAGCTAATCTCATTTTCTTGTTAGCTTCCAGCCTCTTGATCAGTGCAGATGTGGGACCCTTCAGTACAAGCTCATGACTCGGATGAGGAATGGCCAGGAGAGTCCATTAAGTGTGCCTCCAGCTGCCAAATCAAGCTGCATGCCAGATAATGCCAATGTGCAGGGATTTGGGGGGAACTCTGCAAGCACTGTTCAAGCTGCTGCAGGCTGCAGAACTTGGGGTTTTTTAATGAGGCACATGCTCTCTTTGAACTTTGTATTTCCTTGAAATTTAATTTTGTGTTTTCTTTCTAAGTACTTTGCTAAAATAAGGGGCTTGCCCCTAAGCTCCACCTTCAAGTTTCACAGCTCTCCAAACCCCGTGAACTATGTTTATCGTCGGTCCGATGTTTGAAGGGAGAAAGTGACCAAGAAATCTGAATCTTTACACTCCGCCCAGACACGTTTTACTCTTCACCGCTGCAAGTTTCGTGCACCGCTTCCAAGCCAGGTCTGCTCTCTTTCCACCCCACACTCCCTTCCGTCTGTCGATTTTCCCTCACGGAGTTCTTTGAAGCCCACACGTAGCAGCAGGCGAGTCTCGGGCCGCGCGGTTCCGCCGCAGGAGCACCGGCCCCGCCGGGTCCCCGCTGCCGAACGCGCGGCTGCTACAGCCACACCGAGCCCGCTCAGCGCATCCGCCTCCGCGGCACCCGGCCCCCAGCCCCGGCGGTGCGCGCTCGTTCGGGGCTGCGAACCACGAGAAAGCCCTTTGTTCCCGTGAGCCGCAGAGGAGTTTGTCCTACGTGGGCTCCCACGTTCCCGGCACTGTCGGGGGAAGCGTTAAGGAAAGGAAAGAAAAAAGTATAAACAAGCGCCGTTGCCGAGACTGCCAAGGCACCGCACACTGTGGGTGAGGGCGGGGCCAGGCGGGGCGCGGAGAGGCAGGGGCGGGACCCCGATCCCAGCCCCGGCGCCGCGGAGGGCCGGGCCGGCCGGACCGCGGGTGGGTGGTGCCGGGAGGGGCGCGGGGCCGTGCGGAGACCCGCAGCCCAGGGCAGGAGCCGGCGTCGGGCTCGGGGCCGCGCCCGCAGGGGAGGTGGCCGGGCTCCGTGCCTGCCCCGGGCTGCTCCGCACCTGGGTGCTGCGGGCGGACCGGGAGCGGCGTGGTCCCGAAGCGGGTGGTAGCGCGGGCTGGCGTGGAGCATCGCTCTTCCCGGGCGCCGTACCCTGCGGAGCCTCGCAGCGCTACTCCAGGAACCGCGGTATCGCCGGGCAGGTGCCGCACTGGAGGGCAGGGAGACGCATCTGTTCTGCCTCTGTTCTTTTTTCCCCTTCTTTCCTCTCCCACCTCTTTTTTTTTTTTTCTTACCCCTTTCCCTCTCTCCCCCAACTTCCCCTCCTCTTTCCCTCCCTTTTTCCCTTCTCCTTTCAGCTCTTTGGTTCCACTTATGTCTTTTTGCCTCTTCCTTCCCTTTTATTTCTCCTTTCCCTTTTCCCCTTCTTCCTCTGCTTTCCCCCCTCCACACCTCCTTTTTCTTGGTTTGTTTTTTTTCGCCCACTTTCTCTCTGTCTGTCTTCCTATCCTCCGTTTGCCTTTTCCCGCGGCAGTGCACGCAGGGAACCCGGGGCAGGCTGTTGCCCTCCGGGGGGTGTTGGCTTGGTGTGAAATCTGTCAGCGCTAGCAGCGTTCAGGGCATAGCTGATGCTCCTGAGGTGTTGCAGTCCTGGGGTGTGGGGGGTTTTTTTGTTGTTGTTGTTGTTTTTTCCCTCTCTCTTAAACTCACTGTAACTGGGAAAACCCTGAAGAAACTTCTTTCTTTCTTTTTTTTTTTTTTTTGGGGTCAGAATAAAAAAAAGTTGTTTAGAAGGTTGTGAATAGTTTTCTGTGGCCCAGGTTGGGTGAGAGGACTGAGAAGAAGCCTGACAGGAGGCTCAGTTGTGCTCTGGCACTTTGCCTTCTTTAAGTGTTACTCAGAAAAGTAGACTTCTTTGTGGGAAAGAGGAGGAGTGGCTGCAGGAGGGAATTGCCATTTTGGAGTCTGCTATTTTAAATTTCATTTTTAATGGAATATGAGGTATTCAACCACAGAGCTGGCAAGAATGAGAGTCAGAAATGGTAGTGAGAGAAGAGGGGACAAGTCCAGCATTTTTTGTTATCAACTTCAACTTGAAAATCCTTGTGAAAAATAGTGCAGTATTTGTAGCTCAAGTTGGAGTTAACTTACATTGCTTTTGAAAGTAGATGTATGCAAAAGAAAATACTAGCTATATTTTCTCTCCTCAGTGATTAGCTATTCTGCCTATGCTATGTACCAGTTATCAGCATAAAGCCTTTCGTATGAAATCTGAATTGTCTAGGGTAATACTATCTTCCTGAGGCCAGAAGAGCCAAAAGTTGCTAAAAAACCTGATTAATACCTTTGCCAAGTCTGCCTTTTTTTGTAACATAAACCAAATGCACAGGCAAACATACATGCTAAAGATTTACAGTCTATTTGCTGAAAATACTATGTTTACTGAGCAAAATCCTGGTCTCCAATTTTGTTTCCACATTGGAAACCCACTGCTAGTCTTATTAAAAGATTTTTTTTTTTTTTTTTCAATAATGCCTCTCAGTTTTCCTTTGGATTTCAACATAATTCAAAAGTTCTCCACTTACTCTGGTTCATAAGCTCCTGAAACTGGAAAACACCTAACTTCACCAACATAAGAATTCTGTCTTAGGAAAGGTGAAAAAACATAGTGCCACAGAAGTGTAGCATGCCCAGTACTACAACTGGAGTAACTTTCACTATTAGGTTTACTTCATAGTTCCAAAGACACCACTTCTTGCAATGTGCAGCATTATTATACATGGGATAATTGTGGTGCTGTTAGAGGAATTTAATAAAACAAACAAAAACCTGATCTTGGAAGACTGTCGTAGAATATCTCAGGAAGTTGACTGATAATTCTTTAGCTCACTGATGAACTGTAACTGTAGGTATGGCTTTAAAATGCTGGGTTCTCCATAGGGCTAAAGAAAAATCTCAGAATATTTTATATGTTGTGCTTGAAGAGGGATCCAAGTACTCAAAAATTTGACAGCCTCTTTCTTCTGCCTTCCTTCTGGTTTTAGAGATTACCTTTCCTGCCAATTTGTCCCATTCTGAAATACAGCATTGTCACAAGGCAGCAATGTGCAAATTTTTTTATGTGGGCATGAGGACTGCAACAACTGCTCTGTTCCTGGCGATATTATAGGTCCTACTTTAGAATAATGTGAAAAAAATAGATGTGCATTTTTACCTTGAAGTAGCCAAAGTGTGCAAATTACCTTGATGAACACCAGGCAGTTCTACCATGTGTTAAATCGGCCAACATTAGTTTAAAGATTTCATTATTTTTTGTTTTGTGATGTGTGTACTTTCAGTTTTAGTAACCTTGAAGTAAAATGTATATTTTTGTCCATACTAAGAGTCGCAGGCTTCTTGAGGTAGGAACTGGTCACTGAATGACTTTGCCATAACACCTTTACTCTCCTTAGTTGAAATTTCTTTTCAGCTGTGGGGAAGGTGAGGCCTCTAAGGACGAACAGGATTCAAAATAGTAATCAGGCTTTGAACTGTTCTGCAGAAGATTTACATGATACAGTAGTATAAGACAGTACTTGAAAGGCTAGTAAAACTTACTGCTTTTTCACTTTACAATCTACACAGAGTGTATGTTCATGTCAGTGTATGTTTTACTCATTTTTTGAAACAGAAATACTTTAGTGTGTTAGATTCCTAACATTTGAATATAATATCTTCAAATAACCTGGAGGTTTGAATTTATTTTCATCCTTTTTAGCTCTGAAAAAAACAGCTGTCTACTTTTAGCTACCCTCAGTATTTAATTTCCATGTAGTGGTGCATGTAGGAGTACTACACTTGTGGAGTTTTGTTTAAAGTTGTCTTTGAGGTTAACAAAGGACTATAAATGTGTTGGGGTTTTTTCTGTAAAAAGGGGGTGTATTTTCCTTTTTTATTATTTTCTTAAGCACCTCCGAAGGAAAAGCATCTACTCCTATGAGTGTTGTCAATTGCAGACAACTGTGCCCACATGAAACTCTGCTGCATTACTTCAAAATTAAGTGTCCCATTAAAGGCTTATGGTAAGCCAGCTACTGAGCTTATGACCAGTTCTCATTTTCACTAAGACTCAAGACTACCTATCAGAACAAATATGAGTTCTTTGATTTATTTACGGGTGTGTCTGCTTCCAAGATTGTGCTGCTTGGTGTCATGGAAAGCTGAGTAAATTACTCTTCTCTGTGTCTGGTAGATCTTTGCAGATGACACTGCAGTCCATGCACTCTGAATTTGTGTTTAGGCATGTTTGTGTTTATACAAGCTGCTTACTGCTTTAAAAAAATCACTTCTTCATCAGGATGAATGTTGTGCATAACTGAATCTGAATGGAAGCATGGTAACTGTAGTAACTACAGGTCGTGTGTGCTTTGAAGCATTCTGGATATCCCTTCGTTAAATATTAGGACTTTGCAGCAAATCCATCTTTGTGGCCCCAATGGCTAGAGAGCTCCCCAGAAGCTGTCTGGTTGGATCTGTTGTTGTACTCCTCCTGGCCCCATGCGTGGGTGTCAGAGAGGGGAGCAGCGTTGCTCCTTCCACCAGCAGCACATTGTGATGCCAGAGCAGTGGCATGGTGAAGCCGCAGAGGTTGTGCTGTGCTGGCAGCCAGCGGCTGGTGTCCAGGCTGCTGGGGTAGCGGTGCTCTGCCAGCTCTGCACACTCACATGCCATCCTCATTTGTTGGACGAGCAGATCCAGTCCAGCCTGTCTGCACAAAACCTCCATGCCAGCTTTGGTCTCCCTCCAAGCTGTGGTATACTATTGTAAAAGTGTTTTGTTTGGTGTTTCGTTTTTGTTCTTGTTTGTTTGTTCATTTGGAGGTTTTGGGGGGTTTTTGTTTTGAAGACCTAGGTTTCTCATGGGATTTTGTGTTTGCTAGAAATCAAGCTGAAATTATCTTGGCTTTGTTTAGTCATACCATACAGTTTGTGTACAGCAGTAAAGAATAATTTTGGCAGGAAAGAGGGAAGTGGGCAACTAACTCAACATTTGTACTAAGTCGTCCAACTACCAGCAACTGCTGTAAGTTTCCCCTTTTAATGGCAACTGCTTCAGAAATAGAGATTTTGACTTGAGAAGAAAGCAGTAAAAAAAAGGAAGTGGGTAGGGTACGTAACTTCTGCAACTGAACTTCAGTTGAAAGCAAGATGCAGGCTGCCAAATAAAGCATTTTGTCTGTAGCTGTGCAGACCTCCCTCCATTGTGAAGTGCTGCCTCTGACAAGGTAATTCTGTAGTGTGTGCACTAAGGCTATGCAGAGCTAAAGCTTTACTGATATTAAAAGCTTTACTGAATGCAGTCTGAAACTATATTAATGAGTATTCTAGGCTCATTAAGTATATTAGGTGTATTATTAGATGAAAGGTAACAAATCTTACCTTGTAAAGATCAGCTTTTGTGAACAGGATATGATCAGCTTTTAGGACTTTGAAATTGCGAGCATAAACAAATAGTAACGTGTTGTTAAAATCGGTCTGAGGAAGCAGCATGTCAGTGAGAGAAATTTGCGGGTGAAAAAATTCCACATAAAGATAAGAGCCATGTTAATGTGTAAATGTTTGCAGATCTCTCATTTTGGTATAATGAAAATGCTGGGTCTGATTATTCTGAGCTCTGAACAATAGAGGAATTGCACCCAGCTGGGTATACAAGGCCTTTCTGAAAGGGATTCTTTATCCTGCATTCAACTACGTTTTATTCTAAAATGGGAGCAGGAAAGACTTCTTAGCAAGCTTTATTCTTTGAAAATTTTAGAAGGCGAAGACTGCAATGGTCACTTTCAATTAAGACTGTCTCCCTCCATTGGAACAGTGAGGGGTTGGTAATCTTCTTGAGTGTGTGTTATTTCTCAATGCTAGTGCTCCTATAAAAACTAAGATTAGGATAAAATAATAGAGCTAACAGCCTAAAGAAAGAATTCCAACGTCTGCCAGCTAAAGTATCACAAATATAACTGTATTTGAAGTACACTTTAAGTTCTAGAAATGTCTTAATTTTTAAGTTTGTAGACAGAATACAGTAATTGAAGGTTAACCAATATCACAAGCTTCATCCTATGAAAATATATACTTGGTGGACACTATCACATATCTAGTTTCCTTCCTTTGTTAATTTAATATGTGATGAACATTACTTTTAGTGGATTAGGTCTACTAGTGAAAACAAGCAGGATGTCAAGAAGTGTGTGATAAGTTACAAAGCATGTTAAAACGTGTTCTAAATTATGTTACTGTGTTCGATGTCACATTGCAAACTGAAAGCCAGAATTTTGGAATTCTCCTTTTAATTTTTTTTTTTTAATTCAAAGTGTTAAGACCTCATTCTTAAAACTTACCTCTCTGTGCTTTCAGCTGTAATTGCATGCTAGCTCACTGGGCTGCTTTCCTTAAGTTTTAAAATTTAAATTTTCTTCCAGTTTGACTTCACTGTACAGCTAAAACATACTGTGAACAAATGTCTACCTTCCTTAAGATAAATCAGAAATGTAGGATAAAATAATTACAATTGTAATTCTGAAAACAAAGTACACTTTAGAGTAAATAAGACATTTATATAATGCTGTTAGTCAAAAATTTGTGTCTAGTTCATGGTCTCTGCCTGCTGTTGGCTTGAAATACAAAATATTTGACTATAGTACTTCCTTAAAAAATTGCTGATGTTCATAACTGTGCTAGACATTTGTGCAGTGATCCACACCTTCCCCCCACCTGCTGCATTCCCCCAGTCAGTTTGCAGTGCCATGGGCAAAGTGGTGGACCCAATGTATAGTGCATCCTGGGCAGCATTACTAACAAAAAACTCTGTAATGCCATGTCTCAGTTTCTTAAATGCACCCGTTCTGAGATCTGCAAGTAGCAGGTTAAGAGCCACAGTTTAGGAATTAAAACCTAAAATGGTACTGGGGTAGTTTAAAGAAATTAGTGGGAAAAAGGAAATTCTTACGCTGAACAAGCCTACAGCAAAACCCTGGAGTGGTCACAGTACACACTTATTTTTCTTAAACAGAGTTTCATACCAGTTTTTCTGAGTAACTGTTATTCTTAGAGCTATTCTGAAAGTTATTACAAGGCGCTATTCTTTTTCTTGAAAGTTGTAAAAATGTAAGGAGCCTTATATATCTCATATATTTGATATTTCATAAACTTACAGATTCACATCTTGGAAGACATTCTCTGTAAACTGTGTGGGCTTTTGCAGTTTACAAAGGCTGGTTTGAAATTCAAACTTGCATTAAATTATTAGGCAGTGAATTTGTGATTAGAAATGGCATTTGAATAGCAATGTAAGTTATTTAAGGATATCCTGTTCTTGACCAATTTACCTGCATGAGATAGTACTTTCAAAAAAAAAGACACACAGTTGTGCAATACAGTTCTAGACTGCAGTTTTCTCAACAGCTACAGCTGTAGCTGCTGCATAATTGCAGTGATTCTGTTCAGAGAGTACTGAAACAGAAAAAAGATGCTTAAAGAATAGCAGAACTAACAAACAAATTATCTAGTGCCTGTGAAGTAAAGTAGAAAATAAAACTGGCTAGAAATCTTGTTGCAATCCAGCCTTGCAGCATATCTCCACATAAAGCAATTGCAGAATCATAAAAACAAGTGTGTTTATATGATGGTAATACAACACTGCTGTGCACTTAGGTTTGTGCACTTGCAGTGACTTGATACAAATCAGCTTGAGATACAGGTCATAGATATTGCCTCTTACATTATCAAGCTATTTCAGCAATTCAGTAACAGCTTTTCTCACAACTCTGAAAATTGAGGTGCCCTGCTATAACAACTTTTTTTTCTCGCCCTTCTCATCAGCTCTTTCTTGGTGGTGTTTGTAAGCTCATATGCAGGATGAAGAGACTATCTCACATAAAAGTCTTGAAAGGCTGCAGGAACTTCTTTGCCAGTGAGAACTAAAGCATGACTACCATCCAGGAAGTGAGTGGTAAGTTTTAATGATAAAGAAATCTATGTCAACCGTCAAGTGAGTATTAAACATTCTTGTCAAGCTCTGAAGCATGAATTAACGAGAAATACTTGCTTCTCAGTAGTGTATCTGACTTCAGTTTTATTCTAGGTGCAGCTGAATCAGCTCTGTTTTCTTACTGAACTTTGATTTGTAGCATTAGTACTGTGGAAAGTGTTTCATGAAAACTGTCTGCTTCTCCCAGTCTTTTTCTAGAAAAATTTTATTTGTTAATTTTTAATTTTCAACAGAATATTTTTGGCTGAACTATACAGCTTTTTACTGTCACTAAATAACAATGTAATTATTAATCACTGATTTTTTAAAAGAAACTTTTTAGTCTTTGAATGACAGTCATATTCTATTTTATTTTAGGATTTTTCTTTCCATTTCCCTGACAAACTTTCCAAATTCCTGAGAAACACAGACTTTTATTCTGAAGTTGTTGAAGCTCATATGAACAGAGAGGAGGACATTTTTTTTTTTAGCCCTGCAAAACTACCTGGTATTTGAAATGCTGAAGAGGAAATTACGGTTTTGCCACAACTTGCGCTTCAGGCTTTTCTTGGGTCTAACTCTTATTTTGGTAATAATTTCAGTTTTGAAAGTTAGCCAGAAAGAAGACTTCTTAAATCGGAGACATCTGGAGCTAACAAAAGAAGATCCTATTAGCAATGTTAACTGCACCAAGATTATTGAGGGGGATATAGAAGAAATACAGAAAGTACAGCTTGAGGCATTATCAGTGTCATTTAAGAAACGCCCCAGACTAACAACAGATGATTATATTAACATGACTTCAGACTGTGCCTCCTTCACCAAGACTAGGAAATATATTATGGAACCTCTTAGCAATGAAGAAGCAGAATTTCCAATTGCTTACTCAATAGTGGTTTATCACAAAATTGAGATGCTTGATAGACTTCTAAGATCAATCTACACTCCGCAGAATTTTTACTGCATTCATGTAGACAAAAAGTCTCCAGAATCCTTTTTTGCTGCTGTGAAGGGAATAGTCTCATGTTTTGATAATGTCTTTATTTCCAGCCAGTTAGAGAGTGTGGTATATGCTTCATGGAGCAGAGTGCAGGCAGACATTAACTGCATGAAAGATCTCTACAGAAGAAGTTCAAACTGGAAATACCTAATAAACCTGTGTGGTATGGACTTTCCTATAAAGACCAACCAGGAAATAGTAGAGAAATTAAAAGCCCTTAAAGGTGAAAATAGCTTGGAAACAGAAAAAATGCCTGTTTATAAAGAAGTAAGATGGAAAAAACACCATGAGATTATTGATGGTAAAATTAAGAACACAGGCATAGACAAACAACTACCACCTCTCAGTACTCCGGTTTTTTCTGGCAGTGCCTATTTTGTAGTTAGCAGAAGCTTTGTAGAATATGTGTTAGAAAACAGCAAAATACTTAAGTTCATTGAGTGGGCGAAAGATACTTACAGCCCAGATGAGTACTTGTGGGCAACAATTCAGAGAATCCCTGAAGTCCCAGGCGCATTTTCTTCCAGTGACAAGTATGATGTTTCTGACATGAATGCACTGGCCAGGTTTGTCAAGTGGCAGTACTTTGAAGGTGATGTGTCCAAAGGTGCACCCTACCCACCATGCAGTGGAGTTCACATTCGCTCTGTTTGTGTTTTTGGAGTAGGAGACTTGAACTGGATGCTACGAAACCACCACTTATTTGCTAATAAGTTTGACACTGATGTCGACCCTTTTGCAGTGAAATGCTTGGAAGAGTATTTGCGGCACAAGGCTTTGTATCTGCAAAAGAACTGAAATGTATGCTCCTGTTAGGAAACAAAGGTACAAATATTATACTGCAACATACTTTAACATGTTACAGCGATGGTGGGGACGCTGATGATGGGTATAATGACTCTCACCATGTTGGTGTGCTGGTGCTGATGCCCTCCCTGCCTTGTCTGTGGACAAGGGGGAGAAAAGACATGTCTCGAGTATGCCTTGTGCCACACTGAGGCTTGGAGCTTTAGGTACAAAATCAGACAGCAGTTTTTGGAAGCCAACTGTTTGGAATATTTATTATCTAGAAGGTATAATTAATGGACTTCCTTTGGCTAAACTGTTTTAAGGCTTAGAAAATGCATGTTGTTCATGGTTCTTATTTTTTTTCCCATGAATGTTATGCTAGGTGGAAGAGAAAGATGAAGGGGTGGGGTAAAAAGCAGCTGGACTGCACAGGCTTCATACTGAGTACTGAAAGATCTCAGGAATATAACATTAGAAATTATCTAAAAGCTATAAAAAAGGGGATATGCAAAGCCAGCTGTTACCATTTTACTTAGGTCTGTTTGCTGCAGTTCCGTTATATGTAATTCTTAATCCTCTTGAAAATTTACTCTTCAGCATGGAGTACTAAGGAATTCAGATCTTGCTTTTGTATTCTTAAAGCCCCCTGATATTGTGATATAAAGTTTATACACTAGTTTGTAATTACATCTTCTCAGGGAAACTTCAGTTTTGTGCCTGATGAGATTTAGATTTGTAATTTTACATTTCTTACTGTATTGGGAGTCTTGCCTTTGGATCCAAAATCACTCAAGTTTCTCAAAACTTAAAGAACTGCAGTAGTGCCTAGATACTACTGATGGAACTGCTGGTTTCTGCTTTCTGTCAAGGTCAACTTGCATTCCAGATTATTTTAACACTAAGTATGGAAAAAATAAAACTATTTTTTTTAATGATAATGTATCTTTGTACAATTAAAGTCTCTCTGAAAATACCACAAATAACTCCTAATGATAAAGGCAAAGATATTTTTACAATAGTTTTCCATACATGACTGAAGCTGCGGCTGAGGTAAGCCCTACCTTACCTCCATATGGTCATTTGTTCATGTGTCTGTTTGTTTAGGTTTAGCTGGTGCATCTGATTTTAATTCCAGTTAGGCCCTTGCCCAGTTTAGCTCCTGCAGTGTGGCACAGAAGCTTGGGGATGAAAGAAGAGGACACTGTGAGGGATGATATTATTTCCTTATCAATTCAGGTTTGCCATGCATAGTTACTGTCAGGTGTCTCATTCCTGAGATGGCAGTGGAATTCGTGATAAGCGTTAGCAAATGGCAAAACAGACTAAACTTTTTTATTTGTGAACTGTTGCTGTAATTGCAGCATGAGTTTCTTACGAAGGTAGTTTGTCCTGAAGTTTCTCCTACTTAGACATTAACATAAAGAACTCCTTACTGTTGACCATGCAAACAGCTAGGGAGGCAAGCAGTTTAATCTGAAATTGAGCGTATTCTTGCCAACCCCTGCCTTCAAAACCACCTGAAAGTTGTTCGGGGAGTTGTCAGAGACTTTCAGGTTAACAGGTAATTTGAAGCCTGTGAGCGAAGGCAGTTGAGGGAAATAACCCGTTTTCCCCACCTTTTGGCTTTTCTACAAGAATGCTCTTGCAGACAGTTGTGCTCTACCACCTTTGCACAAGCTACAGCAAAGTTTAACTTCATATGGTACCGGGAATTTCCAGGAAGTCATGCTATATTTGTAGCAGAAAGAAAGCAGCTTTTAAGAATTTGCACCTCAGGGCAATCTACATGAATAGCTTCTATGAGACCAAAACTGCTAGTTCAAAAAGACTGAAAAAGTGATGATAAATAGTAAAATGTTGTGTGCACCGAATGGACTGCTGACTCAATTGCTTGAAATCTACTCGACAGTTAGAGCATCTTTACCGATCTATTTCAGCCTCCTTTGTACCTAGTCATTTGTGTAATACAGTGAATGCCTGTCTGTATTTCTGTTGTTAATAGTAGTGCTACTATAGTTAGTGAAGATGCTGCTTGATTAGCTGCTTCAAGTATTACTGTTCAGATGGAGTCAAGAGAGATCCTGTGTAGGCTCATTGTATCTTCTGTACAGAAGGAAAAGTAAAAGAGCATTACTGTTAAGCATACGTTTTCCATAACAGAAGGAGGAATTTCTTTCTGGGAAAAGTGAACTACAAAAAACCCCACCTTTTTAAAACTGACTGAGACAGCCTGATCTGGTAGAATTTAAATGTTCTAGGAAGACGTTTTCATGGAAAGAACTCTTTATTTCCTGAGCAAGTACTGAATGTGCCAAAGGAAATTATTGGATTAATTAAAGGTATTGCAAGTACACATAAAGAAAAAACACTTTCACCAGCTATAATGAGTAAAGAAAGCAGTCCAATGTACATTAGCGTTGTCCACAAAATCAGATTCGTTAGGCCGTGTGCAACAAGCCAATAATCACACACTTGAGAGAGACTGATTATTTCACATCTGTGCAAGCCTGGATGCTCAGTAGTGTGGCACAAATCAAGCACACCCCTCCAGACCCTCCCTGCCATTATTTATACACAGAAGTTCACAGTTAGTAACTTTCCAAGTACAGCCCCTCTATTATGCTTGGTTAGTAACTTCCATGCAAGTTACATAATCACAGCTAACTTCTGCACATGCTCAGGGGAAGAGCAGGGGCAGACTCACATGGGCAGGGGTCTTTTTTTCTACTTGTAGGCACGATTTTTAGTATTAAAATAAACATAGTTCATTCAAGGTCCAGTACACAAACCTTGAGTATTTTGCCAAGTTAGCAAAGTGTACATACACATACATCTAAATCTTGATTTACTACATTCCTAAAGCTTGTTAGTTCCAGGTTGTCCTCGAGTAAGGTTGCTAACTGCTATCTGTTCTACTGACATAAAAAACAATGGCTTGATTTTCTACATCGTTAAAGCTTGTTAGTTCCCTGATGTCCTTGACTAAAGGATGTTGGCTGCTACCTGTTCCCCTGGTTAGGTTTCCTTTCTTGCTGATTAGCCTTGAACGTGTAGACAGATGTTGGATCAGAGACCATCCTTAAGATGACAAGATAATCTCGACATAATCCACATTTTGCAGCATTATTATGTCATTGAACGTGCCAAGAAACTTAGCCAAAATAATCATCATTCTTGAATCAAGCAACTTTGTGGCACCAATAAAACAAAATCTAGATTATATTCCTTACTGATGTCAGCAGGTTTTTTCATAATTTATTGCACTTTTCTACTAGATATTTAGAAAACTGGAGTAGAAGTCTAATACTAACATAAGTGAACATGAAAGAAAAATATTTCATTGATACTGCAGCAACAAGCTAATCTTGTTAGATGAATCATCTTCAGATGCTGAAGACACTGGGCACTTGCCAGGAATAGCAAAAAATTAAAAACTTAATAATTACATAACCCTTTCAACCATACATGCTGAATGCAGCGATGCTCTACTGCTGATTTACTCTGATCACCTTCAGGTTCCAAATCAGTGAAGAAGGCAACACAGAGACCTGTGCCAAGATGGACTGTACTTGGACAGAGGATAGAGCAGTAGAAATCAAAGCTGTGATGGTGGGTTCAGCTGTGGTGCTGCCCGAGTCATGCACCCAGCTTACACCAGCCTTCACACCGTGATCCTGTCATCATGTGGGCAGCTAGGAAGGAAACTGGTTTGCATTCTGCCTACTGAATAACCCTTTTTTTAAAATTTATTTTCTTTATTTCTTTTTTATTTTTCTGTGGTTTAAAGCTGGTTCAGTTTCTCAGTTCAGCTCACCACCATTGCTGGGAAGCAATGAGTAGCCACTGAAATCGTTGCTGAAGTACCATGTATGCTATTCAAAGTCCCCTAACATCATTTAATTTTCCACAGCAGAGCTTTCCAAAAGAGCTCAGTGCATTGAAGACACTGCTCTAGTTCAGTCCCCCCTTAACACATAAGCATTTTGAGTGGCATTAATAACAACAATTCACTTGGTTTACTGATGATAACTGTGGTAACAAAGTATCCTGTGTCATTAAGGATAAGGATGATGTAAGGATCACCAGGCTGAAAGCCTTTAGGATCAAAGGCTGATTTGATCCCAGAAACCTAATACTTGTGCTTTCATCTCCTGCATGCCTGAGGTCTGGTTTGACAAGGAGCATGTGTTTGGCTCTTGCTCCTTCCTATTGAGCACAAGAAAAAATGACGGAAGACCTACAAAGTGAACACTGCAGTTATAATCAAGGTCACTAGTCAGATCACCATTACTTGGTGCATTTTCAAGTGGTCTGACAATTAAAAATTGACCTAGGTCATAAGATGAATGCACTACAAGATAAAAATGAAAGAAGAGGCTATTTGCTTCAACATACATGTACTGTGCTGATCAGGAGGATTTGATCCTTCCTCCAGATTCAGGGCTCTCTCCAGCTCTGAATTGCTGCAGCAGTCATTAAAAATAAAAAACATGATTTAATATAACTTCTGTTGCAATACTTCACGTTTTAAATTTACATCTTCTTTTATTGAAAATTATAGTGGTGGGGTTTTTTTCGTCACAGAATAAATAGATGAGCTAATACTGTAGAGTACCTCTTCAGTCAACTAAAATAAGAAAAATTTTGTAATGTAAAATGGCTTCCCAATTCCAGTTAGCAATACCATTCATCCCTGGCTTAACATTTCAATAATCTAGATCAGTTTCCATAGTTTTCAAATTATCTTCTTTTCAGTGCATCATTTTAGTGCATTTTAATGCCCTAGACTACAATGTGATAAATTAACAGTAACCTGCTTTTGACAGACAACAGCCTTCCAGGTGACTAAGCAGACATAAAAAGCAATAACCTTTAGGTTATGTTCTTTATTTGAAGTCAAGCCAGCCAACATTCTACAGATACACTTACTCAGGTTTTAAGAATCTAACTAATCCAACCTTTCAAGTTATTTCAAGATACTACTATATCTCTCTGGAATATGTATCCTAATTTTTCTGTTTTATAGCTGAAATGAGTCAGTTTCTTACTCTTTGCATACAGATAATAGTTTGGATTTCTTTTCTTCTTGGTTCCCCCTTCCTTTGCCTGCCCCTTTTTTTCCCCTTCCTTTTTTTTCACCCCCTCCCTTTTCTCAGTCAGACAGAACTTCATACAGATGTTTGTGTTTGCACCATTGTCTCCCATATTTGCTTTGCCTTATGTACAGTATCTTCAAACAGGGAGGTATTATGCTCAGTGCTGTTGTTTAAATACTGTGCCTCTCAAACCGAGCTTTCCCGTTGGAGTCTTAAACATGGTTGCATTTTTCTAGGATCTGCCAGTATTTGTTTTAGTTTGTCTGTCTTCTACATCTATAATAGAGCTTGACAGGAAAAAGTTAAGAACACAACCAAATCCTTGAAGTAAACCAGTATATTTAAAAATATATTGTTTTCTTCAAAAACCCTTAAGTTTCCTGAGTTTCCTAAAAAAACCACTAAGTTGTATAAAAGATAAACAAAATTCCACCGAGAAGAACACGTCAGGATGGGCCTTGAGCAGATGCCATGTTTTAAAATCCATGTCACATACTCCAAGACAGGATGCTGGAACTTTTTCTGACAGATACAGATCTAGCTATGTTTTTTTAAAAGTATTTCCTCTGGACTTGGGAACCTAGGCCTTCTGGGAGATCTAGTCACATACAACTAATTGTATTTTATTCTGTACCATGAAAACATTAATCTTGCCCATCTTAAATTTTTTTTTTTTATTTTTCAGGGACATGTCCCCCCTTCATTCTCTCATTTAAACAGGTAATAGTTCAGGAATCTTAGCAGAAAATGTTTAGTTACTAAAATCTTCAGTATCTTTGATGAAGCTAGTTTGTCTACAATCAAAACCCTTTATCTCTCTTCTTTTCAGACAACTTGCCTTTGCTACACATAGGGGTGGGGAGCAGAAATGGTGATAAGGCTTCAAAGTGTAATTTACCAACTGGTGTGTGATTGGGAAAGTGAAAGCTGTGGCTTAGCATCAACAGTTATGACCGAGTCTAGTATAATTTGGCAAGAGCTGTGTGAATTGCATTAGTGATGCTGGAAATAGAGATTTCCCAACATTGATGTGAAATCACGTTAGTATGGAAAATGTACTGGAGGAGTGCACATGACATGTCTGTAGGTAATGCTCAAATCTCATTTAACAACAGACTGTTGTTAATTAAACATGTTGCTTTCACCAGGCAGTTAAATCTTAACTACCTCTTTGAACCACGAGATTATTAGGATGATTTTGTAATACCTCATCTACAAGCAGGAGTTGAAATGCTGTCGACCTTAATTTTGAGTTAGTCCAAGCCACCCTTTATGTGTTTTAAAGTTCTGCAAAAATAGCAAACCCATTTTTAACAACATACCAAGCAATGACCTTACCGGCATGGCATGGGCATGCAGAGCAAGGAGGTGCTCTTAAGAGTTAACATATGACACACTTGTAAGCCTTGCATCCTGGCACACTCAATTCCTGTTGCTACAGGGGCCCCCAAGAGCAGAGGGGATTTGCTTTTACATCAGAGCAAACCCAGGTGAACCTGTATTGGGACAGCGAGACCAAAAGCATTTATTCTTTCTGGTGTGCCTATGGCACTGTAGCACTGAGCAGCTGTGGCCTGTGAGGTATATAAATCCTTAACAGGAATCAGACAGCAATGAGAGAGCAATGAAAAAATAAATATCCAGACTACACAATTAATTTATATCTTCTTCAAGCACTTCTAATAGAAGGCTAAATACAAGTACCACACATACTCTTCCCTCCCTCTCTTATCCCTCTCTCCCCACTAAATTTAATATAAATAGCTCCCATGCCAGGAAACAGCAAACAAAATACTTCACTGAGATAATGCCCCTGCTCCCTAGGGAAACATGTCGCTGTTATTGCAAGGAGGGAGAAGGAACAAACACTGATTCGGTCCAGGAAGTAAGGAGAAGAAGCTTTTTTATTTAATTATATATTGCTCCTTTTATACTTTAGTGTTCTGGCATGTTGTAAGGTCATTGGACTTCTAGTCACCCACCTCCTAGGATGATTGGTCAAATTCTACAACCGCCATTTCAAAATATTTCTCTAGTCAGTATCATAACAATTCTACAAACAACTGCAGGTGCAAGATAGAAAGAATAGTTTACAGAAAACCGTAATACTGTTTTGAATAGCTTGCATGGGAAAGACAGGGCTCCCATGAAATGTTACAGTCTCACAAAATACTGCAGAAAGCTGGAAAATTCCTCTCCTGAAAGCTTTTCAACATCCACAGAAACAGACCTTTGGAGAGCTCTTGTTCTCTTCAGATGACCAAAATCAGAAGGGCCAAAGAGAAACTTCACTTTGTTTTCACAGCAACTACTCAAAGTATTTTTCTTTGCTGCTTTTAAACTTTCCTGCCTGCTTGTGTAACTGAGAGCACAGACAAGGAGGTCTGTTCCACAGTACCTCTAGTCTCATGGGCTTTCTCGTTCCAAGACTTCTCCCACCCTTGTCTCCTTGGTTCAGAGTTTCCTGCCTTCTTTTCTCCTCTTGCCAGGATCTGTGAAGAGAGGGCACATGTGAAAGAAACACTAAGAGACAGTCTAAACCTTACTTCCGGTAGCCAAGGTACAAGGTGAAGTTTCTGGGAAACTACTTTCAGATGGATTAGATCTTGCATGTGAGGGGTGACTCTGTTTTTCAGCTTGGTAGCTATTTTTTAGCTTAATTTTTTAGTAAATTCAGCATCTCAAACCCTCTTAAGAGTAATTGCTTTTGCATGTCTGTCCTTTTTTTGGCAAACTACATTCTGCTAGGGTTTTATTTTTGAAATCACATTGCTTTTACCTATTAATATATCAAAATCTGCAGTCAATATAGAGGACTTTAGCCCTTCTTGACCTTTGAAGGTTGAATTTTTACTAGTAGCCTGAAGAATCCTCAGAAGATTCTAAATCTGATAGCATGATGGCAGCTCAGCCATGTTATTCATGTACTTCAGTTAATTTGCATGAAACTATGAGAACACGAACCTATTTCCATCAACTGAGCATCTTTCTAGCATTAATATAGTCACACATGGAAATATTTTAAATGTGGGAAAATCTTCCACAAGGCTACTTTCACCATCCTAAGACGAATGATACAGACTGCAACAGGCTCTCAAAAAATTAGAAGTATGCTAAGAGCAGAAAACACTGGAAAGGGACAGTCGCAGCAGAACAGAATGACAATCAAAATATCAGAACACTTCACATAGCTCTGTCTGAGATGCTTCAGTCACCAGTTGCCTGTGGAGGTTAAACAGCATATTTGTACCAGCTGCTCGAGGGAGGGCAGTGATTTAGTGACAGATGATTAGGTACGTGGTGGCTTTCAAGTGAGCTGTCAACATACCCATGCCTGTGAGCCCAGCTGGTCTGCACCCAAGGGTGCTGAGGATGCTATCTGGTATCCTCAAAAGACTGCTCTCCTTCAGCTCTGAAAGGTCATAAAGACTGGGGAAGGCCCCAAATGGCCAGGGTAAAAAAAAATGTTGTACCCATCCTAAAGGAAGGGCAAACGGAACAATCTGAGGAACTACAGGCTGATTGCCTCATTTTCAGTCCCTGGGGAAAGCATCTGGGGTGAAGCAAGAACTCTTAGGCAAGTACAAGCACACAAGGCAAAAGATGGAGATAGGCTAAGTGATACCTCATCTGATGGATGATCATCTGTGACAAAATGATTGTGTTTGTGGGTGAGGCAAGAGCCTGGTTGTACAAGAGCAAGACTTCAACAGATGCTGTGAGGAAAGGCAGCAAGCTGGACTGGAGGAGGGCAGCTTTGAGGTTCTGCTCTGCCTACAGAGAGGTTACCAGGGACTAGGCTTTTCTGACAATAGTTGCCACAAGTAGAAACAGGAGAGTTTTCAGCCAGAACACTGGGACAGGCTGCCTGGAGAGGCTGTACCATCTCTGTCCTTCAAGGAATTCAAACCCCAGTGACACAAAGCCCTGAGCAACCATGTCAGACCCCACAGGTAAGCCTGCTTTGGGCAGGGGTTTGAGTTTGGAGACCTGCTGCACTCCACACCATTTCATATAACTGTTTTCCCACATTCTTCCAGCAGTTATACAGTTACAAAACCACTCCAAAAAAGTAAGAGCTGAAGAAAAATATTTCCAGAGTCAGATAACCCATTACTTATGAACCAAATGTTTTAAATAATATGTAATACCAGAGGTTTGCTGTAACTCATTTTCCCATGTTGCACATATCCACTTTGTCACCACACAAGTATCAGTCCCCACAAAGTCCCAGCACACTGATCCTGGTTTTCACCTGTTGTCTTATTTTTAAGTCAGTATTCCAGCTGTTGATGCTAAGCCATGATGATTTTTTTCCTTTTTATACTCCTCTTTTTATATACTTTTTAATATAGCTTTTATGTATTTTTAGTGCTTTTTAGCCCACATATTTTTAACTCTCAGGTTTGATAACTAGCATAGACGCAATATTCCATCAAGCCAGGAGACCAAACACCCTGGAAGCCTCGCATCTAAGGGTCAGAGAGCCCCAGACACCAAGGTCCTCTCCAGAACACATTCTGTAAACTAAGATAGGCCCATCCAGGGGGAAGGTTCCTCGGGAGGAGGGGTTCACTCGAGCCTCTCATTGGGGAATCTTTGATAGATATGCTAATTCACAAGGCCTATAACTGTATACGGGGTGTATGGTGTGTGTGCATTTCGGTGTGCTCCTCATAGGTGTGCTCCTCATTAGGTGTGCTCCTCATTCCACCCATACAGAGAGTGCACCTTAAGGATCCTTAAATAAATACCGAGGTAAATCCCTTCTCCCTTTTAACCGTGTTTGCCTCTGATTTTAACACCAGGGAAAGGCAACACTTTCACGAGAACACTGCTGTATCTGTCCGAGATTAAATTTGGTCAAATGATTGCTTACATGAATGACAGTTTCTCTCGAGGGGGACAGGGTGCTTGCTACATGTAATGTGATAGTATCTTCCCATTACTGGGAGTCAAATTTCAGAAGATCACTTAGCCCAGATGGAGCTGGGAATAGCAGAGGGTTTTTTAAAATAACAAAAACACTTAGCACTTTCTGTGTCTGTTGTGACCACCTTCTGGCTTTGCTCATATCACCAAATGAAGTCACAAACTAATCCATTTGTGGGATACAAAAACGGGATGGTAGGAAATAGTTCCTCACTTTTTCTTGGAGTGCAGTTAGAGGGAAAATGAGTCTGCACTTGACTTGAAGCAAGTCAATCTTCTGTGTAGTTCTCTAAGAAGGTATTTGGCTTTTGGCTACTTAAATATTGTTTAGTAGCTCTAACGATGAAGTAGCTACTTCATCAAAGTAGCTGTTACAATGAACTGTAGGAAAACAAATCTATTTTGTGTAATTATTTTCACGTGCACTCCATCTTGCTTCAGAAAGTCTGTATGTGTATGTCTGGACTTGTATGGTACTTTTAAAAACAACTGTAAAAAAGGCTAGATACATGTTTGATTGCGTGGCTTGTCATCTCTTTGGGCAGAAGCTGATATGTAAAATAGTTTAGACTGAGAAACCACATTATTAAGGCCTTTGAAGGGAACTTACTATGTGATATATAGTCTAATAATCCCAAGGAAAAGCTTGTCTTAAAGTTTGTACATCAGAATACATCAGTGGTGGTATTATTATTTATATAAAGGCACTGGGGTTATAGTAGTATAAGTGGCTTTTGGCAGAAGGCAGTATTTGGTTAATGTTTGTTAAGTGCTACTCTCTTTAACTGCTGGGAAAAAAAAAAAGGAAACATAACTCTACCAAAATGATTTCACTTTCTACTGAGTGCTCTGTGTCATTTGTTGGCAAAGGTAATGGAAGGAAAAATATCAGCAACAAAAAGTGACCATGAAATGATTTTTTAACATTAAAGGCACTGGCTCAAATTTTCTTTCCCATATTTGGTATTGCCTAGACTGTAGGAAAGGACTATGATACAATTCGTATTTCACACTGCTAGCCTAGGCCAATTCTTAAAAAGAATAGAAAGCACGTAATGTGGTACACTGAATAGTTATGTTCAAAATTACATCCATGCCCCACTACACCTCAGGTTAGGGGCATCTTGTTTCCATCACTGTCTGATCTTTGATCTTTGATCTTTGACTTAAACATGTGCATTTACACATCTTCCATCTGGCCTGGCCTATGATGCACAGCCCAGCAACTAGTTAATTTTTAAGTCTGCACAAAGACATATGCTGTAGGCACACTCAGAAGGCTTTCCTTTCCTTCCCCTCCCTGTGTGAGAACAGCACACACACTCATTTCTTGAAAGAATGACAAATACATGTCACTGTTTACACAATGATTTGATCTCTTCTCTGAAGAAGTCACCAGTTCTATAGTTGCAAGTGGGTTAAAGACAAACCCTTCTCCATACTATCTACTGCCTTGGCCAGCCCCATGCAGTTGTTAACTCCCTGTGCAGGTTGTTCATAATGTTTACGTTGCTTTGTGTGTAATCTCAGATAAGAATCAGGCACATAATGCCAAAGTCCCCTCGGAGAAACATTTTAAATGCAGCTCAGTGTATACATCTTCACTGATGTTTGCAGATCTCTGTGCAGATACTGCATGCTATTTGCACTTTGTAACTCCTAAGGAGGAAGTGTCACTGTGCTTGTCTGATACCACATTCCTTTTATCTTTCTCTGAGGTTGTGGTACAAACTGATCAATATCAGAGGCCCACTGCTAAGCTGGCAGGGTGGCTTAGAGTGATGGTAAGTCTCAAGAACTGACATCTGAAGAATACCAGGCAGGAGAAGTCAGGAAAACACAACAAAGCAATGCAAGTTACAGCAGCCTGGACTCTGCATAGTTTCAGAAAGGAAAGTTTATCAACCTGAAAGGGCTTATATAAATAAACCTCAGCTGGAGAAAAAAACCAACCTTTACTACGACACCTTTTAAACATCTCTCATTTCCAGATACAAGATTCTCTATCTTTATTTTTAAAATGGCAAAATAAAAATGGTAGAATGGAATTTCAGATTTGGTGTTAAATGAAAATCTGCAGAAAAGGATTAGGCTGTTGGATAAAACACTCTCAAATAACACTTAAGTATATGTCAAGAGGCCCTTGGCATTTTTTCTCACTGAATCGATTCCAGTGCTGTAGTTCAATATGCAAATCCTGGTTTCAGAGCTGCTCAGCCTTGAACATTATCACATTATTTCTGCCATAAGAGAGTCGAGCTGTTGGGTAGATTTGTGACTCTGCAATCTAATTCCTGTGAATCTACAGTGTATTTTATGAAGTTTCACACAGTACATTTTTTGTTAGACAGGGAACATCAGCAGTGGCTTTCAAAACATTGTGACTTCTAGGGAAATTGAAATTGTCTACATCAACCTAGAAAAAATGTCCTAAAAATAAGCTAGGAAAAGCAGAACCAATGATGAGACTCTGCTTAGCACAAGCACTTGCTTTTTTCCACATAGTAGGGAGATGGTAAAAAGGGACAGAGGATTCGGTGTTAGATGTGAAGTAGGAAGTGGCTAGGGAAGCCCATGTAAACCTTGGGAACGCAATAGTACAGCACAGAAAATGGCATAGATGCATTCACTTTTTCTGGAGTCCTGGCAGTGGATACACACTGAGTGGACACATAGTGGGGGGAAAAACAAAACAAAACAAAAAAGCCCCAGTATGACTTTTTGCTAGAGTTAAATATTAACTTGTCCAGAGGAAGTGAAAGGCAGCAAAATATCACAGGGTTATTGATTTCAGTGTAACTTTATCCAAATGCCCTACTGTGGCAAGTGTAATGTAAACAAATAGGAAGGCAAACCGCTTCCTCCAAAGAAACTGCATCAGAAAAATCACAGGGCACTGCACTAAAAGGCAAGTGAGATGAAGAATATATTTTGTTATACTGAGAAAAATAGAATGAGAAAATAATGTGTAATAAAATAATAAATAGATTGGAACTAGAACATTAAAAAAAACCCCAACAACCCCAAAACAGGAAAACAGGAAGGCTGACAAAAGGGAGGAATAGTAAGGGGTAATGACAGTAAAATGGCAGGATATGGTGGAAGAAACTGTTATAATCAAGTTTTGACATTTTAAAAAGTGTCCATTCTGTCTGTACCCATCCTGTCCACCACTACAGCGCTGAAGCATTATAAATGACTTAATATTGTACTCGTGGAAAACTACCAGTTCTGACTGGGAGAGCACTGCACATTTAGGAGGCAGTGATTCACACCACAGCTCCTCTGGGCAGGTGCTGCATGCCAGCCTGGTGGTCAGACTGTGCTGAGCCACGCTGTGCCATGTCACACCGTGCCACACCCCTTCCATGGTGCTGCAGGAGCCTGTGGGCAGCTCCCACTCAGCACTGTTGGTAAAGCCCTGTCTTTAACAGGGCACAAGAAATTCTCTGGAAAATGTCTTTCTTTTTTGACAGTATAAATTATGAATAGGGTTGCTTTCTTGTTAGGAAAATCCTTCAACAGCTTGAATGACTGACAGGGGTGACTCACTTGCTCTCTCTGCCATAAATAGAGTCTGTGAAGTGTCTTCCTAAGAAATACCATTTCAAATGATACCTTATGAGATCCAAGCATTTTTTCTTGGCAACAGACCTGCACTTCCAAGGCAAAACCAGAAGCTCTAAATGAAAATCACTCTAAGGAACTAAAATCAGCACATAGTATAAAACTAGAATATAATAAAGCTAAAATCTTTCCACTAGCCTCCCCAGAACAACTAACACAATCTCCTCTCACCTGCAAAGTTGTATGTATGCATTCAGTATAAATGACATTGGGCAGTGCCAAAAAATTTGGCAGTAAATGGAAATAAAATCCTTTCACAGGCATCAAGGGCTTTTCCTCCCTGGAAAGTTATATTTCTAGCTTACCTAAAATGGAACAACTATTTGGGAAAATCTTTCCTTGTGGAAAATTAATTCAATGCAATAATGCCTTTATACTTTTTAAAATCTGATTCTGAAACAAGACCATCCACACCAAATTTTACTAAACAAAGGAATCTGAGATAGCTCCACAAACAGATTAGTACAAATCAGGATGCTCATTTCCATGTGAAAGTTGAAAGAACAGGAAGTTACATCACACATCGATCATCTGAAACAATGACATATCCCTTGTACAAAGACATATCCTGATGTTTTCTCACAAATCATCCATTACCTTGTCTAAACCACAACAGGAAGTCCTCTGGTAGTTACATAACACATTTTCACATGCTCTTTTCTTTGGGCCTAAAAGTAAAATAAATTGAGTTTTTGAGTTTATTCTTACCAGACAGCTAAGAATGCTTCTCTTCATTTGGGAGTGCATGTCCTGCTTACTACAGCAATTTATGAGATACTGTAATCCAGACATTTTTGTCATGAGAAGTACAGTCACTACAACCAGTATTAGAATATATTCCAGATACTTCATATGCAGTGAATGGAGATAATACTACATTATGTGCTTATACTGCAAGAAAACCATTTTATCCTGTGTAACCTCAGCACAGGGGTGATTTAAAGATGTCACTACAAGGTTAATGAACAAGAGCACAAAACCAGCCCCATCAAAGACTTGAATCAATGTAAGAGATCTGGGTCTCAAAATTCCTTTCTATTGCATATACATATGGAAATGCACTCTCATAGCAAATGAGCACAGTGGGAGAGTCATGGAGATGGGCAGCACTGCCCTAGTCTTCCTGCTACTGCCAGCTCTGCAGATTTAGCCTCTAGCCTTGGGTGAGGGGACTGCTTCCCAGCACAGTGTTCTTTTGGGGCTGCACACAAGTTTTGTGGTGGCCAGTCAGGCACAGTGAGCACTGGAGAAACACACAGTGGCCTTGTCCCTGGGGGCAGCCAGAGGGGAGAGTGAACAGCGGACATCTTGTGCATCTTGCAACTCAAATGAGGCAGGAGGGCACCAGGTTGGGGGACAAGGTGCTTTTGTATCTTTTCTGCATTGATGAGTTACTCTTGGTGAGATAGTTAAGACTGATTTCACCTCTCTCTACTCAAAAATGCATGTACCTTGTAAGATTTAAAAATCAGAGAATTCTAGGTATCTTAACAATTAGTTTAAGTGTTAAAATATTTTTTATTCACTAGAAATGGAATAGGTTGAGAGTAGAGATGGGTTACAGCCATCTACTGGTGGCAAGCCAAAGCACCAAACATATTTTAATTTATATATCACGATGTTATCTTTCCTCTGCTAGGCTGCAAATCTTTAACAGTAGCATTGCCACAAGGATTGCACAGTTGTCTATTCTTAGTTGTGTCACCACAAGTAAGGAATCATTAAAACCTATGGAACATTTCTTTAGAGGAGGTGACTGACTGACTGACTGACTGACTGACTGACTGACTGATTGACTTTCAGTAGAGCCAATTAAGATCTGTCTTATTTAGCAGAAAATCTTCAAACAGAAGCCTTTTAGCTAACATTAAGCAGCTACCCCCATCTCTTCTTTCACCACTAAATTTTCTCAAATTCCTCCATTTTATCTTTATCCTAATTCTTCCAGGATCACATAGTATCATGTGTGGACATGTGCAATTTTTGCTATGTCAGCCATTTATAAAAATTAAAAATCAGGCATTTAAAAATATAATAGTACACTATTTTCACCAGATACTTAAAAAAATGAACACAGTCTTATGCCTTCATTCAGTGTGGACCTGCACAGCAATCCATACGTTTAGACATACCTGTGTAAACACACACACACAAATTAAAGAGCAAGCACAATGCCTTGGCCACAAGGAGAGGTTTCATTGCATTGTACAAGACGTATTTTTTCAAATGCCAGAGATGGTCACACTGTTGGTTAAGTAATCCCCAAAAGAACAAAATAACAGGAAGAAGAGAAAATCTTTCCCCAATGCCCACTGCACTGCTTTTTATTTCCCATATAGTATCTGATTTCACATGCAAGACTGACAGAAGAGCAGCCGTATGCCTAAGCTTCTCCCAGTGATAAGGGCACTTTCCAGGGAAGAAGACATGAGAATTTGAATGCTCAGAGCCTGAAAAGGACATTTGTAGGTGAATATCCTGTTCACAAAGAAGACATTCAAGCTTGTATATTAAGGAAGTCCAGCTGTGTCAATGCAAAAGAAAATCTCCTTTAGCCCCATCCATAGGGATCTACTTGTCTCACCTGTATCTGGATCCTCACTCAAGCAACAGATAGGTTAAAATCTGATAGTTTTGGGTAGCAGCTGAGTAGCAGGTTGTATTTTTGAGGCCAGGTTGGGGAAAAAAATGGATTGCAGTCTAGGGATCATCCAACAACAAGGTGTCTGAATCCTGCTTCACCTATGCACATCGTTTAGTGGCTCTAATTAAAGGTTAAACTGACAGTTCTCAGAAGAAATACAATCCCAAACCCACTAGCATGCCAAGTCCTATTCCCCTAGATTACTTTGAACCAGTAAGTGTCTTCTAGTTCTAACATGTTTTCCTTTCACATTTCTTCAGTCCTTAGTTTATTAACCTTGTTCTGGACACAGGAACAAGCTGTCTGGAACAAATTGGTCTTGGACATCATCTCATCTGTCACCTCATCAGGACTGTTGAGGCCACCTGAGATGTATTTTTGGCTTCAAAAGTCACAGTGTTTGGCTGTAGTGTGGTGCACAAAAAGGACTTTATGCCAGCCTAGATGCTATGGGTAATTCTAACTCCACTTGCTTTAACTGGTCTTAAGTTTTGCATCTTCCTTTGTCTTTTCAAGGACCTACTAGCAGCCTTAGAGAACATTATGTGGCTAAATTTCATTTTTCACATAGTTGAACATGTGCTTATTTCTAGCCCCCTTTCTCTCTCCATCTGGTAATAAATGATGGGAAGTTCTGTCACCAGTTGCAATACCTTTGGGAAGTTTGATGCCTATAATTTGTGTCATGTATATTAACCACTTGTAATTTGTTATGATGACAGATGACTTGTTCAAAGACCTTCTAGGCTCAATATTAACTCCAGCACTCACAGGAACAGGCTGAACAGAATAAGGATTCATCCTGTCTCCTGTGCAGGTATATAAGGTAATCCCAATCTTGTTTATAAATCCAGGGTAAAGAAAGATACCTGCAGATGTTTTCTACAGGGAATGAGGTCAATAACTTGACTAACTCCAGCTGGGTAGCAGTACTTTGTATTCTTCAGGCTTTGTTCCATTCATAGACTGAAAGAATTACTGTGCTGGTTTTGGCTGGGGTAGAGCTAATTTTCTTCACAGTGGCTGGTGTGGGGCTGTGTTTTGGATTTGTGCTGGACACAGGGTGGATAATACAGAGATGTTTTTGTTGTTGCTGAGCAGGGCTTACGCACAGCCAAGGCCTTTTCTGCTTTTCATACTGACACACTGGGGAGGGAGCTGTGGGTGCTTAGTAGGCTGGGAGGAGGCACAGCCAGGACAGATGACCCAAAATAACCACAGAGATATTCTAGATGATATGGTATCATGCTTAGTATATAAACTGGGGGAAAGAAGGTGGAAGGGGGGGATGTTGGGACTGATGGCGTTTGTCCTCCCAAGTCACCATTACCTGTGATGAGGCCCTGCTCTCCTGGAGATGGCTGAACACCTGCCTGCCCATGGGAAGAGCTGAATGAATTCTTTGTTTTGCCTTACCTGTGCGTGTGACTTTTGCTTTCCCTGTTAAACTCTCTTTATCTCAACACCAGTTCTCTAGCTTTTACTCTTCTGACTCTCTACCCAGTCCTGCTGGTGGGGAATGACTGACTGGCTGCATGGAGCTTGGCTGCTGACTGGGGTTAAATCATGACAATTACTCACACAGAAAAAGAAAAAAAAAACCTAGAGAAGACAGAACTTAACATGACAGAAAATAAATATTACTATTACAGAATTAAGTAAAATTTAAAAAAAAAAATCAAGGGCAACCATGAAAAAAGGGCATGTAGTGGTAGGGTAAGAAATAATGGCTTTCAACTGAAAGAGGGTAGATACAGTTTAGGTATTAGGAAGAAATTCATCACTATGATGGCACTGAGGCACTGGCATGGGTTGCCCAGAGAAGCTGGGGATGCCGTACCCTGGAAAGTGTTCAAGGCCAGGTTGGATGGGGCCCTGAGAAACCTGGTCTAGTGTCCCTGTCCATGGTGGGTGGGTTGGAACTAGATGATCTTTAATGTCCCTTACAACCCAAACCATTCTGTGATTGTATGATACATAGACATTTCTGAACTAAGTCAAATCTGAGGTAAATAATCGTACTTTTTTTAAATTTTTCCATGACTTTGCATCTGGAATATCATCATCAGTAGATCAGGACAATTCCTTTATAGTATGAAAAAGGTCTTGATAAAGCAGTGGTCAAAAAAAGCTTTATATTGCAAAATGTGGTTCACTTCCCATCAAGTTTTTCTTGAGGCATCTGATTTTATATAACACTTTACAAGATTTATCCCAGATCTGTCTCTACTGAAATCAATCCCATGCTATTTTTTTTCCTATTGGTTGTGGTGGACAGTGAGCCCATGGCACCAGGGATTATAAGAACCCCCTGGAGAAAGAGTGCCCTAAGTGGAAAAATGCTCCCCAGGTTAAAGTGACTAAAAAGGTCTCTCTCAGAACGCCCTGTTACAGAAATGTACACTGGCTCTGTCTCTCCTATTGGCCCCTTGGCTTCCCCTGCCCCTTTCTACCCTATATGGCTCTAATCCAGAATGTTCTTCCCTCCCTGTTTCCCCATTCACCCTTGTCCCTTAGTCCCTCCCTCACTGGTTCCCTATTAGTTCCCATACCCCAGCCCCACCTATGTACCGCCCCATGCCCTCAGCTCTCCCCACCCCTGTATTTAACCTCAAATTCTGTATTGCTCTTTGTCACTGCCCCCGTTCACGAGCAGCAGGGCTGGAATAAAGGCTGCAGTGGAATCCCACACAAGGACCCTTCCT
>VZTH01013868.1:57015-184599 GCA_013397815.1 Aleadryas rufinucha
AATGTCAGAACACCAACAGCATTTAGATCAGTGTCTAGCTGATCACTGCTCTGTTTAAGGCACAACATTTTAAGCTAAAGATGCCTGACTTCAGGTTTAGCAGGCCAAAATTATGCTTATTAACAGCAGCCTGGTTTTGATCTTGTGTACTGGTTTTGGCTGAGATACAAGTTAATTTTCTTCATAGTAGCTTGTGTGGTTCTGTTTTGGATTTGTGGCCAAAACACTGTTGATAGTACACAAATCATAGAACCATAGAATGGCCTGAGTTGGAAGGAAATTTAAATATCATCCTAATTCCAACCCAGCTGCCATGGACAGCAACACCTTCCACTAGACCAGGGTGCTCAAAGCCCCATCCAATCTGGCATTAACCAGGGATGGGGAATCCACAACTTCTCTGGGCAACCTGTTCCAGTGCCTCACCACCCTCTCAGTAATTTTGTTTTAGTTACTGGTAAGTAGGCTTACACAGAGTCAAGTCACTTTCTACTCCTCCACCCACCCCACCAGCGACTGGGAGTGCACAAGGAGTTCGGATGGGACACAGTTGGAAAAGCTGAACCCAGCTGACCAAAGAGATATCGTGACCTGACCATAGGGCATCAATGCTGAGCATGCAGAGCTGGGGAGAAGGAGTGTGTTCATGGTTTCTGTCTTTCCAAGTCTTTGTTACATGTGATGGGGCTCTGCTTTCCTGGTGATGGCTGAGCACCTGCCTGCCCACACGAAGTGGTGAACAAATTTCTTGCTTTGCTTTGCTTGTGTGTATGGCTTTTGCTTTACCTATTGTCTTTATCTCAGCCTACAAGTTTTGTAACTTTTACCCTTCCAAATCCAGCTGTGGGGAGTGAGCGAGTGGCTGTGGCAGGACTCACACGTTAGTCCACAACATCTGTGAGATGGCAAGAAAAGCAGAAAGCTCTCCTTCTACTGGGAGCTGTGAACAAGAGACACTTCTCACAGTTACTGTGTGTCACAGCCTACCAGAGAGAACAGAGATTCCAAATCTCCAATTACTGAAAACTAACCAAAATTCTATTTGAAAGGCAATTTTTCCAAAGAAAATTGATTCAAGAGAAAACAGCAGCATCCAGTATCTACGAATCTTTCCTCCTGGGAGTACAGTGACCACCTGGATAGTGTAACCTTATTGGTGGACCAGGTTGTGGGTTCATCTATTCAGTAAGTATGATCGTATCAGTGATGGAACTCCACCAAAGCCAACTGTTCTACTTAAAAGAGTATCAGACCAGCTTTAGTGGATCAGCAACACCTCATTAATTTTGCTGCTTGATCTCAAAATCTGCAGTGTTCAATTCACTTGCTTTCACCATACTGATTTTCTTTCCTGTTCCAGTGTTAATGCAGTAGGAAGTCAGTCAATAGATAACCTGAGGTTTTTTATTGCTGTATAAATCTATACCATCATATACCACTGAGACGCCTTCAGGAGATGGCAGCTTCTCCTCTGAGCACTGCTATTGATCCATCAAGTAATACAAGAATTCTCTCCAGAGGCGATAAGCTTTTACATCACATTTCTGGTCTCCATAGTTCATCTCCTATTCTGTCATTTCTCTCCTGCAGCTATTTTCCACAATGAAACACCGTGTTCCATATGCCTCCCTATTGCATCTTGCTCTTTCCTTCCTGTATTTAATTTGCTTCCTAATTCACACTTATGACATCTTCTGACTCATGCTTCTTCTGTGCAAGTCACTAAGAAATGTGCAACATTTCGTTTTCTAAATTGATGCAACATATCCCATTTCTTCAGCTCTCTCCCCTGCGCTGTCTACATAAGGGCTGAGTAGGTTTTATTCTAAACTGAGTGAACACGAGATTAAGCCACTTACCTCCAGGGATTCCATAATTTCTTTAAATAAGGGGGGAAAGGAACATTTGGAACAGAGCTCACTTGTGCTTCTTTTAAGCAAAGGCTCCAGGCAAATAGGCCTGCTATGTTTCAGAAGCTCTCCCTAAGGAGAATCAGAATTTGGAAGGAGGCTGGAGCCTCAAGCAGAAAGATGCCTGTAACCCTACCTTCCCCAGTCATTTCCCTAACCTGTCCTTCCTTCCCCTAGTTTTCCTTTCTCTGACTGATAATTTTAGCTGTTCCTTGTTCTTTCTTTTTACATCATAAAGACCACATCTCACATTAATAGTCTCTGTGCTCTTTCGTTTGACTGTTTAAGGCAATGTTACTCATACTTCAAAGGGATGAAGACAAGAGATGAAGTTTTAGTCTTGATGACTTAATACGTATCTGTCCTAGAAAGCCAGCACTTCATTTTCAGTCACTCTGTCATGGAGGGAGTCTGCTTTGCATACCAGGCCTCAGGGAGCAGCATAGCAAGTACTCCGTGGATCATTTTCCTACATTGCTGGAGGCTGCTTTGCTTGCTGCCTATTGAAATACATTAATAGAGGCAAGAAGATAAGGTTTTGACATGGCTGATTTCAATTTTCTTTTAACTGATTCTGTTTTAGCAGTAAGTTTTGACTTGGCTAAACAGATAATACTGAGAAGGGAAATAAAGGAATAAATTTAATTCCTTTGAACAGTGTGGCTTGACAATCTTAGAGTTCAACAGTTTTTCTGACAGACTAGATACTGCATGAAAGACACTGCACTTTTTTTTTCTGCAGCAGCCCACCACAGAGGTCACAGCTGGTCAACTCAAACACAACAGAATCCCATTCTCTGGAGTCAGTATTTACTGACTAGTTCATAGGTCACTAGTGTAGTGTTAGGACAGGCACATGGGTCTACTGGTATGTCCCTCAAGGCATTTAAAAATTGTTCAGAAACAGCACTGTAATGCATTCAAACTACTTGTTCATAATATACAATGTTGGCTTGAAATGACACTTCCTCTGTCTTTACAACCCAAATATGATGCACTGTAGTGGTAACATAGACAGTGCTTTCTCACACCTAACATAATCTGGGTTTCAAGACCAAAACCTGCATTCTTTGAAGCCAACAAAGACCTTACTAACAATGCTAATGTGTGTGCACACATCAGTACATGACATAAATTTTTTCTAATAATAACAGTATTCACTTCTTTAGAAAAGAAAGGAAAAGCAATTTTGTCTTTTGATTCCTGTTTTGCATGAAAGACCAGGACACTGGATTTTCCAAAACAGAAAAAAAAATGAGATTGCAAGTGTACTCACAGAATCAGTCATGTGTGTTTTTTCTTAAAAATAATAATTCCTATAGGATCAACCAGCACAGATACATCAAAAAGTTGACAGCAGTCTGCACTTTTAAATGTATTATTATGTACCATAAGTCTTGAGAGAGGTTCTGCCTTACTTCCACAAAGCTACATTTAATAGGGTTATCTTAAATGCAAGGAAACAACAAGGAATAAAAAAAAGCTGGCAAGCTTAGGCTGTAGTTCCTTTCAGGTTCTCAAATTAGGCAGAGCTCAGCCCAGTCACTTCTGCTGCTTGGGCTGAATGGAGAAACCAGAGAGTCACTAGGACTGCTGAGAGAATTCACACTGTGTGAGCAGTAAGCGACCACTTTTTCTGAAATGGGTGAATGTTTCTAGGAAAAATAAGTTTAAGAACCAAGCACTTAATTTTTAAAGAGACTTCAGTACCTTTGCAAAGTAATTTTTTGGGAGAAGAGTTTGTATTCTGTAGCAGTTGACATTGTGTCAGGCAAAGACTACAGAACTGTAAACTGTAACAGTGCAAACAGGAACACCTGATGCTTTAACTTCACAGTGAAATTCTCTGGTCTTCCCTTGAGCATAGCAGATAATTGTCACACCCTGTCTGCATGGTAGCTGTATTTTGCAATGGGAACGGAGTGCCAGAGGGGTTGCACGACTGGAGGAAAGGGACAGTGAATGAGAAGTAAAACTGCTAATCTCCTGATGCTTGTTCTATTGGCTTCATCTGTGCCAGGCAACATAGGGACCCTCCTCTTGTTTCTATAAATAAATAAATATGGCTGCACAGCTAACAAAGTCTGACCTGCCACTTATTCCCACTAGTGGCACTAGCAGGAAATTGAGGGTCACTTCTAACACTTAAACTGATAATTTGGTAAATATCTGATACATCTCCAAACCTATCAGAAGTCAAGAAATCTATTTTCAACAAGCATGAAAGGTTTGTTTAATTCAACTTCTTTGACTCTGAAAAGGTCTAGGAGCACCCATAGAGCTGCTTGCAGGTGGGTGACAATTAAGAAGCCACAGCTCATCCCCTTTAATCTTGTATTTGGTGCCTCACTGGCCAATGCTCAGGATAGCTCCAGAAGTCAGCCAGGTTTACTTAAAGTAAAGGCAGTATAAATCGGCCCATTTGACACAGACGTAGACTGGGATGTGGGCACAAGGTACCACATCAGAGGATTCCACGTCCACCAGCTCTGACCCCTTCCTTCAGGTTGTTAATCTGCTCAGAGTGGTTTCACAGTCAATCTCTTTCTGCCTTTTAGCTTTTGCCTTTTTGACATATGAGATGGACTATCTGTGCATTTGATCTTCACATAATAGCATGGACACAAATTAGAAAGCAATTTGAAGAGCTCCTTCTGCATTCTTTCAGGAACAATACTGCTAGCATCAACAAAGCCAGGATTTTAATACATGGAGACAGGGAATAACATCACGAGACACAAAACTGACTCCATTTCACTTTTTGGAAGGACAGACAGGGAATGGAAAGTAAAACAAATATTTGTAAATATGCAAAGAACTAACCTGAACCAGTGAAGTGTTGCCATGCACCCAGGGAACAAAAACCCCCACAATTTGGAGCTGAAAGGAAGTATTTCCAGTGGAGGGTTGCAATTCTTTATTTCTGATTCATAGGTGTATATATATCCACACAATGATGTTAGATATCCTTGTATTGCTTAATCTATAATTTAAATCAGCATAGGTAATTTAACAAAAAAAAATTGCAACTATTAATTTATATTTGATCTCAGCACTCTGATACATAGAAAAAATCCATATATAAAAGCCTGTATCTGTGCAATTATACGTACTATTTTTCTCTTCCAACAAACTACTGATTTAGTAATATTGATACATTTTTGTTAGTATAATATAGAATTGCCCTATCATAACATTAAAAAACTTTTCAAAATATATTAATAAGCAAAGATAACCACACTTTGATCTTGCAATCATTTTTTAATGATCACATCAATGCCCCATTTTGTTTTAATGTGACATTCAGCTTAAACAAATTCCTTCCATCTCAAGCTGCCACCATTATTCTGTCCATAATCATATTAATTCATGTATAACTTTGCTGTTTAGTAATTTCACACAAAGCAAATAGAATTAAATTAAACTCTGAGCTGATGTCCACCACTAAAATCACAAATCTCTTATACTCCACTTAGGTCTCAAACAGTGAATGAAGATTTGTGCTGAACCTCCGCTTTGTGGTGAACTTCTCTTCTAGTGGAAACTTTTCTCATCTACTGCACAACACAAGTCATGTGGCTTGTCCTACGAGACTTAAACTACAAGTCTACAAAAGATGCAACCTCATGCTACTAAATGCTTTTAATGGTTTCAATCTTAATGAAGCTTAATTAGCATCTGGAAGTCAATACAAATATTAATCTGTACATAAAACATTATCCCCAATATACTAAGTGACAGCACTTTTATAAGGCAGACACAAGCCAGGATTCAAATATCTGAGAAAAGGTGGAAACTATCAGACCCAAGTTCAGGACAAGGTTACAGAGCAGCAACAACAGTCAGCAGGATTAGGCCCTTCGTCTGTGAAAATTTACAGGAATTGACAGGAAGATGTGATACAACAGACTAGCAAGTATGACAGAGATAGCAACACAAAGCAAGGACTGCAGGGGCACATATTTCAGTTTTCATGCTGGCCAGTAACAAAGCACTCTTTTGCCTTTCTGACAGTTTCGTCAATCTTTGTTATGATGCCTTGGGTTTTAGCTTTTATATTTTTCAAATCCTGTATTACTTAGTGTGAAACTCTGAAGTGTCTCACAGCCTGCTGGCTGCTGCTCTCTCATGCTAAGATAGACATAACAAAGCCTCTCTAGGTTTGCTCTCCAAGGACACCCAGACTGTCCTAGACCCAAAATGTGTAAACCAACATCTTGAGAAGGGGTTGAGTAAGCTTGAAGAAATTACATCATTAGCTGAAGTTTTAATTGGCAACTTTATGCTGATATACAAATGAACCAAATCTATAAAAGTGTGAAGAACTTGTGATTTGTTGTCCATCTTGGGGTCCATTTTGGCAGCAGCCTCTGGTCTCCCCAGGGTGTACCTTTGAAGGCCTTTCAAATAAATACCACCTTTATTCCCTTATTCCTGTCTAGTCTCTGTTTTCAGGTAGCCACTTCAGGCATCAGTTACAGTAGCTGAACAACTATGCACACAATGACAGACACTTGCTTCATTGCTTGCAGACTACCTTGCAAATACAAGACAGAAACTGCGAGAGTTGGAAATGTGTGAACCACAGAACAAAAACATCGAACTTTTAAATGAAGGACAGAACAGGACTTTCACTTTCAGTTTAGATCCTGCTGAAAAAATGAATGCTCATGCGGTACTGCCTCTGCTTAAACTTTAAGCCTGAAGAAGTATTTTCCTTGTTTTCTCTTCCATTAATAATTCTGAACTGAAAGCAGGACTAGAGTTAGACCATACTTAAAAGGTGCAATTTATCTTGAACTGTTATGTCTAAGGATTTCTTTACAAAGTAAAGAATCCATAGATGCAATTCTAGGGCATGTAAGAATCTTGTGAAAAAAAGAGTATTTCTGAGAGTATGTAATAATATGACTTCCATTAGGACTTCCCAAAAGGCAGGTGAGTCAGCAGGTTTGGAAACTGCATATATGTGTTCATTAGGGTAAGAGAAAACATTTGTCATATTCCTGACTCTTGTCCTTTAAAAGCAAACAGAAATCACTCGATAATTAATTTACACACTCCTGCAAAAGCAATGTCTGAGAAACTGAAGCTATTTCCCAGTAAGGAGTAGGACTTACTGTAGTGTCTTTTGTGCCAATAAACAGGACAGCAGCTAACAACAGATGCTTAGGGTTTTTTCCTTTTTGTGTTCTTACTGCTGTGTTCTGTGACACAGACAAGGAATACCGTTGTAAGACTTTTTATCTAATAGAAACACTTTGAGAAATATTTTAACATCTATTCCTAACAAATGAGCATGACTCCCACCTTTCAGCTGTTAGTAGGAAATAATATTTGACTCATATTCAGAGAATTAACAGCCTTTACAATTGGAGACAGGATGTCATTTGAAGACTCATAACTTTAAAAAAAAGTTCTGGAAGAAACAGACTTAGAAAGCAACAATAAATTAGTGCTCCAAGGATTTCAGAATATATGACAATCATTTACAGGATTAGCTGCTTCTAGAAAATTATCCCTAAAATAAAGATACTAAACTCAATTATTAAAATAAAATTTCGGTTACCCATTCATCCTCTTGGAAGTCTGTTTGATGACTAATTATTATTTTTTAGTATATAACATTTTTCTCTGACCAAATAAAAAAGCCATTCAATGAAGATGGAAAGACTTCAGACAGCAAGAAACACAAATTCATAAAAGCATGAATACTTTGAGCTGGAAGGAGCCTTAAGAATCATCTAGTTCCAGCCCTTTTGCCTTGTGCAGGGACACCTTTCACTAGACAGGCTGCCCAAAGCCTGATCCAACATGGCCTGTCAAATTCAAAAAAGTCCTGCATCATTTCTAAAATTATTTTTAAACAATAAAGTTGCTGCTGCTCTGTGACACAAGCAAACTAATACTTATTGTAACAATAACTATTGTGTTCAGCTATGCATAAACATTAATATGCTGAAGACAAAAACGAAAAAATCCCCATCCTCATTGACCTACTCATGAGGCACACTGTTGGTAAAATGGTATCCTTTTAAAAAGAAATGGCACACACACATAGAAACCATCGCTAGATGATATAGCTTTCCTAATGAAAATTGTTTCTGAAAAAAACAAAAAAAAACAGGCCCAAAAATTCTGCTGTTCCATGGCAATAGGACTGGCCCTTTCGGTCTTCTTGAAATGCTGAATGACAGGGAAAACTTATAAACCAAACACAATTGACCAAATCACTTATTGTACAGCATGGCTGTGATTGTCTGGGTGATGAAAATCCATGTGAAACTTCTTCTTCAAATGCCTGGCAACGATGCTTCTTATTTCAGGGTCATGTCGATGCTATTTATTAAAGACAAAATGACAAAGAACAACAACAAAAAATTAATCAGTGCTCTGAAAACACATGGCTAGTCACTTCCCCAATCCTGAGCTCCCACAAAGTGCTGAGTATCCTTATCTCTCATTTACTTCAATGCAGTAGTGTGAAATAACTTACACACATCCCATCTACATCTATGAAAGTACACACCTTAGTAAGTTCTGTTACTGTTTTATTGAAATTAACAACTGCTTTTTCAGCAATTCTAATCTGAAGTAAACATCAGGTGGGGGAAGATCCACTGGTGGAATGACACAACAGTGTGGCAGGAATGGGTACCCCTAAAAATGCTCCTAAGCATAGTTTTGCTAGTTAGTGCAAAGCACATGTCATCAAACACTTCAGAAGTATTCTTTAGAGTAAGAAGTTGTCTTCATAAATGTTGCCTCAAGATACAATCTTCCTCACAGAATACATAATTTAAAGTTTCCTCAATATTTATGAACTCTTACACAATGGTTCTTTCACTGTGAATTATTTCATAATTTTTTTTTGAAGTCATGAAGAAGTGCAAGAAGTTGAACAAAATAGAACACAAGGGAGCATGACAATAGACAAAAGCCTTTGGAATAGTATGAAAGAGACAACAGAAGCAAACTAAGAGCTGGGCAGACTCCAGAGATATTTCAGCAGAAAGCATACAGAAGAAAAGTCTGTGTAAAACTGTTCTTTTCAGAGTGAAGGGATTTACATGGGATCCTATTTCCTGAAGGAATTACACAAGAAATGAGGGATATGATCACAGGAAAATTATTGCCACTTCTGAAGACAGATTCATATTTATGCACAGAAAATAAATGCCATGAATTAATATTAATTTGGCTTTAACTATATTTATTTAAGATAAATGTAAATTCTTTTCTCATATTGCTTTTTGCTGCCCAGCTTATCTTTGAGAAAAACAGGAAAGTTGCTCAAGCCACAGAAGGTCAAAATCATTAGCAAACAGTCTTTAACTTGTCATTTTTTGTTCTTATACTTTGAAAAACAGTTCTCATATTGACTCATTATAGAGTAAAACAGTGTCTGAGGAAAAAAAAGATGAGATATAATGTCAGCCCGTTCAGGAATCAGGATTTTACCTGATGGTTCTAGCCTGTGTATGAGGCATGATGGCATGATAGCTAATTAGAGTACTGTTTCATATTTTAAAAAGTAAAAACCAAAGCTCCGATTTATTTATGCAACTTTTTGCTACATATACTTCTAATTATTTATTAATACTCGTGTTATTGATGGAACCTTTTGCTGAGGATTCAGGTTTACTGTATGATAATTCCTGTACAATATTCCAGTGTGAGACAACAGTTTTTCTACACATCCGTCAGATGGGTAGGGACAGCATAGTCCTCAATCCCTCTGCCGTCTGCACACTCCACTGCAACGGCTGGTGCTCCTGACATGCTGTTCGAGCAGTGAACCACCAGTGCTCGTGTGGCACACTGCACCCACAAACACTCTCACTGATGAACAGGAAGAGCAGTGCAGGGGTTTCCATTTTCATGCTTCAGTTATGGTATCAGACAGAGCAACAGCATACCAGAGGACTGACACATTCCCATTTCCAATGGAACCAGTCCATCTTTGAAAGGAAAAGATGTAAAGATGCTTGATAATTACGAAAGAAGCTGAGAAGCAGAAAAGCAAAGAGACAGCACGTGTCAAGAGCATGGCCCAGAAATCAAAGTAAAATGTAAGACTTTTTAATCTTTGAATGAGAATGACAAGTTTAAAATTGAGGATAATGCATAATCACATCTTCACTGTGATCATGCTGCACTTTTTCTATCTGTTTTTAACATACCTTAACCTGAATATTCTCAGGCTAACAATTGTATCTCTCTCTGCTTGGAAACGGTTAAGGACACTTCAAACACACTTCACAGCGCAACGCAAATATAACACATCTTCAGTATATAACACATATAAATTATATAAAATATAAAGATAATAAAGCTTCAATGCTTTTTCTGCCTGTGTATGTTGTTCCTGAATATTACCATGAAGGTATTTAGGTCTCAAAAAAGCTTTAAGGAGTCTACCCAGCCTCAGTTCCTAGCAACATGGTTGTAAAAGAATGTTAAAATGTAATGACAGTATTAGGTATAAAGTCTTACTCCTGCTCCACTGAAGCCATTTCTGGATCATTTGAGAGGCAGCTAGTTCTGGATACAAGGAAAAAGATGAGTAAACATTTCTTCTGTGTTTATTTATTTCTCTTTTAAAATATGACATAAAATTTGGGGATGTAATAATTAACTGTAGTGAGTATCTTTGACAGCACAAACACACAGATGTTGTTGTTGTTAGGAATGTAGGGATCTTAGTGCCCACAACACACATTAGTTTGAGTAACAAATTTTTAAGCTATTTCTTTAAGTTGGAGAAGGGAAATGCACTACAGTGACCTCATACATCCAACAATAACAATGATCAGTGATGCCTCATATGAATATTTCGTTCCCCTTTCACTTGTTACGCTGCAGCCTCTACTATCTTAAATGGAGTAACAAGAAAGCAGCTTTCTTCCACAGAGTTTTCATTGTCACATATACAGTGCATTCGAAAATGTTTGAATAGAAGGGATAGAAGTTGCATTTCAAGGCTGAGTAGGCCTTTTTGTTTAACAAAATAGTCAGGTGGTATCAGATTACTTATGTGAATTTATTGCTTCTGAGGCAGTCTTAACTGCTAAAATCAAAAAGCAGTGGCCAGTGTTTTAGATATTTCTCTGTGCTTGTTTTAGAAACTAACCTCAGAAAAACGGACAGAAAATGTGTACTGCAAAAGAAGGAACTTGTGGAAAAATTACAGCAAAGAAGAAGCTGTAAGATGAAAATCCTGAAGTGCGTAAGCAAAAGGAAGGTGACTGAAAAGAAATTTCAAAACTCAAAATCTTTGGTTACAAAAACTGCAAAGGAGAATGTTATACCAGAACCAGCAGAGACTCCTGCTCAGGAACTTTGTGTACAATACCCACATGAGGAAAGTGCACTGGATACTTTCTACAGCGCTGCTCAGTGAGTCAAGAACTGTGTGCTTCTTAAGGATTTCTTTGGTTCTCTACACCATGCTGCCTCAATATATTCAAGTCAAAGCACAGAGTTACCAGTTTAAAGCATCTGATCATCACCTGCCACTGACTTAAAAAGTAACCCTCAACAGTATAATATTATTATCAAGGATTAATTCCCTGGCCTATCCAGCCAATACTGAAAAGACAAAATATTTATGGCTAAGGTACCTACCTTAACTGAGAATGATGTACATTAGCTAACCCTAATTTAGTAAACAGTAAAAAAAAAAAAAATTGTAGAAAGAACTACCTCTTAAAAACTGTATGAATCATCTGACATAAAAGGTGAAGGGTAGAAGATGTTTAATGATCCATTTTAATGGAGAATGTAAGTGATTTCAGTTACTCCCATGACTACAGAAACAATCATCAAAAACCAGCAAAAATGTTTTTTATAGTGTAAGGGTATGATTATTTATTACTGAGACTCAGCAATACAAAGGCAGTGAGAGGGGAAGTCAATTCACAAATGGGGCAACTGACACAGTAATTGAAACTACAAGCTGACTGTTGTACCAAACACAATGTACTACTGCATTCAAGCTATTCCTGTGAAACAATACAATGCCAGCATCCAGCTGAAAGCTATCTTACTTAGCTGCTTCTGAAGCTTCCCTCAGCTCTTCATCCAGTCTGCATGAGTAAAAGTTATTGATATAAAGAAACAGAGAAGCAAGCAGAGCGTAAGAGTGAAGCAGAGCAATAGCAGAGCAAAGAACAAATACAGTACATGCTTTTAAAATAGGCACCCAGTATAATTTAGGGCTAACCTTAAAGATCTTCATTTCAGTGTGACACCATTTATCCCTGTGCTCAACCCACCTCAAATTTGTAATTCCTTAATTAGCTCATTTGGAGGCAGAGACAGAGAAGCAGCAGGGGTCTGAGGCATGCCCAGTGGACAGAGCTGAAAGCACTCAGTTGCTCTATCAGATAATGTTAAACTAGCTGCAGCCTGGGCCAAGTCAAGGACGTTTACAGTTCAGTGAGTTTTATTCGCAAGTGAGGCTGATCTCAACAGCTTGAAGGGGAAAGTAAGATTCCACTTCATTGCAAGTCCTCTCTCATTCAGCTGTTGAGGTCGCCTGCAGGTGAAAGGCTGTCACACAGATTCACTCCATTATGAGCAGCAGCATTGGGCTAGAAAGCAAGTTTTACCTCATTCTTCTCTTAATACACTTCTCTTCATCATACCTTACAAGATACAAGTAGATGAAGGAAGAGAAAAGAGGTACAAGTTCATATGGTACAATAGGCATATTGTATCCCGCTTCACTAAAAACTACCAAAAAACCACGCAACCCAAATTCTGGCGTAACACTATGTACTTTCTAAAGGTGGGATTTTTCTTGACCATAGGTGGTATGTTTGTTCTTGGCAATGGAGCAATTATGAAGCCAAAAGATGAACTGTATTTTTCTACAGGATCTCAATTTGCAGCAGAAGGGAAGTTATGAGGTGAACACTGTTCTTCTTCCTGCGGTATGGGAATAGCCACTCACAAACGCCTTGAATGCACACAGCCACTAAATCTTGTTATCGTAACATCTTGAAATGCTTGCCACTGATGGGCACAATTGTCATCTTTCCAGTTCTGTCTTTTTCAGCAAAATCATGATCTCTCATCTGGCTGCCGATGACCTAAGTAGTCACTGCCCTAAAACTCCTTAAGTTTTGAGTACTAACTTTCTTTGGTACTAGAGCTGTGATCATTTCACCTTTGGTCTGAGAGGTGAATGGACTTTTCGAACATTTTTAAGTCTACAGGGAAGAAAAAAATGTGTATAACACAGATGTGAGTACTGCCACAGTGTAATGGTCAAACACAGCAAGGAAACAGACAGAAACTCTCTGAGTATCACGGTAAGATTTCCATCAAAGTCAGCTATAAGAAACTGAAATGTTTACAGGAATCGAAAGAAAATTTTTTAGGGATGTTAGAACATTATGGATCTCTCTTTGTCAGTTGACCAATGGCCTCTGCTCCACATTCTCAGCAACATTCCACCTCTACAGAAGTTACAGCAGCAAATGAAGTTGAAGGAAAGTCTCTGTGACCCCTGATTCTGCAACTGTAATTTACTGTTTTCAAGACTGCCACTGCCAGAACTGAGCTTCCCACTTGCTCCCTGGAATTTCACCACCAGTTTGACAAGGGAAATTGCTTTACGACTGCTGTGAAACAGATATAAAAACTCCTGCCTGGGTTGAAGAGATCTGTGACAACTTCAAAAGCTGTCACTGACCAATCATAATGAAAATACAATCATACTTGTGCATCTACTCATTAAACTACCTTCTAGAACAGGATGTTCAAAACCTGGGACATTTGCTAACAATTAAAAAAAAAATTCCTGAACAGTACATCTTTCTAATAATGACTACATGAAGACCATTGTTTTTTTTCAGTTGTGTTTTCAGTCTTGGTATACCATTTCATTTTGTTGTTTTCAGGTCTGGAAAAAAGTCAGTTGAGGTGAGCAATGCCAATCAACTTCCTACAATTTTTTAACAGATACTTTCTTTTAGAAATGTCTGCATTTACAAAACTTCTTCACACAAGCAGCAAGAACTGAGAAACTGTCTTTCAGTGCCTGTGGATTTAACCATGAAAACTGACAAGGTAAGGAACAGTAAACCTGTTCTTCTGGTCTTTAAACCTGGTCTTCTATTGAACAGGCTATCTTTTAATTAATGTTTCTGTTCAAAGCCCTGCGTGAATAAAACTTGAAAACACTTTCACTTAAACAGTAGTAAAAGTTATGAAAAAATATGACATAGATGATACCTTGGCAAAGGCCAAACGATTCTCCCACTCCCCTAGAAGTAAACACTTATGGTGTGTTGTGTTTCCCATACACAGTGGTCTCCTGCTTCTGAGTTTGACAGTGAAATGTTTGTGGAACAACACATAATCATTTTTAAGAACATCAGGAAAGTGCTTTCTGTTTTTCTTACAGTCTTTAACACTATTATTAGTTTGTGGAAATAGTTTCCATTAGAACACGTACATGCTTACTGTACATCACTTACTTGACAATACTGTCTGGTATATGCACATATTCCATTGGAATCATCTCCCGAAGCTCTGCCAACGTGTTGACATACTGTATCTTACTGCTGAACTTAGAGCTGAAACACAGAAAAAAAGGTATTAAATTACTTTGCCTCCTAATCTTTTATGACATACTAAAACCAAATGAAGGATGAGTTAACACATAATTATTTAACACATAATTATTTAACACATTCAACCAAATTGAATGTGTTAAATAATTATGCATTTGGATATTCGTATTTCAATTACAGATTGAGAGACTGGACTGTTAATGATTAATGACTCAAACAATCTACAGCTGAAAAAGGCTGGTAAGAGGCAAATCCTGTGAAGTGGGATAGTGCTTTTTATCATGCCAGTCCTCTCTTACATAATGGCTCAGGTGTGAAAACTTCCCTCTGGGAAAGAACCAGGACTTCCACACAGAGCCTGGAGGTATTAATCCCTGACGGTATTAATCCCTGACATAACTGGTGGACCATAAATGGTCACATCAACTTCGCTTATGTAAGAGGCAGCTGTAACACCTCAGAAGGCAAGGTACCTGGGCATTCCCATCTGAACTTGGGTCAATATGAACACAATGGACTCCGTCTTTTGTGGGCTTCCCCCACTCGATCAAGACAGTGACCATCACTTTGACAAGACTGGAACCCCCATCACCAAGAAAACCAGAAGAAGAGGACCAAAGGGATGCCAGCAGGATCACAGAGTGATATTTTTTCTGCTTAGTCTATCTCTGTTTGTCATGCTCTTTCTCCTCTCCCCTCACCCATTCTTTCTTTTTATCTCTCCCTCACCTTTACTGCTAAATAAAAGTCTGTACTATTGACTTCAGCATATGGTCCTGTTTGCACCTTAATTCAGACAGACATATCTCTCTACTAATTTTAATAACCTTATCTTAACACACAGTTCAGCTGATCATGAGCCTACCTGAGTTCCAGTGAGACTGAAATCAAGCCTACACCTTTTGTTGTTCCTTTCCTAGGCTGAATCACATTATTAAGCCAACATCATAAATTGTAATGCCTACAGACTAGACACTGTGATTAGTTTTACAGCTTGAAGGAGATGCATAAAAATTTGGAAGAGAATCAAATTCATTACAGAGTACTTACATGTAAAAAGAGATGGGAAGCATTACTTGATATGGATATAATAATCATGATGGTTATCAAGTCATTGTGATGACTTAGCATTTCTATTTTACACCAATTCCCAATCAAACACAATAAAACTGAATTTCATCATTTGTTAAGAAGAGTATAGATCTGATTGTGTCTACTCATACTGCAGGGTCTGTTTTTATGAGGAAATACCTTGTTTATTTCTGCTGTGCAATATAATTCATTTATTGTGCTTGAAAAATGATCACTTGGAATTACGGCTAAATTGTTCAGAAAACACGCTTAAAACATAAGGCTATTTACTTGTCTAAACTAAATTATTTGGTAAGTGTGAGGTTATGAGAAATCTATCTATCTTTCTCATTTGGCTCATAAAGCAATTTTTCAAATTTAGCTCTGGTTGTATTTACATTGTCTTATAACATCAGTAATAGCAGCAAACTCACATTGACCACACATGGTAAGTGTGGGTCTCGAAAAACAGAACATATTCTATTTACTGCTGACCTGCAGCCAAACAACAGGAAGCTTCTGAAATAGCTCTGAGCAGAAGGTTACTGCCCCTCCCCTAAACATACATATCTTCCCAATAATGTAAATTGAGACAACTGGAACAGAATACATAAAGGTGCTGTGAATAGCTGTTTTAAGCTCATTCACTGTAATTTGTCTCAGTACCAGATCAGCATCACTAGGCACACACACATTGGATCAGACCAATGGTCACATTTTAGATGCAAGAATCATTCACAGTTGTCCAGTCAAAGCATGGTAACATACAGATTCTTAGCATTTTATCCAAAATGTTCATCATAGTCTGCAGCATCAGAACTGCCAGCTAAAGTAACGTGGCAAGCTGCAAGTCAATCGTAAGTTTCTACAGATGGTGGGAAGGGATTAAAAAAATCTTTCAAAGGGTAATTTTTCCTCCTGAGGATTCTTCTGGGTCCACTAATTCCACTACAGTGACTGATTTCTAAGTAATTCCTTCATGTGGGAGTCAGCGTATGGGCATCCCACATACAGTTTCTTTCAGACTTTAGGGAAAGCATGCTGCCAATAGTGGTAACTTTCCATCATTTAAATATTTCCATCAAATGCCAAGTATGTTTCACAGACCCTCACTGTATTAGAAATCTGATTTCTTACCTAACACAGCTCAAATAATTTTTGGAGAATCCATAAGGGTCCCAAAAAGAGTGTCCAAGATCTATCTCTGCTACCTCTAGTTCTTTCATTCTGTGTATTCAGACATTGATTTGTCAGTGAAGATGGGTCCCACACTCCACTAAATTTTCCTGCACGTTTTTGAGGTAGAATAAAGATAGAGTTGAGGTAGAATTGAGGATGATAGCCCACCCTCAGTGACTTGACCGCCCCTTACGATTTTGTTGTCTTTCAGGTTTTTGATTTCTACTGTTTAGTCCCACATCTCATCTGGGAGGGGCGGGGACTCATAATGCTCTTCTGTCCTTGATAAGGGTCCAAATAACTCATGTCATCCTCCCAAAAGTCACACCAGTCATGTGTCCTGCCCACCTTATTCAGCTTCTATTTGCACTTCACTCTCTTCTTGCACTCAGTCTACTTGGCTGAGATGATCTCCAGTGTTTCATACTGCTAATCTGCTTTGCCCAACTATNTGGAATCATCTCCCGAAGCTCTGCCAACGTGTTGACATACTGTATCTTACTGCTGAACTTAGAGCTGAAACACAGAAAAAAAGGTATTAAATTACTTTGCCTCCTAATCTTTTATGACATACTAAAACCAAATGAAGGATGAGTTAACACATAATTATTTAACACATAATTATTTAACACATTCAACCAAATTGAATGTGTTAAATAATTATGCATTTGGATATTCGTATTTCAATTACAGATTGAGAGACTGGACTGTTAATGATTAATGACTCAAACAATCTACAGCTGAAAAAGGCTGGTAAGAGGCAAATCCTGTGAAGTGGGATAGTGCTTTTTATCATGCCAGTCCTCTCTTACATAATGGCTCAGGTGTGAAAACTTCCCTCTGGGAAAGAACCAGGACTTCCACACAGAGCCTGGAGGTATTAATCCCTGACGGTATTAATCCCTGACATAACTGGTGGACCATAAATGGTCACATCAACTTCGCTTATGTAAGAGGCAGCTGTAACACCTCAGAAGGCAAGGTACCTGGGCATTCCCATCTGAACTTGGGTCAATATGAACACAATGGACTCCGTCTTTTGTGGGCTTCCCCCACTCGATCAAGACAGTGACCATCACTTTGACAAGACTGGAACCCCCATCACCAAGAAAACCAGAAGAAGAGGACCAAAGGGATGCCAGCAGGATCACAGAGTGATATTTTTTCTGCTTAGTCTATCTCTGTTTGTCATGCTCTTTCTCCTCTCCCCTCACCCATTCTATTTCTTTTTATCTCTCCCTCACCTTTACTGCTAAATAAAAGTCTGTACTATTGACTTCAGCATATGGTCCTGTTTGCACCTTAATTCAGACAGACATATCTCTCTACTAATTTTAATAACCGTATCTTAACACACAGTTCAGCTGATCATGAGCCTACCTGAGTTCCAGTGAGACTGAAATCAAGCCTACACCTTTTGTTGTTCCTTTCCTAGGCTGAATCACATTATTAAGCCAACATCATAAATTGTAATGCCTACAGACTAGACACTGTGATTAGTTTTACAGCTTGAAGGAGATGCATAAAAATTTGGAAGAGAATCAAATTCATTACAGAGTACTTACATGTAAAAAGAGATGGGAAGCATTACTTGATATGGATATAATAATCATGATGGTTATCAAGTCATTGTGATGACTTAGCATTTCTATTTTACACCAATTCCCAATCAAACACAATAAAACTGAATTTCATCATTTGTTAAGAAGAGTATAGATCTGATTGTGTCTACTCATACTGCAGGGTCTGTTTTTATGAGGAAATACCTTGTTTATTTCTGCTGTGCAATATAATTCATTTATTGTGCTTGAAAAATGATCACTTGGAATTACGGCTAAATTGTTCAGAAAACACGCTTAAAACATAAGGCTATTTACTTGTCTAAACTAAATTATTTGGTAAGTGTGAGGTTATGAGAAATCTATCTATCTTTCTCATTTGGCTCATAAAGCAATTTTTCAAATTTAGCTCTGGTTGTATTTACATTGTCTTATAACATCAGTAATAGCAGCAAACTCACATTGACCACACATGGTAAGTGTGGGTCTCGAAAAACAGAACATATTCTATTTACTGCTGACCTGCAGCCAAACAACAGGAAGCTTCTGAAATAGCTCTGAGCAGAAGGTTACTGCCCCTCCCCTAAACATACATATCTTCCCAATAATGTAAATTGAGACAACTGGAACAGAATACATAAAGGTGCTGTGAATAGCTGTTTTAAGCTCNGCAGCTGTAACACCTCAGAAGGCAAGGTACCTGGGCATTCCCATCTGAACTTGGGTCAATATGAACACAATGGACTCCGTCTTTTGTGGGCTTCCCCCACTCGATCAAGACAGTGACCATCACTTTGACAAGACTGGAACCCCCATCACCAAGAAAACCAGAAGAAGAGGACCAAAGGGATGCCAGCAGGATCACAGAGTGATATTTTTTCTGCTTAGTCTATCTCTGTTTGTCATGCTCTTTCTCCTCTCCCCTCACCCATTCTTTCTTTTTATCTCTCCCTCACCTTTACTGCTAAATAAAAGTCTGTACTATTGACTTCAGCATATGGTCCTGTTTGCACCTTAATTCAGACAGACATATCTCTCTACTAATTTTAATAACCTTATCTTAACACACAGTTCAGCTGATCATGAGCCTACCTGAGTTCCAGTGAGACTGAAATCAAGCCTACACCTTTTGTTGTTCCTTTCCTAGGCTGAATCACATTATTAAGCCAACATCATAAATTGTAATGCCTACAGACTAGACACTGTGATTAGTTTTACAGCTTGAAGGAGATGCATAAAAATTTGGAAGAGAATCAAATTCATTACAGAGTACTTACATGTAAAAAGAGATGGGAAGCATTACTTGATATGGATATAATAATCATGATGGTTATCAAGTCATTGTGATGACTTAGCATTTCTATTTTACACCAATTCCCAATCAAACACAATAAAACTGAATTTCATCATTTGTTAAGAAGAGTATAGATCTGATTGTGTCTACTCATACTGCAGGGTCTGTTTTTATGAGGAAATACCTTGTTTATTTCTGCTGTGCAATATAATTCATTTATTGTGCTTGAAAAATGATCACTTGGAATTACGGCTAAATTGTTCAGAAAACACGCTTAAAACATAAGGCTATTTACTTGTCTAAACTAAATTATTTGGTAAGTGTGAGGTTATGAGAAATCTATCTATCTTTCTCATTTGGCTCATAAAGCAATTTTTCAAATTTAGCTCTGGTTGTATTTACATTGTCTTATAACATCAGTAATAGCAGCAAACTCACATTGACCACACATGGTAAGTGTGGGTCTTGAAAAACAGAACATATTCTATTTACTGCTGACCTGCAGCCAAACAACAGGAAGCTTCTGAAATAGCTCTGAGCAGAAGGTTACTGCCCCTCCCCTAAACATACATATCTTCCCAATAATGTAAATTGAGACAACTGGAACAGAATACATAAAGGTGCTGTGAATAGCTGTTTTAAGCTCATTCACTGTAATTTGTCTCAGTACCAGATCAGCATCACTAGGCACACACACATTGGATCAGACCAATGGTCACATTTTAGATGCAAGAATCATTCACAGTTGTCCAGTCAAAGCATGGTAACATACAGATTCTTAGCATTTTATCCAAAATGTTCATCATAGTCTGCAGCATCAGAACTGCCAGCTAAAGTAACGTGGCAAGCTGCAAGTCAATCGTAAGTTTCTACAGATGGTGGGAAGGGATTAAAAAAATCTTTCAAAGGGTAATTTTTCCTCCTGAGGATTCTTCTGGGTCCACTAATTCCACTACAGTGACTGATTTCTAAGTAATTCCTTCATGTGGGAGTCAGCGTATGGGCATCCCACATACAGTTTCTTTCAGACTTTAGGGAAAGCATGCTGCCAATAGTGGTAACTTTCCATCATTTAAATATTTCCATCAAATGCCAAGTATGTTTCACAGACCCTCACTGTATTAGAAATCTGATTTCTTACCTAACACAGCTCAAATAATTTTTGGAGAATCCATAAGGGTCCCAAAAAGAGTGTCCAAGATCTATCTCTGCTACCTCTAGTTCTTTCATTCTGTGTATTCAGACATTGATTTGTCAGTGAAGATGGGTCCCACACTCCACTAAATTTTCCTGCACGTTTTTGAGGTAGAATAAAGATAGAGTTGAGGTAGAATTGAGGATGATAGCCCACCCTCAGTGACTTGACCGCCCCTTACGATTTTGTTGTCTTTCAGGTTTTTGATTTCTACTGTTTAGTCCCACATCTCATCTGGGAGGGGCGGGGACTCATAATGCTCTTCTGTCCTTGATAAGGGTCCAAATAACTCATGTCATCCTCCCAAAAGTCACACCAGTCATGTGTCCTGCCCACCTTATTCAGCTTCTATTTGCACTTCACTCTCTTCTTGCACTCAGTCTACTTGGCTGAGATGATCTCCAGTGTTTCATACTGCTAATCTGCTTTGCCCAACTATTTAGGGTGAACATTTTCTCCTGTTTGGGAATGAAAAACCTCTAATCACTGCCGCTTAGTATGGTCATTTCGAATAAATCGCTAATGAACTGAAACAGACATGAATTTAAAAAAACCCAGTTTGTCATTTCTGGGACCAAATAGGATGGCAACAGAAATATCTCAGATATCAAATGCAACTCAGTGAATCCTCATAACTACTGTTGATAATTCCAATTATTGTTTCCCTGTTACTATGGTATTTTGAATTGTTACTTTCAACTTGGTCTTGAAGATACCACATCTAGAAAGGAGCTCCATTATGACACTGCCTGTTGCATTTTGGCAGCAATGGGACAACTCACGTGCTTCCCCATCCCAGTGACACTGTCAGGACAGAGCACCCTGTGACAAGACATGTCCAGTGTCTTCACCTGCAGTCTGTGAGCAGAACTCCCCGAGACCTCTCATGACATATGTCATCCTCTGCGTGGCTTCTGTAGATGATGCTTCTTCTCTTGCCTGAAGCAACTCTTTCTTACACCTGCCAGTCTGCTCTCCCTGATCTCAGGATTTCAACTGCATACTTCTCTCTGCAGTAAGTGTGAGCTCTTTAAAGTTGGTAACCTTTTCTTTTTTTTGAGCGTTTTACTAATCAAAGCATTATTTTTGACAGCATTAAACCTTTTGTGAAACCAAATGCATTCAAACACCTCAGGGTGCAGGCAGTCCTCTTGTATGAGTTATGAGCAGCAATGATATTTTTGAGCAGAACTGTAGCTCAATTTTGTTCTGTAGCCAGGATTTTTTAAATAAGGTGATTATCATTACACGCGATCCCCTTTTCTATGTGCCTTTTATCTGGGTTCTGAACAAAGACTGTTTTAAGGAACTGAATTTTGAGTCTTACACACACACACAGGATTACAAAACTATGTCTACGATGTCTGCAACTAGATACTCATATAAATAACTTCTTTTTTCCCTATTCGCCTTAGGAAAGTGAAATTCATCTTCCAAAATCCGAACACGAGCTATAAAATCAGCACTACTCAGGGAAAGATTAACAGCCATGTTTGATGATTTAGGGTGCATATGTATTCTTAGGGACATAGAAAATCACTGGTATTTATTACATACCTTATAAAAGGTCGTGTCACAGCCAGAATTGTCCTGATAAACCACGATGGATGAACAATTATAAACGATTTCAAATTCTTCCGTAATCTAAGTAAAAAAGCAGTAGTTTCTTACAAAAACAGAAAAAACCACAAAAGATAAAGAAAGATCACACAGAGTAAACTCTGGCATACAGGTGAGTTACAGAAATGGACAGTGTTTAAAATAGTGGCTGTGTATCAGACAGGAATTTATTACTTACCGTCGATCAATCATCTGATAACATTTTTTCATCCAAGCCAATCCAGGCATCCTTCTTCTTGGTGTTGCACCATTCAGGTAGACAATCACATAGTCTTCAGCTACCATCAGCTCTAAAGTACTGATTACATATCTGATAAAAGTACAGAAGTCAGTGAGCATATACCGTACATTATCTGATTAAGCCCAAACTAAATCAGGCTACTAGAAATAAATGAAGGCAGACTAAACACTTCATGACAATACAGGCTTTTCTTTTCCTTTAAACAAAAGCAAACATTTAGCACTGAACACCATGGTACCTGTGGATACATAACTAGAAAACCACTCTTACCTGTGTCTTCAGAAATACGTGATTTCCTTACAAAAACCAAGTTTCATAGTGAGTTTTCAAATACCACTAGTGAATATGCTTTTTCTTAAAAGTATTGAAATCAGGAGATTTTGCAAGGGAGAATATGGCACCATCATGTGAAGTCCTAGCAACTACTGAAATTAACTCTTGAGAAACTTCTATTCACTATCCTAACCACCAAGGTTGTTCAATGCAAAAATAAACGGTGTCAGAAGATACTTGTTTATAATTCTCGTGATCCTCACGCTACTGCTACTGAGTCTGTGACTGCAAACCACAGATACTTAGGAACTCAAGTCTAAGAAAACTTGTCCATCAACCTGACTTCTGATGGGACAGAGCACTCCACGACACGACTTCATTTTGTGAGCAAAACACTCCTAATACTCATTACCAGACAGTGCTCTTGGAGTCAAATTCATCCTACCTAGAAGAGCACACTACTCATCCAAGTAAGAGGATAGTTTTAAATTCTTGTTTGGGACTATCTATGCAGATGGTTCATTCGGCAGTCCCTACCTCATCTGGGAGCTGATCATCACAGGAATGTTCAAATTCTTCTCTCTACTATCTAGCCTCAAGGCATGCCTATGTAAAAACTAGAATGAAAAACCACAAGTCAAACCTTAAAAACCTGAATGCCTGAGTGTACTCACTACAAAAGGCAGCTCTATCCCTAAGCATAACGGCTCCTTTCACAGTTGTATGGGAACGCCTCACAATCTCATCTGACCCTTAAACTCCTTAGGATGCAATGTCTTTAAAATAATTGTAGGAAATCTAGATCTCACCAGAGAATGGTATTTTACCTGGGCATAAAGCACGCAGCCATTAACTAGACCAGTTCCATGCATTTGGTAAATCCCATCTAAATCACTACTCCCTCAATGCATTTCACTGCTCTTTCTTACTTTGCAGTTGTGCATTCCCTGCTTTTGCCTGACATTTGTGAAGACTTATGTCTAACAGTGAAATAGGAAAGCAAGGGATTGCATGGACATTCTGATGCATAAAGCTTAATTTAACAGCTACTTTAACAAAGCTACTATTTGACAGGTTATGAGATTAACCCTTCCCACAGGGCACAACATCTAGTGCTTTAAAGGCACTTAAACACTGAGACATACAGAAGTGTGTAAGTATGCATTAAAACACTACAAATGTTTCACTTATGGAACAACTCAGTCTGAAAAAAGGTCTGTTTATTAACTACAAAGGGAATTGTGCCTATTATGAATAATCAGTTATAGTAAGAACAATCATGCATATTTCTCACCAGAAGTAGGAGGCCTACTTCTGGAATCTTCGCTAGTTTTTTTGAGTTAGATCTCACCAATCTCACATACTTTCCTTCAACAGCTCTTATGCTATGTAGGTTGAATTAGATCATTTGCCATTTCAAGGATGCTGAGCTCCCTCCCAACCTTACCTATTTAGTAATTCATTATTCTTTGGTAATAAGGGCGATTTATTCATTATTTGAAAAGATGAACAGAAATTTTCTCATTGACTAAAACAACTGACTCACTCTGAAAGCAAAGTGCTGTTTTTGTTTTCAAAGTGTAGTTTTTCAAACTGAGATTATTTCAAAAAAATTTGATCTGTGGACTGGCTTTAATCTGACTTTTAGGCAGCCACAAATTAAACCACAGATTTTTTAATGTGGTTCTGTATTATCTACAAAAACTGCTGTAGGAGCTGTTTCAAGCACTTTCACTCAAACTCAACTCTTCAAAGACAATTCTACAGAATTAGTCAATATAAGAAATAGGAAGATGATAATAGGAAATGTGAAAGGAGTTCAGATGGGAAAGCAACTGCAAAGCTCAGGAGCAACTGAAGACAGTTGTTAATCAGAAACTAGAGGTAGCTTATATACTATCAGAACCATGCTGTATAAAAAAAGAAAAGAGATTCATTGGTTTGCAGGTCTCTCCACATCCCTATGAAATTCAATAGTAAAGAATTACCAAATATTTAAATATATCAGTTATTGTATATTTAGTAAACTGTTGCACTTCCTCTATTTCCATGCAATGAACAGACCTAGAACTGAAAAAAAGGGGGGAACTAACTCCCTTTTCTGGTTGTCTTAGACAGAGCCAACAGTATATAAATCTTAAAATAAGCTGCAGGTTCACAGACAGAAAAAGTGACTTATAAAATTGACTTTGGCAATATCCTTAAGCCATGTGGAAAAAGCTCTTAAAGTTTTCTCTGCAAAGTTCATTTACCACCAGCTCTATCTGAGCAAGGGTCTTGGGTGAAGACAAAGAACAGCTATTGAATGTCAGTCCTGGTTACAGTCAGCTTTATTCCTTACTTATCAAGTTAAAACCACTGTAGTAATTCCTTCTTCTCTTCTAAATCACTGGGCATTGTGTGTATCAGTTACTGTAGATGACACTGAGTTCTTAGAGGCTCTACCAGGCAAATGGTATCAGTTGTTCTGACCAGAAACTAGAACAGTGAGTCTTGATTTTCACACATAGACACAATGTTAAAGGCACTGGCTGCCAACAAGTGCATCTTCATAGGCTAGAATGTTAAGGAGATCTGCGTCTGTGTTCTCAGTGCCTTGTAAGCTGCAAATGGCAAAAGCCAGGTCTCCTGCTGGCTTCAGAAATTACTCACTGGGTTTTAGCATAGAAAACACTGGAATGATTGATTTTTTAACAGCTGTAAGTGGAAGTAGCTGAAGGCATGTCAGGAGACTGCTGCCTTCAAAATTTTGGGCTGCCAAACCAACTGCTATTAGGAATAATTTTCCTGTGATAAATTTGGGGTTATGTGGCCAAATTTGTGTCCTGCCCAACCAGCCCCTGCCACTTCTAGCTGAATCACAAGCAGCTGGAGTCAGGAAGCATAGTTAGAGCTGCTTGTGTCAGCAAATGCCATTTATCCTGTTTTTGAAAAACAAGTGTCAAAAAATTACTATGTGACTCCTAAACCCAAGATATCATATATTAAAAATACATTCAGTGACACATCATAATAATGTATAATAAACAATGAACAGTGAGTAACAGTCTAAGCCCCTGCTGATTGTTCTCAGCAAGACCTGGAAATCACTAGTGAAACAGTGCAAAGACTGCCCCAGCAGGTTGAAGATGCTGCATTCCTTGACATTTAGGGAGATACTAACAGTCAGATTTGGTCCTGACAAATACACTTTAATTTGGGAAGGTGAGTAGGTAAAGGATACCAAAATAATACTCCACTGAGCAGTTTATCTAAAACTGCTATTTTCTGTATCATTCCCCTTCTAACAACCAAAATTACCTCTTAAGGATTAAGACAGGTTTCCTCTCACTACATAATTATGAGTACTAACTCAAAAGACTTTGTCACATTGCTCACATATCACTCACAGGAAAAGATTTTCCATGACATAGTTGTAATCAGTTCGACTGCTGTCTGGCAAGAAGCATGCTGCGAACACAATGATAGCATTCAGACCATCACCATAGTATCCTGTGGAAAAAAATGAAAATGCATTTTTTGTCTTTGTTGAAGGCTTTTAACAGGATAAAATTTAAAAAGAAATCCCAAAGTCCTGTAATAGAGCTATGTTTACTGCTGAAGCATACCAAAATGCTTCAAACCGAAGGTTTGAAAATGTATGAACTATCATGAAGTGATAAGGAAGCTGGATAGTCAGTTAAGCTGAACTCTCAAAAAACACACATAGCACAACTACTAGTAAACTTTTTATAGCAAAAAAGCCTTCTAAGGCTTCTACTTCTGGCTCATTGCAGCTCTATGGCAATCACATACTGAATGCTCACTTCAGACTGAGGAATAAGGGGCTAAAGAAAATATCCTACATTTGTTGTTCTGCATCGTTTGAATTATGTTTCACAAAGTCTTGCAGTCCAATCTCAGTTGGCCTGTGCAGCTCCAACAGCTTTAGAACATTACAATTATGACTGCACTCCACCATCCCTTAAAAGCTCCCAGGGATCAGTTAAAGCCTTTGTTGCACATTTAGTATAAATTACGTTTTAACCTTGGATACTCCAGTTGTCCAATACTGGCATTCTCTGGGCTGCATCACTGCCTAATGACAGCTGTAAATCTTCAAAGCTGTAGCACTACCATTCTAGAGCCCAGCACAGTTGCTTATTATCCAAAAGAAAATGTTTCTTTCTCATGATGGATTAATGTTGGTTACTCTTCACAATCCTTTGCAGCTGCTATGAATTTTCTGTATTTATCATTAAAAAGAAATAAAAAATACTCCTGCGTTTCAGTTGAAAGTTTTGCTTAAAGGATACATGCAATTAGGAGGCAATTTATAAAGATGCTGTAGGAACGACTGTAGGTAAATAGCACTAGTGATGCAGAGAGACAGAAGACATACACTCAGAGAACACTCAAAAACTTTTCGAGTCTAGAAAAATTGACAGTGAGGGAGAGATGATAGTATTGAGAAAGAAACTTCAATTGCCCTCAGGAACATGCTCCTGACAAAAATTAAAGGCTAATACTACCACTTAAACAACCTTTCCATAAGGAGATTTTAAGACTTTTACAGTGCTTTCTGGATACAAGAGAGCAATATCCAACCCCAACTAAAGTACTGGTACTTTAGTACCAGTACTAGTGCTGGTACTCCAGCACTACTGGAGCTAGTACTAGTACTCATGGTACTCCAGTCCTGTTTTCAGTTATTATTCAAATTATTATTCAGCTAGATTATTTGGAATTGCGCTGGTTTTGGCTGAAAGAGAGTTAATTTTAATCACAGTGGCGAGTATGGGGCTGTGGTTTTGATTTGCATTGAAATCAGATGGTTGATAATATAAAGACGTTTGTGTTATTGCTGCACAGTGCTCACAAAGGACCGAGGCCTTTTCTGCTTTTCATACTGCCCCCCATCATTCAGAGAGCAGGCAGAGGGTGCACAAGAACTTGGAAGGGGAAGGGGACACTGCAAAGGCAGCTGACCCCAACTGACCACAGGGATATTCCAGACCATACGGCATCATGCTCAGGAGGGGAAGAAGGAGGAAGTAGGAGAGACATTTGGAGTGATGGCCTTTATCTTCCCAAGTCACTGTTATGTGTGATGAGGCCCTGGTCTCCTGGAGATGGCTGAACACCTGCCTGTCCTTGGGAAGTGGTGAATGAATTTCTTGGTTTGCTTTGCTTGTGTGCACAGGTTTTGCTTTATGTATTAAACTGTCTTTATCTCAACCCAAGAGTTTACTCATTCTTACTCGTCTGATTCACCACGTGGGAGTGACTGGCTATGTGGGGCTTGGTTGCCAGCCGGGTTTAAACAACAAGAGGAAAAAGCAGTATTTCTCTCCCTCTCAGGTTTACAAATACGGAAATAGGGAGGACATTTCCTTCCTTCCATAAAGTTAATAAAACTTTAAAAGACATCATTTATATCATGCTGGCATAAAGCAATCTGTCCAGCTGACACAGGAATTTGGCAGGAAGAGCACATTATGGCAGGTGTGTCCACTGAATTACACAGCACAGTTTGCAGTTCATGGAAAGCGAAATGATTATGTGCAGATGCTAACTAAAAACACACAGAAGAAAAATCCACAGATAAATCTAAGCTACTTTTTCTCATACATGCTTGAAGAGAAGGAATGTTCACCCTAGGGACAAATGCATTTTAATTCATCACTAAAACCCAGTAAAATCCATTTGCCCTAAATCTCAGTTAGCCTAATCAAAGAGAAAGATCTCTAAGAAATTTCTCCATCAGCATATGTTGAAGACAATCTCACACCTACACTGCCAAATCTACTCTTCCTTTTCCTATTTTGTGGCTACCACCTAGATTCTGCATTTGCTGTTATCTGTCATTTGGCAGGGAGGAATGTTCAGTAGATCTCTGAATCATCAGGAGATGCTTGACCTGACTTCCAACTGACTAATTTTAGTCGGAACCTATTACTGTTTTTGAGATTAAAGAAAAGACTCCTGGCCCTCTAAACACTCCACTAAAATATTGCCAAAAGGAACTTCATATTGAATGGGCCTCGCTGCCATAACGTAGAAAATGTTCAAGCTGTCCAAAGTTTTCCACGGTAGATGCAACAAAATTATTTTGTTTCCTTGTCTTCGATCTGCCACTTCATAAACGCAGAATTTAATCCAGTCCTTAACTTACTTTGATTTGCCTAGGTATCAAGAAACATTTCCAGTTTAGGCAATGGCAGGCTGAAACCTACTGCTACATCTCACACTGTTTGTTTTACAATGACTAATGCTATTGACAAGCACCCCTTCAAAAGTAAAGAAAACTTAATGCTCTTTATCTTACATTTGAGTGATCTAAAAAATGTAAGACGTAAAATTTGAATTCAAATTATTTCATACTGAGAGTTGAGCTGAATTACCTAGTCTCCCATTAAACATTATTTTTCACAAAAGCTGATATAAACATATACATCAACATCTAGTAGGAAATATACAAGTTTTTACTGAAAATGCACATTGAATAGTTTACAGAATACAAAAATATATAAATAAACAACATTAGCAAGGCCCCAAAATATTTTGTGTTTGTTTCCTAAATTAAGCCATCTGTGTATGTCTGCTAAACTGTGTCTGAGGTGTCATCACATTCATAAATCTTTGATGGTAGTGTTGTAGTGGAAAAATGCTTGGAGGCTTAAACATCTTTATTAATTCTGATTAAACTTTCTGTACACTGGCCACCATGAATACCTGTAGGCTAGCATTTAGCTACTTTTAATGTAAAAATTAACCATAATTTATTTATGTAATTTTACCAGATAGAGGCTCAACACTTAAAATATTTTAACTTTAACATTTTAGTATCTTTAACTGATGATGCAAATCAACAACACTGTGACAAAAGCATCCTCATATAAACTCACGAATCTTACCTCTGAGATGTTAAGTTGCCTGCCTCAGTTTTTGCAGGAATAAAACAACTCATCTTAACCTAATACCTTGCTTAACAGATAGCAAAGAGTGCCCCCCAAAAATTTAGTATCCAAAGAGAATTCAAACCTGAGACACCAATGAAAAGGCACTTAGAAAGCCTTGTTTCATTTTCTTCCTTTAACATCTATAGTAATATTTATCCATTTGAATTAATTTACACAGAAGTGTACTAGTAACACCAAAACTATAAATTCTCTGAAGAAGTTGGGAAGCAGATGAGCAAAGGAGAAAATACAGCAAGCACATTTTCCTGCTTTAAATGTTTTCTTTGGTACGTTATTTGATAATCATTAACAAATTATGTAAAAAGTCCCATAAACTAGCTCTTGGTGAAATGCTGCTGACAACTATAAATGGCAGAAAAATAGCATAAGGCGAGTAGCCAGATGAATGGAAGCCCCAGGGAAAACTATCTCTTTTCTTTTGCCACTCTATTTGTTTAGATCTGTGCAACCATGTACATCATTTAGCAAATCACAGAGCATTATACTTCCTCATGCAAAAGGTTTTGTCAAAACCCACCAAGTAAAGTTTTCAAAATTTTGCTGTACGTCAAAAGCTTTTTTCCTTCTTCAAGACAGTTTTAGCCTACAGACTGTTGTCAGGACCAGATTGTTCCTGACACATATATGATGTCACTATACTGCTTCTGAAATAGCTTTGAATTTAAAATTCTTACTAGTCATTGCCATATTGAACTGAAAACCCCATTGATTTCACCCAAGGCTGAAAAATAAATTCTCTCTCCCCTTGTCAGTATGATAATGGAACAAAAATAAAAATAAATCATGATCAATAAAGCATGATTTTTTTACATCAATTTAAAAAATGCTTACACCTTCTCCTACCTCCATGTGAAATAACCTTTTTGTACGGTTCAATGACTTTCATATCAATTCTCTGTTCCTGTTCTCCAATAACCACCGTTCTCCATAACCTGTTGTCCTCTCGCTCCTCTTCAGCAGTGTACTCCGGAATTGATTCAGACTCTTCCTGGGAAGCATCCTTAGCAGCAGTCTGCTCTTCTGAAAAGTAAAACTGTATTTATTACCTCTTCCTGTTAAAGCTCTAAATATTTTTGCTGTTACATGTATTTGAGATGGATGACTGAAATTAACTGGATTTTTACACTACTGGTATAAATAAGAACGTGATCATCTGACAGTCAGTAAATAAGAAGTTTCCATTTTCTTAAGACAGTTCACCATTATGAACATAAAAAGAACAAAAGCAGTTACCACTATGCTCAATACCACGAAGAGATTTTTGCATCCAGTTGGTAAAACTGAGCAGCCGCTCACTAGAGTTACTGCATGCTAGGCCTTCTGAAATCTGTGCTGAACATATGAAAACTGTGCTAAATGCCCCCCTCCCCCCCAAAAAAAGTGGACATAGCAATAGTTCCTGTCTAGAAAGGAATTACCAGAGACCTATAGCTGCTCAACTTTTTTTGCAGTTTGTCTTCAATCTCTTTACATCCCCTATCAACAAGTATGAAGAACACTCATCCGATTCAGTAATGCTGACTCCTCATACAAACACAGTAGTTACCTCCCCCTAGGACTGTCTGAGGTTAAATACCAGTTCTCTCCTGTTGTGAAGTATAGAGCAGCCAGGCAGTCTGACCTGTTCTATGAGCATCCCAGACAGAACATGGACATGCAGTCTGCAGCCACAACGACCACAAAAAAATTAAATGTATGGTTGATAAGTGACCATAAAGTCTCTCTGCTGAATAATCTTAGTTTCAAAAAAACCTGTGAAGTAATTAATAAAATCTACATTTTCATTGCACATTGAAGAGATTGCTCTTAACAATAAATTTAAATGCATTCCAATTTTTCGAATTTAATGGCTGTTTACAGAGAAAGTGACATGAATAGTCATTATGTCCACAGCTGGAATTATTTAACATCCGTCTTTAGTTATTGTTACAACATACTGGGTTTTCCATGGTGAAAAAACAATTCCCTCTCTTGTACTATTCTTGCTGAAGCACCTTTGCCTTGTGGTTCTCTGTGTGCATTATTAACTTACCTTCATAGTAAAGATCCTGTAAATTTTATGCATGACACATATTTGAAGTAAACTGTTCTTTTTAAAGCATTATTCTGGCTCTGCAGTCATAAGAGCAGAATCTGAATTGCAAGTCAGTAAGTGAGGTAACAGTAAGCAAAGATGCAAAGATACAGTGAGATACATAATGACATACACGTGTATGTAAAAAGATGCAGGCATCCTATCTGAAAATACTAAAGAGATCTATGAGAATTAAGAATAAACTAGAAGAAACTATTTCAATTGACAAGAACTGAAGAACACAATGTTTCATACGTGCCCTCAAACCCTTCAGTGTACTGAGTTGTCTACAGATGTGCCTCTTTGATTAATGCTGCTTCTTGAACTATTCACAAATCGAAGCATATCATCCTTAAAACACACTAGTTTATCAAAAGCATTAAATAAATTATCTATGAAATCAGGAATATGACAGTATACTGTATATATACCACATATATCTACACAGAAGCTACAGGCACATATACATACATGTACTAACTAATAATTTGTAAAACTGACTTTTCCATTAAATCCTATCAATAATTTCACCAAATCTGTTAGAAACAGCAACTTTCTCTAAGCACACAAAAAAAGCTTCTAAAAAATGTAGGTTGAGCACATATTTATTGCTACACTAGGACGAACAAAGTCTGAATTTCTACTGCTGCCTGTCTTGTATTTTCTGTCCCTAATACAAAGTACTATTAGTGAATTACACTGGCAGAAGGTGCCCCCCTCTGAGTAGATTCTCTTATGTGCAACAAAAGTTAAGTCTATAAACAATTCTCTACTTTACCTAGTTTCTACCTGATGGAATCTTGAAAGAAAGGAAGAATATTTCACCTCTTACCTCACTATCTAACTAGCTTTTAAAGGGTTAAAAACATCTTCAAATAAAATTGTATTAATGGTGGAAACAGGGATGGAAAAGCAAGAAATACACACACGTGCACATATAGTGTGACCAAGTAAGCCTTAAGAACTCCAAATAAAGTGCGTTTGAGGAGATCTAAGGTTGGAAAGAAGGACAGTCTGATAAAAGGCGAGGTTTTTCAAGTATAGTGTTTCAAAGGGGTTTAACAGTTGCTGCTCAGCAGATTGTATACTGAGGAACTGAAAAATATATTCATGCCTTTCTCAGGGTATAATGCTCGTGATGTTTAACAATAGCATTCAGCTTTGAAATACCACATATTCCATGACACTGCAAATAAGCTTACAAAATGCACAACCCCACTACCTCCAAACCTAGGTATCTTAATGCAATTTTGTATGTTGTCAGTTTTGCAAAGGTACTGTTGGGTAGCAATATGAAAAATACATGTGTACAGTCAAGCTATGCAAACTCTGACAGGCCATTGCAGGGCAGTCCCTGCCTGTAAGGACGCAGGGTCTCCACAGGATACTATTATGCAGCTCAGGTACTTTTAGAATAGACAGGTGGGATTATCGGCACAGCCTAGGAAGACTGTCTGATCAGGTGATTCCTCCTAAAGTAGAAACAACATGACTGAGACAGAGAATCATAGCTGGCAGAAAAAACTTCAATGAAAAGAGGCTGGGCTAGCCACCTGGCAGACAAATGCTGAAATTGTATTTGGGGTTTGGTAATTTTTTTTTGGTTGGTGGAACTGTAGATGATGAAAAATTACTAAGATCCTGATAAAACTTACAATGTTGAAATTGGATACATGACCTGTTTTTTAATACAAATGGTACTAGACTGCCTCTTCCCAATGAAGTAGCTCTCCCTTACTGCCTAGAGGGTTGATTTTGCAGAGAAAGATGCACCAGTGTGAAATTCAGAAAGGAAATAAGTATCTTCAGAAAAAATAATAAACACTCTTACTTTATAAATAGTGCTGATTTGAGAGCAGGCCTTCAGTGATATTCATATATGGTGTTCAGAAATGCAATTTTTATGTCATCTAAAGCAATAATCATAAAAAGCTCATTTCAGAAACTAGCATGGCTTCTGAAAGAGAATGTTGGAATGTATGGTATTAGTAACAAAAAACCCCCACCCTGTGAAACTGATGATTAACCAATCTCTAAACAAGTCAGGTGCTAGTTTAAGACAAGTACTTCAGTATTTCTGCTCTCATCCCTTTTCAGGCATATTGCAGTTGTGATGATTCTTCTTCACTGTTCTTTTGTACAAATGGGTTCCAGTATTTCTTATAACATTTTTCAGTGATGAGGTGAACCCCTGAACCATGGTAACAGTCTTGCTTTTCTCAGTTGCCTTTTGTAGTTCAAAGGGACCTTCACCAGCCTGATGATGACAAAAATCACTGTTCTCTCTGGTCTCAGCAGCTATATTTTCTCAGTATTTACTTTCCAGGGTTTGGCAGCAGTTAGAAACATTGAACTGTGGCTGATTGCTAGTAACATCAGAGTGCATACCAGCTAATAGTAGAGTACAGGAGTACAAAGATAACAAAGGCTATTTACCATGCAAACAAGACATTCTGCACTAGTTCTTAGGACTATAATCTTAGCTATCAGATTAACATTATGTACAGCCAACTCCTTTTATTGCTGGCTTATTTCGATAAAACGTTGAATTTTTTTTTGGTCTTTTCTACTCTTTTCATGGCTTATCTCAGTGGAAGATATTTTTATTACTAAGTATCTAAAAACAAACTACACAACTGTATAAATGTCACCAAAACCAGAGGGACCTTGAGCTCTTCACTTGGGGAAATTGGTCCAACTTTAACAACTGAACAAATCATCACATTTAGAAAGCAGCAGAAAACCCCTGGGAGGAAATGCCTGCCATCAATACAACTGCTACCAAAATCACTGGAGTTGAATTTAATTACTTGAGGGCTTAAAGGCAAAATCTGTTCTACTGCAGACAGAGACTTTTTCTCTCACATGGTGGTCACAACAGTCTAAGCATCGGAGCCCATGTGCATGCATGTAGTTCTAACCTTCACTATAAAATCTTCTAACCATCAAGCAACTCATCACCACACTCTGCATCTACCCATAAGGAAATCGGCCTCCTAATGAGAAGTAACATTAGAGACACTCATGCATGATCGAGTACACAGTAATGCCTCTTTGGCAATACCACTTAAAATGATGCAACTGTTCTTGTATGCTCCAGCAACCCCACCAGCATTAGGGAAGGTAAATGCATGGGAAAATTCAGTTTAAACTGATCCATTTCTAAAGCTTCTTTCTGCTCTCGGTCGTAAAATGTTCACACTTATTTTCCCCTCAAAAAGCTTATGATCTGTTTGTATTTACATCAGTGATTACAGTTCTTATATGTTTTACATTTTATAAGGTACTAGCAAGGAATAGGAAACACCCTATTCTGTACATCATGAAACTAAGTAAACTTTATATCATATGTCTATGAGAGAAAATCATTAATACGTGAAGGAATAGTGAAGTATCCACTGCACACTTCAGGGTGCATCTATGTTGTACAGCTAGCCCTGCTGAGAAAGGACATTTAAATTAGTGGAATGAGGAATTCTGTTGTTCCATCACCTGAGCTAGCTTATCATGCCATGCACACACCTTCCGCATCTCACCTCTCCAATCATGAGAATAAAAAGCAGACCTTTTCTTCCTAACAAAAGACCTCTCAGCACATTGTGTCTACCTCACTTATAGATCTTTGGTGCAGCCAATATATTTTGCACAAAGTTATATTCCTAAATATGACTGATGTAACTGCCATCTAGAGCTGGCCAGAGCTGCAAGAAGCTCCAGTTAGCTACAGCATTCTCTACAGCAACGGGCAGCTGCTTTCTCCTTCTTGAACAATTGTTTTCAGACAAGTCCTATGGTATTGGACAAAGACAGGACTTTGAATTTGATTCTCCCTAGGTAGGTGCTCTTACTTTATTAATTCAGCTGTACTACTTCTTTCTGCACTCTGAATAAATAAAAGGATAATACTTTACACAGGAGGAATGTTAAAGGTTAAAAAGCAGCAGACAGTAAAAACACCTGGATGCCTAGCATTAACTCTCAAATGCTTTAACCATACTGATAACCTGAAAGTAAAAAAAGAAACAGAGATGAACTCTACATTTTCAATCTAGATTACCTTGTCCAGTGTATTCGAAAGAGTCTGCTTCATCAGGAGTGTCAAGGTCATCTACATTAATGTCAATTTCATCAGGTGTATCCAAATTGTCATCAGAAAGTACAGACCCTTCACTCCGGTCCAATGAGAGATTGATGTTTGGAGCAGTGAGCTTTATCCTTCTGGGTTGGGAACCATTAAGATCAAGAGAATTGGGAGGTTCTGAATAAAAGGAAAAAAAAAGAGAAAAAGAACTTTATCTACTCCACATGCAATTAATCTCCCACGTACTCATAAACTACCTTTAAAAACATTGGGACAGATCAATTCTAGTAACATCATGACACTTACGACCATCTAACACAAACCACAAATATTAACAATAATTGTTAATGATATTAAACAAGAATCTACAGGAGTGGCAAATGTAGCTCAGAGCTCTTAAACTATGCTAAACCCAGATTCACTTTTTTGCAATCATTAGACAAAAATCAGGTTTTGAACATGCTCTGACCCACAGTGTTTAAGAATTTAAAGGCCAAAACCAAATCATTTGAGTTATGAACCAAGACATTGCTGAGTCCTGCGAAAATTCGTATGAGTCAAAAGCCGTTGTAAATATTTATTTTCTTATGCACTTGGTGTTGATCTGCAAATACTTACGTCTTTAGCTTTAACTATATAATATCTTACTCAATACAATAACAAATAAAAAAATTTCTAAGTCTCTTAATCAGTTTTAAATAGAACTAGTATTCAACAACATGAAAGTCAGATATACCTTTGCTCCTTGCCTCTGCCTTTTATGGCACATTTCAAGTTTTTTTGTCTAACTTAGCTCACTCAGACAGTAGTCATTTATAAAATAAATAATACAGACTATTAAAAATTCAGAAAGACTAAACAAGTGGTAACAATGCCCAAGAGAAAATGTCACACTGTAACTACTATTTCTCAAGTGAAGAAGAAAATTGACTAAATAAAGCGAACTTAATGCTTTTTTCTTTTTAACACCGAACTGATTCTTTACCAGCACAGAAACATCATTCTCACTGCATAAGTAAATGCCACATGAATAAGATACAATTAAGCAAATGAGCAAGAGCTTCTCTCACCAGGTCTCATCTCTGTTGAACTGGGGCTTAGTACACCCTCAGCTAAGGGGATGTCCATTCCCACATCCTCTTGTACCAACCTGAGAGGTAAAATACAAAGTAAGATCTTAAAGAGATGTCCACTTCATGATCTTATACAGAACTGAAATTTCCTCCAGCATAGACAGTTCAGAAGTCTAATTACAAAACTGATGTGAGAAATGAACACTGCTGTTGTAATTGCATTGTGCCATTCTTACCCCTAACTTATGGACACTTCTGTAGAGCTCTTGGAGACTACAGGACACACATACCCACTTTTACTTGTATCAAGACACAGCACTGAATAGTAAGAGGTTGGCAAACAGCACTGTTTCTCATTTTATACAAATGAAGTTGGTCTTTGGTTATCCAGCATCACTGCAAGAAGACTCAGCTACTCTTTGTAACACAGTATATTCATGACTGTATAAACAGTTACTGTATAGCAAAAATGAGTAGGTTTTCCCTTTTTGGGAATCATTTGTATCTTAGAGCAATTCTGACCCAAACCAGTAATACTGATGCAGGTAATGTGTCACATTGAAAAAGTTCAGAAAGTACAAAAGTGGGAACCAAAACTACGTCACAGATTTTCAAAGACTAAATTGTTGCAAAATATCCTACCTACATTCCATTTTTAGGAAGATACTAAGAAATAACATTTAACATCCATACATATATACATACACATACACACATACACACTTACCTCCCTACCTACACACATACATACATAAGACAAAGAAAAGGCACTAAATGGTGAAAATAGCAACGAAGGTAGTTAACTGTTTAAAGCAAGTTGACTTGAACTGTTTTCATGTCTACCTGTTATTTAAATATTTTACAAAATACTCACTGGAAGGATGGCTCAACTACAAATAGGAAACAACACTTTACATTTTCAGGACACTCTTGACAGCTTCCAAATTATCTGCACTAAAAATACATGACTTCAAGAGAACTTCACTTACTTTATCAAAATACTTGTAGCATTTTATTCTGCACTACTGTTCCAAAATCTCTGCTTTCATTTTTTTTCCCCACAAAAGCTGAAGAACAGACCATTCTTACACTTTGACCAACAGAACCATGATGAGATCAAAGCTGGTACTTTTCTCTGAAACAGCACCAACTAGCTATGCTTTGAATGATTCAAATGATTGAGCTGAACAGATCTGAATAGGTGTGGCTTACTGCTCTTGCAGTTGCTTCCTGCCCTCACTTTCCCCATGAGGACTACTCTCATTATTTGACTGTGTCCAGACAAGACCCACTGGTCAATCACTGTATCAAAGTATCAGTATAATTCCTCTGATTTCTTGCTAATTTCATAAAAATCATATATAAATGTGTATATGTAGGGGTGCTAAAGGCTTCAGTGTGCCTTAAGTTGAAAAAGGTCTTTACCTCAAGCCCTGTGAGATCAAATTCCCAATACAGACAGGCAATATAATGAACTCCCGCTTTTCCATGAGACCACAGAGAACACAGACAATCTAAAGCTATGGTCAGATATGTTTGTGCTGCTCAACTTAAAACCAAGCCTTGCCTCTCATTTTACTAATTTTGATTTTATCCCCCCATACTGTATAGTACGTCCTTCATAAATACAGAGATGAACAGCTTCATAATTTTTACAAAACACAGCAATTCTGGAATATGTTTAATTACTGTCAAAGAAGGCTTGAAACACTCTTTCTCTTAGGATACACGACAGAAAAGAGAAGAAATTTGATCAAAGTATCCTGCTCATGAATAAAATGAAGGCAGAAATTGCCTGTAAGGTACCATTTCCTTTTTCCCTGCTACTCTGTATAATTATCTGTATTCAGAAGTACTGAATACCACCACAATTTACATAGAAAATGTAAATAAATCATTAGGGTCTTTGGCTTTTTTTTTTTGTGTTTAGATAATCCATAGTAAAATACGTGTAATGAAGTCTAATTTATTCATCTGAACTAACTGAAGAGAAATCTGAATTCTAAAGAAGTGCTGCAAATAACAGCTGGCTAAGGCAAATAACCGTAGTGGAAAGGGTGTGGGGAGAGGATGAACATTTTTAACCCATTTTAAATTCATATTAGGATTTTATGTGGGGCTTTATTAACCTTTCAAAAAATAAAACTATGAAGAGTTCTTTGATTAAAGCAGCTCAGATGATGACTTATGGGTACTCAAGAGTTTATATTTCGGCAGGAAAGAACAGGGTTTTGGTACTGTCATACAAACCATTAATTTGGAACATCTCTTACAGCTTTATCTGACCAAATGGCAATTCCTTACTGCACAACCTTTGGAAATTACTGGAGGAATTTATTTATGAAGGAAATATTCAAAGTTGTGTGAAGAGTAAGATACAGCAGGATAGTGACATTTCAGGCTTTCTGTATTAAAAAGAGACACTATTTTCTGCATAAAACAAAAAAATTGTGTAAGAATGAAGATCATCTTTTGCTCTGTACAAAGATGGTGACTGAGTTTTATATACTCTATGCCTACAGAAACAGGGACAATTATAATCTGAAAAAAGCAATTTTCCACGTGTAATTAATTCACAAATTTAGAGCTGTGTAACATTTGTGCAATGCCTGGTACAGAATTATCGCAAATCATGACGTTTCTAGGGTTACCTCAAGACTGCTTTTCTCCATGTGGCATCTTTTTTTTTTTTTCTAACACATATGTACTTGAGCTGGTATTGTTGTTTTCTCTAGTCTCTTACACTTACACAACAAAATTTTGAAGTATTTTTCTGCTTTCACTGGAACTACTGCACCTGAGTTAAACCAGAATTTTATACCATAGTTGTGAAGAACAGTACATTTCTAGGTATTAAAAGATACATGTGTTTCATACACTTATTAGAATTTCTTATGAAATTCAGCTACAAGCAGTACACCCAAAAAATATCCCTCACTTACAGATTACAGGTAAACAGCATTAGAATTTTTCTGAGAATTTCTAATTTTATTTTGTTGACACATTGTTTTTCATGTCAAAAATCTCTATTGTTGATATTGGGTTATTTAATTTGGAAAGTAAGAGTCTCTGGTCCAAATAGCGCTGGGTCGAAGCAGGCATTTAAGAAGTCCAGTTACTGGAAGTATTGCTGACACAAGGCTCTCCATTGTATCTTCAACCACATAAAATGCCTTTCCGAAGATTTTTAGCAGAGATTAGGTTTCCTTTTTTTTTTTTTTTTTAATTGTGTCAGGTTCTTATGTACTGTCAAAAACAGTCAACAGGCTTTTTGGAGAAGAGAGTCTGACTTGGGAGCTAGTCTTATTTTTCCAAATCCCTTGTGCTTTACCCAAAGACATTAAAGATTCCTTGCCAGACATACATACCTCAAATTCGGTGGAAGTTCTTAATTTTCATATGGCATAATTAATATTCTTCAGTCATAATTTATTGGGCAATATTTAAAGTTGTATTTTAAATCATATTTAAATGTCTGTGACATTATGCCCCAACACATGGCTTCAGAATTGCTATCAGTAAGAGAGTAAGGAGGATATGAATGAAGACTGTTTTCTACAGACACAGATTCACATTTTCTAATGGATTTTGAGAGTATGTTATGCCGAGCAGCTCAGCACCTTGCAAAGTAATTTCTGGCTGTGCAGAACCTCTCAACAGACCTCAGCAGGAATCCTAGTAATGGAAGCCACCAGACTCCAGAAACTTTAAAATAGGCAACTACCTCCTCTTCCTTTCCCACAGACTACTTCACATGCTTTCAAAATTCTGGTTTATAAAATTCCTTGCCTTCCATAACAGTGCAACTGGTAACATGGATGATGTGGACAAAAATATTAGAGAAAGAAGAAGAAATTTTTTAATCCCCTTTTAATGAATGCTCCTATTGAAGAAATAAATTAAGTTACTTTAGAAAGCTCCATTCTAATCAGGTATGATTTCCTGGATTGATAAAAAATGGATCTTGGAACACAGGTCAAAGTCAATTAAGGTTTTTTGTGTCATAAATGACTTCTTTTATGTTGTACACAGACCGGTCATTTAAGGATCAGCTGCACTGGGAATCAAGTTACTGATTATTTGCCCTGATATTCAGGTCCATGATCTTGTTCAGAAGCAGCTGAAACCCCCCCATTTCTCAAAGGTGGATCAGAGACAGATACCAAATTCATATGAAAAGAAGAGAGGCTGGAGGCTGAAATACTTTCCTTGGTCTATTTTTGGTTCAGACATTCTTACAGCTCAATAAATTAATAAGCTTTAAATAATTCTTAATGCCCTCTCAAATCAGTATTTCTCAGAATAAAAGTTATCCTTCCTGACTTTTCTAGGTATAGCAGCATTCTGCTATTTTGGAAAGAGCAGCTTTGAATATTCACAGCAATATGTCATAATCCCTATGGGCTGTGCTGCCTCACCCTTGTGTCATCTGTGATCTATCACCACTTTCCCAAGTTGCTCTGCAGCTATTACATATCAAGAAGTTAATTTCTTTAGTCTAAAACAAGATATGCTTCCAATGCACTGCTCTGAATGAATACCTACAACGTGCAAAAGAGATCAACATTAATCCAGTTGTGACTGTCACCACAATTTACTCACCAGCTGGACTTTAAAATGTACACATTTTCCCATTTTCTGCACTCATCATTGCAGAAGTTTAATCTGAAGTAGAGCCCACAACTGCCAGGCACTTTTCCTTGATAAGTAAATCACATTTCCTCCAATGCTATTCTCTCTACATACAAATACTTTTACTCTTAAGTTTTCATATGATGTTAAAGGATTTTTTGTAAACTTTCAAAGCATGATGAGTCAAGGATATGAGATGGATGGAATCACCTCTGTGCATATTAATACATGCTTGGTTTGGATACTAAATGTGATGAGGGGAGATGTACAATGGAGAGGTTATTCAGAGATTAGATATTTAGGCTTTTTTCATACTCTCAAATTCCACACATTATGCAGGCATACCCTGGTTCTGGATGAAGTAAGAGTCCTGCTGATAGCCCACTTTCTCACTAGTTTGCAGTGAAAAAAATTGAGCGGCTTTGAGGAGGAATGCACAAAGTGAAATTTTAGGTACAAAAACAAATAAGGGAACTTAAACTCATCAAATTACTTTTGCAGCACACAAGCAGCACAGAGTTCTTCTCCTTTGAACCCTTCCCATCCCCACCCTGTGACACCACCCTTATGCAAGTACTGAGCCCAGGGAAATAGAAAGGAGAGCTTGAGGGATTGGATATGACAGGACAGTATTTTCCTTGGAAGGTATGAAAAAGCCCTTGGCATTCATCCAGTAATGCCTGTCTACTATCTCTCAACACAGCTCTGTCTGAAAGTGCCCTTAGCATTAAGGAGGGTTAAGTGTTTTGCCAGAGTATGCAGTATCTTGTATAAGCCCAGCTCTGGCCTGCCTAATGGGCCTCATAGCATTTTGATCACCCCACCCGGAAGATGTCTAACCTCTTTCAGACAAAACAAGAATTCCTTCCTACTCAGAAGCAATTAAAAGCCTTACAAGAACCTACAGCAATCGTTCAAACACTCCACAAACTGCAATTTACATCAATGATGTGTTTACACAAAATGTTTTCTTAATTGCTCCATTCTTGTTCAGTTTACAATTATAGAAATGCATATAAATTTAGAGCCAAAATATGTTACCAAATATACGACTCAGAAGGGCTGTTTTGCTATCACCCATCTCTGTAGCTACTTGTCATGGTTTAAGCTGAGCTGGCAACTAAGCACCTCACAGGCACTCACTCACTTTCCCCCACTCCAGCGGGATGGGGTGGAGAATACCAAGTTAGACTTGGGGGTTCAGTGATGCACGATACAATTGCTCAACACCCACCAAGCCACGCCAAACTCCATCCCTGAGCCACGATCGGTCCCCTCCTTGCTAGGTAACTCCCCAGTTTATATACCAGGCATGATGTTCTACGGCCAGCTTGGATCAGCTGTTCCAGTAATGCTCCCTCCTGGCTTCCGGTGCACCTGCTTGCTGGCAGGGCACAAGACACTGAAACTGTCCTTGACTTAGGGAAAACACTACTTAGCAGCACCTAAAACATCAGTGTGTTATCAGCATTATTCTCACACTGAATCCAAAACACAGTGTCCCGGTTTGAGACAAATTCAGGGAAACGTCCAAAAGGAACATCTCCTCAAAGGAAGGCAGGTTACAGCCGCCCCTCCCCCACCAGGTTCGGGAAAGAAATATTCCTCGGAGGAATGTGAAAGACAAAATAAAAACTATTTCTTTAACAAACACACAGGAAAAGAATAATGATGCTAAATAATAAAATCTCTCACTGTGGAGAGACAACCTGGAAGATTTTGAGAGGCCCTTCTGAGTGCGGTCTCTCTCCTCCTCCTCGGACCTGGGTCGGCGTGGGGGCCCCCCTCCGGGATGGTGGAAGGTCTCCCGGGGAGGTTCTGATGTTCTCGTGGTCTGAATAACTCCAGAAGAGAAGAAGGAAAAACCAAAGTCTCAGAAAAACAAAGTTTAACTCTCCGTCTCTCTCCGAAGAAACAGAGCTGAAAAAGCTGGCTGAAAAGCAGGAAGGGTGCTTCCTCCGCTCTTCTCCCCACAGCAGAAGAACACAGAAGAGTAGTGACCTTGGAGCACAGGCTGCTTTGAAGTTCATCTGGCCTTTTTTTCTTTCTCTCTCATCCAGTTTGAAAGGCACAGAATTCATTTTCTGGGCACAGAGCGATGATAGGGGATACACATCATAGAGTCACCCCAAGACACACAGCACTGTACCAGCTGCACCAGCTGAGAAAAAATGAACTCTATGCCAGTCGAAACCAGGACACTATTCCAACATTCACCTCACTTCATACAAAAGAATAGCAAAACCCCTTTCTGTTATCACAATTAAAACACTTGACATATTATTTCATTTTTAGAAAAGAAACTGTTTTGCTGTTTTGCATTTATATCTAAATAGCACATCTTTTGCTTTCTTTCATAGCCACACTTGTGGCTTGTAATTTCTGTGCCATTTCTGTTCAGAAAAGATATAAGGGGTTTACAGATCATCACTACAACAGCATTTTTTAAAAGAACAGCAAACGTCTACTTTCTACTTTCACTACCTGGAGTGCTCAGAAAAGACAGTCAGCCTGCCCATCATCTTCCAGTTGTAGATGTAACTCCATAAACTGTTATAATTGAGATGTGTTATTTCCGAGACCTTTAATGCTAATGGACTAATAACAAATCCTAATGTAATCTGCATGTGTTTGAGTTTTGATGTTTATCATCCATGTAACATAGGCAGCAATGTTCTGCAAAGTCAGAGAAATGTTGGACATACTTCAGTATCATCTACAGCCAAAAGGAGATGCTCTAGGAAACAGAGTGTTAATATATGAATTTCAGAAATAACACCTGACAAAATAATGGGCTTTAGCATGAAGAAACTTTGATGAAAATACACAGGAAGAAACAGAGAAAGAAGGTGAGAACATTAGTCCCCAAAAGCCCAAACGGATTGTGCACTAAGAGATGAAAAAATGCATTAACAAATGTACCCACTAAACTCAAAATTACTTCCTGTATCTAGTCCCTTGCTACAAAACTTCTAGACAATGAACAAAAATTAATGCAGATACCTATTCAGAGATAGAAGTGAATGCAGTGTGAATGTTTTAGGTTCAGCAGAATTAATGATCCCTAAACTGTAGCAAAGTATGCAACAAATCAAAGTGACACACACTGTGCAAGATTTAGTCAGTATCAGTCAGAGATTATGCTTCAGCTCTATCCACACACCAAGAAAATGCGTGTATTGGAAGGAATCCACTCCAGGATATCTGAGACTATAAAAAAGTAATTACTTTTACTCACAGCTGTGTAAAATAATTATACTGTATACAGGTGACTTATAAAAATGGATTAATTTTATAACCTCCCAAGACCTGAATTTAGTAACTATATGTTAGTATATGAAATTAACTGTGTTTCTACTGCTATTTATTTCGTAGCTCTTAATCACAAATTAGTTTAGAAAAAATCTATAGATTAAGCACTATAATTCATGCATAGCATGAGACTTTTATTCCTGTATCTGTATGAAAAGGGAAAAAAAAAAAAAAAAGCTGTGGTGATTTCTGAGCCAAAAGGTTTATTATCAAACACCTGCGCAAATGCTAACTCATCACGGTCATACTGCTTGCTGCAATAGTAGATAACATGCTCATAATCCCATTTTACAGAAAAACATGTCACTTATGAAAGCCGCAGAATAAGCCATTCCTAAATGTTAGCAAAAATCATAACTTCCTTGTTTTTAATCCTTCAGTTTTCAGATTTAAGTCTTCTTTTACTACGTATGCTGTTTCTTGATGTTTTATATGTGCTGACATTTTGCTCCATTTTCAGCATGGAAGTTGGATGAAAAAGTTAGGCATGACAGTAGGAGTTAATATTCTTCCTGTAGAAAAATCCTCTTATAACCACAAGATTTGAAAACATGTTAAAATTTTCACTCAGGGCCACTGAATAGATTTTTAACCATTCTTTATTAAAACAATTCCTAGTCTCCAGTCAAATTCATTGTTTAGTGTCTGTTTACCTACCCATCTTTTCCCTTGTTCCTCTTTTTTAACCTATACTATAAGCCTCATTTTATTCCAGGTAGCCAGTCACAGTAATAGGCTCTCTTGGCTCCTCATATCAGTTTAAGACTCTTAAAAAAAAAAAGCTGCTATTCTTAAGCGTATGCTGCTGCTTTCACTGCTGCTAGGCAGCCACACGCTGTCTGTTCTGACCCCTTGCCAGCTCCCTGCCTGTGTCACAGCACAAGAGAAGCAGGCAAAGCCATGGGGGGATGCAGAGAGCCATGGAGGGACAAATCCAGGGAAAGAGGGATAATGGAATTCACTAGGCTATTTCATCAATCTTATGCATATGCCCATGGATGAGGAAGGCTTAGGGGAGGGATCCAGGGCTCAAGCCTTCTTCAATTACACGTGACTTCCAGTCATATGAAATAAAAATGCATCTTAATATAAAATGAGGGAAATTGAAGTCCCAAACCTAGATGTCTTGCCGAAATGGGGACTTAGAAACGCAAGCCAGGCTGATGCTGCCAGCAGCAGATCCCAGAGTCTCCAAAAGTCTCTTCCTAGAGGAAGAGGTCACAGCAGCAGGTCACAGAATGCTACGGGAAAGGCAGTGCAACCCAAGGTACAACTATTTCATAACTTATCTTGTCCTTTCTGCACCCCCAAGCATTATTAACCACGTAACATTCAAAGACTGCTCTAGATACAGGTCCATCAGCCCTTTCTGGTGTTTTTCGGGGCTGCTTATCACCTATATATTGGGCATTTCCAAAAATAATTGAACATAGCTTGGGCAATAGCTTTGTGAGTTGAAGATAATAAATTATTCACTGCTACAGAACAGAATCAGAGAAATTAACTTTGAGAGTGCCCATTAGTTGTGAGTTCCTGGTATGTGATGCGTAATAACCTTTGGGGTTTTTCTCTGAATATGTAGTATTTCACAACATCTTCTACATGTCACTACTGATCCTCATGACTAGCTCTCACTTAAAAGAAAAAGGGTATAGTCAGACTCCAATGGCTTCACTCAGGCATCCAAAAAACTCCCAGTTCAGTCAGGGGTTGGAAGAAAAGGACATATGTGATTCAAAGAGCTTCTGATTCCTCACGACCTATCCCCCACCACATAACAAATTCATGGCATGAATATGAACAGGAGACAATTTTTAGGGTGATGCTTTCGGAACGCATCCCTCTAATAACACTGTCTCCAACTATGCCTCTTACAGAGAATTGCAGAACCTTCTAGGTTCCTAATATTACCATTTTATTCTCAAAAGTCAATATTCTGTGTGCAAAAGCAGGTAGACAGTAACAAATTCTAAGGCAGAAGTAACATGTCACTTAACATCTATTTCTTTGCTTGGCACTGCACCACCACATGGTTTTGCCCTCAGAGCAAGGGTTGTTCTCTGTTAGGTGCCTAGGTCAATGCTCCTTATCTTCACTGAGACAGTGGAAAATCACCAAAATTAACAACACAAAGTTGGGGAGCTTATGCAATGGGTGCTCCTCCATCAATATTGAAAGATCACAAGGTCTGGCAATATGCTGTGTAGGTTCAATGCAGTATTAGCATTTAGAAAGCATGTTTCTGATCTCTTCACTCTTAGTAGATGCTGTTAGTATTCTACAGATAATATTCCACATACCTAGATGACCTGTTAATCAACAACCACTATTGAACAAACATTACAAATACAACATGGTAATGCCAGCTGAGAAAGTAGAAATTAAATCAATCTGATACAAAAGATCCATAAATATAACCTGAAAATATATTTTCTTTTTAAACTATATTTTTAAAATTTATTGAGATGCCAGGGACCTGATTCCCACCTTCCACTCTCATTGAGTGATTCATTATTCCTCGAGAAAACTCAGTTTTAGTTTTCGTAACTTTTAAACCAATTTCCATTCCTGAATGTTTGGTTCAAAGTGACCATTTTCCTGCCATACTGTGTTTGTCAGGACCAACCATCAGAATACCTGCAGCTCCAAATGATGCAATTGGCACATGAGAAGCACTTGAAAAAGCAGCATGCACCTTCTACCCAGTGCAGCCATCTGCACTGTCAGGAAGTATGCTAATGCTGTGAGAGTAGTTAACAGCGGAGAGGTTGCAGGATCAGAAAAAATTAGCCAAAAAATCATTAGAAAGTTTTAAATTTTATACCCTACTGGGACTTGTCTATTCTCCATCGGACTTGTGGGAAATCCCCTCCAACTATCACAATCTACACCTTACCAAGCACATTTGTTTCCAAATGAAAACAAGCTAAAATGCCTCAGGACTGCTCTTAACCATCATTCGTAACCATTAGTTCTGAAACTGAGCCAGTGGCTATTTCTCTTTACCACTTGGTTTTTCTGTAATATTGGCAACTTCTCGCATTGCTTAATGGACTTGTTTCTCTATGTGTATGAATGACAACATGTACAATGGTGATGATACTTACTACCATTCTAAACTAGCTGGAATGAAATGCTTTAACAAAGCATCTTACAACAGGTGAAATACATTCTGCCCACATGGTAAAATGTGATGATGACTTTTAGAGCTGCTAATGACAAGAACTCGCTTAACATCAAGATGTACAGCTTTTTATTGATCCATCCAATAAAGCATTAGTATTTTTCTAACACTCTGTTTTCAAGCTCAACCTTTGCTAGTAGATAGGAAAAGATACATGGCAACATTTTTTTATACTGAATGACTTCTATCTTTTCCTACCCTCATTATGCGTTTCTCTGGTCCTACTTATGATCTCATTTCCTATCCTCAAAATATTTCTATTTTCTCAATACTTTAAATACTGTGAAATTCTTTGTTTTCTCTTCTCACTTGTGTGTCACTCTACCGCCAAAATGTCTACCTTTCCATCTTTTCCATGTTACTGTATCTATGATTTCACAACTTATGGTGTTCAACGTTATTATAATTTAGATTCCTAGCTGACCTACTACAAACTTACAAATAACTAACAGCTACATTTTCCCTGTCTTGGCTATGGGTGACCTAAGGGAAAGGCTCTAAAAAGGTGTTAATGTCAAACTTAAGCATCTCTTAAACCTGCACTTGTTGGAGAGGTAATAAATAGTAGGGAAATTTAAGTGACAATGCAGAATGTGGAGTGGGAATTTTAACCAGCAAATTAAAACTGAAATATCCTAATAGGTGTAAATTGGTAGCTGAAAGGTTCCCATCCATACCGGGAAATTACCAGCTTGGGAAAAATGTAGGAAAGGTCCCCAACATGAGCCAGAGAAGACTCTTAATCAGGGCACAAAAGCTCTACTGAAGCAGTAAAACTGGAAAACTTGCTGTCCTGCAGCTTGCTTGCACGGGCATGAGGTGTTAGGAGCAGGAAAGATTCTTAGACCCTGAATCTGACAGGTCTAAAAGGCATGTGCAAAGAGAGATGGGAGATGCAGAAACCACCAGTTATCTTCAGAGGCAGAACTCTGTCACTGAGCTGGAAAGGCCACAGAAGCAGTAGAAAGATAAAAACCAACCTAAGTGTGGGAAAGAGGAGTAATGTCAGTCATAGCAAAAGTGCTGTGAAAGTGTTGGAGTGACAGGAAATGCCAGACTGAAGAAGTAATATTCAGGAATGAGGTGAGAAAATGGGACTCCTCCTTCCTCCACATGGCACTCCTCACATATTACAGCTACGGGAAATATAAGGGTAAGGTTAGCTATATGCTCTACCTTCAACAAGCAGGCAATGGTGTATCATGCTGGGCTACTGCCCAGCAGACAGCTCTTTAGAGTCTGCTGCCAGTGTTTTCTGCTAAGGAGACTGATCTTGCTCTTGTAGGACACAGTCAGGTTTCATCTGTTAGCCTGAAATAAGGAAGTCCCATCTGCTGCTGTCTGTTTTTCATAGGTGCAATAGCTGTAGAGAAGACCACAAACAACAAGATATACTAAGAACTAATGAGTTAATTCTTAAAATCCCATAACAGTGAAACCACTTCCTTCAATGCCCAAAGGAAAAAATAAGTAGATGAACTATGAAATCTGGCAAGCAACTGGAATGTCACTCCCACCTTCCACTGCCTCAGTATCATTTGTTGCTGCAGTAGCACTGTCATTTTCTGGGCATTTGTACAGGATGTGATAGGAAGTGTCTCCAGCCCTGAAGACACTACAGTGGTAAAAAGAAAGCCTTATCAATATTCACAGGTGCTGTCAAAATTATATTTTCACCTATACATTGTTTCTTTTTAAGTTTGCAAGCTGCAACTATTGTCCGAACAAAGACTGGGTCTTTAAGATGGCTTTTTTTTCTATGCCTTTTTCTACAGATAAGGTCTAGATAAATATCTACAGATATTTAACAAGCTGTTAAATAACACGGTTCTCCTATTACTGCTTAATGCTATACAGAGGTGCCACAAAATTACAACAGACTGTTTGCAGCAGGGTCTAAGTTTTTAAAGTAGTGAAGGTATGCAAAAACTATATTTGTCTCTAAATACATGAATTTTCTGTAATACTGTCCAGATTTATGCAAGACCACATAGAAAACCAGACTCATCAAAGCCATCGAAGAAAAGGCTGGTATAGATCTTCGTACATCCCTACCCTACCTGAGATATCACTGAAGAGCGTGCCTGAGAGCAGCAGAATGAACATGGCAGCCCTGGAGAAAAGAAATGTTTGGCAGGGTAAGGACTGGTGTGCATTGTTCCCTGCTCTGATCTCCACAGTTGTTTTAATGCCTCCTGACAGTGCTGCAAGAGCTGTGTGCATCCTCCCTTTCTCAAAACAGCTCTGCTTTCCGAGTGTATTAATAAAGAGAAATCCAGAAATTACAGCTCTGTCTGCCCCTCCTTCCCTTCCCCAGCCCCCTTAGAAGAATTCTGGCTAAATGCACCAAACAAGCCTGCATACATTTCCTTTCAGTGTTGCTCTAAGTATCCAATATTTATACATTCTGTATATTTCAATGCCTCCTGTATATCAGTATCATCACTACCATTTATCTGCTTACCATACTTAGAACTGGAGAATATTTTCATTCTTTCATCATAGACAGAAAAGCAAGCAAGTAACTGAGTGGAGCTGAATCAAGCTCCTATAATTAAATTTTTAAAAAAATACTGCCTGCACAAACCAACTTTTGCAGTAATCGAATCTCTTACCACTGAGATTATTGCTGCATCCTTCAACAGTTAACCTTCAAAAATTACATATACTGTTAACTGCAATATTTTAAGAGGACATTGCAAAAAATTCAAAAATCATATGCTTCAGATAATAAGGAAAAACCCCCAAAACTATAATTCCAAGTAGCCTACAATGAGAGCTGTCACAAACAGTCAAGATACCAGTAATTATGCACTTTTAAAAGCAAGCTATATGCTGGCAATGCCTTTTCATTCCTTTTTTGCCCATCGTATCCTCAGAGCAAGGCAAAAAAGCTGAAAATAATCCAGCACATTAGGTGACTGTGCAGTGAAGTTTTGTTTCCTAATTATAAATACTACGCCTGTGGTCAGACAAAAGAAATCCCTCTGAACTGATGTAAGCTTCTCTCATAAAGAGCTGCTAAAGTATTAAAATACAGCTGCCCTGTTTTCAGTAATGAGGTCCTGAGTGCTTTGCATCATGCTGATTAACATTTACCCTTTTTCTGTCTAAAGTAACTGCAATAACAGAGCCGTTAATGAGAAAACCTTCTGCACATCTGCCTCGGAGCAAAGAGACGCTTACCTTCTGAAGACTTGAAAAGGCTTTCTACTGCAAAAATAGTAAAGATGCTTCACTGCTGCACTTCAGCATCCCTTGTTCTCTAGCAGTTTACTAGGAATACAGATCCTCCACCATTTTCTTGTCACGTGGGTAGTGGTACTGCTAAATAAGGGTGATCACCTGCCTGCACACAGCCGGCTGTGTGAACCAGCAGCTACGGGGCTTTGGTTACAGGCGCACTCAAACAAATGCAGAGCTGTGCTTCGGCCATGAAAATTATGATTTTTTTTCACATTCCCTGTGGAGCTTCGTCAGAGCATCACCAAACTGTGATACAGCAAATCAGCTGGCGGAAGCAAAAAGGCTCCCTGCTGCTTCATTTCACTGCCTGAGGAAAGCTTACGCTGAGACTGCATGACAAAAGTTCCTACGGATTCAACCTATCTCAGCCCTCATTTCTATTTGCATCGGTGTTTAGAGAGCACATGCACATTTTCAAACATGGTTTGCATGATTTTTTTTGGTTTGCAACTTAGCAGTGGGAATGTAGATGCAAATTTAAACAAAAAAAACCAAAACCACAAACACACCAACAATCACCCTTTCAGAAGGCATGGTGGATTCTAAAAACACAAACTATGTGCAGCAGGAAGCAATGCCCACAGCCTGTGCTTCTGGTTGTGTCTCTTAGGGAAAGAAAGGATACTTCTTCCCAGGCAGTGCAGTCTCACAGTCTTCTTTTATAAAAGTCTGTTGAGAGTAGGGTCCCTAAAAAATCCAGATTCCTTTCCCAATACAAAACAGCTTCCAATCCTAATCCCTTCAGCAAGGCAAGAGACCCTAGGACAGCCTAACTTTCACCTGGTTTCTCTCTTCACACTGCACAGATCCTCCTGGAAAACAATGACAACAGACTGCTTAACCATAAACAATCAAAAAAAACCAAAAGCCTAATCCCATTTTCTTTTTTCAGTACAGCTCCATGTGCAGCTACAACACAGAGTAAATCACAATTCAGTAGCTCCCACCTTGTTCTTCATGGTATTAGTAATCCTACAGAGAAAGCACTCATCATGTGCTACACATGTCCTCGTAAGTCAGTCCCCGACACTATTTTAAAGGAGAACAGATAAACAAAAAGCATTTAAAGAAATTTAAAAATCATCACCAATATGAAAATACACTGAGAGACAGTGAGTCTCTTACAAAGAGAACAGTGCTGCAGTCACGTCATCTTTGATGTTTCTGTCACCTAGCTGTATGTAAAATTTCCAGTGATGGGGATATTTCTAGCACTTTTTCAACTGGCCAATATTTAATTCATTTAAAATCAAAAGTCCATAAACCTAGAAGCTGTATCCAGGAAATAACGCTATAAAGCATTTATGTGCAATAGAAGTCATTAGTAGCAAGATTATGGTGAAGCTGTGAAATTAGTAATGTGGCAGAAAACAAGGTCTTAATCTTCCATGTGCAGAGGAACATAGAATATTTTTGAGATTTTGGGATACTCTTGAGGAAACTTCCCTGTCTGACCATCCATGAGCCAGTCTGGCAGTCACACCCACAGCACCTGAGCCGGCACCCCACACTCATACAGTCAGACCAGGTTTCCTTACCGGTGCGACCCCACGCTTCCCATGGCAGAGTCTCAATCCTTAAAATAATCTAATCGTGGTGCAACAACAAAAGAACAGCTTGAGCTGGGTGCCTCTGAGGAATGACCCCGAACAAAGGAAACTCTGGGCTTTTCTACCCTCACAGTCTGTGCATGCAAATGTCTGGGGGTCGTCCAGCAGAGTCATCAGTCCCTGCTGCATCTTTGAGTGTCCAGTCACCTGCTGGCACAACATTTCCCCCTGCCCTTCACTGTGCAAAGGCCAGAACCAGTTCATGGACTCTGTAACAGATGCTCTGCTGGGACCACTTATCTCACTGGGGCTCACTGCCAAAGTCAAGTCTGTGTCAACAGGGTTAAAGTTCCCAAAGCTCATTAACGCTTTAGGCTGAAGTCTCTTGTCATTGATCACATTGATTGGAATATATTATATAATTAATTAGCTCAGAAAACAGCAGTGATTTTAATATCAGGGAGTTTTTCATTTAACCTCTAAAGTATACAAACAAAGTCCAGGTCTTCTTGCTTTAAGAAAGTGGCTCTATCAGGCCAATCTCACAATTTAATTAAAATTTCAGTACCATTACTAAATAATAGCAAGTAGTGGGTTTTTTCCCTTTTAAATTTGTGTTTCAGTCACTGAAGTGCTGTTCTTTTCTTTTAAAAGATTTTTATAAAAGTCTTGGTATTTGCCATGTAAATATGAAAGCTGTTTTTACAAAAATTAGATCAACAGGCCCTTCCTACAAGCAACCTTCTCAGCTGTTGCTCCTTTACTTACATGTTTGGTTTTAACCTTTAAAGCATGGTCCTTGTGTTAAGTCAAATGTCATGTTTTGCATTGCCACGTGGGAGACCTAAGTTCAATTCCCATTTCAAGTCTATAATTTTGTAGTTCAGCAGGAGCTGGAAGCATAACTGAAGCAGCGTGCTTGGTCCCCAGAGTGCCTGGAACTGCTTTCGAGCAAATCTGGCCAATTAATGAACAGTCCTGTCAGAAATGGAAGACAGCAGCCCTACAGGTTTCCAAGGCAAAAAAGGAAACAGGTATCCAAAGGGAAGTAAATGTTACTTTACTTTTTCTTACAACAGATTTTCAATCCTTTAAGCATCCTATATATAGCACACTGCTTTGCCCATAAAACCACAAGGCAAACCTGGGATCCCTAACTCACTGCCTTATTCTAGCTTTGGGATGACAGAACAGACATTTTGAGAAAATATTTTGTGAAACCTTTGGTCACTGAAGTTGATGTGAATTTTTTCCTGGGTTCCAGTCTGTCAGTATTTCAGTTCAGTACTGGGCATTGATATTAATTTAAATAATTAATGGCTTTGAGATTTATTTTTATTTGGCTAAGTCACAGAGACAGCAGAGTTGTCTCAGAATTCTTATTAATCTTTTAACAGTCATAGATTTTTCTTTAATTAAATTTAATTATCTTTATTCACTGGCAAGCACAAGCAATGTGATGAAAACAGGCTTTACTATTAATATAACACTGGATTGCTTCCCCTACCGGGCAATTTTAATAGCCAGCAGTACAGTAGTGGTCACAGAGGGACATTTCAGACACAGGCAGTGGAAGAACTATCTTTGCCAAAATATAATTATACAAGTGAGCAGAAAAGAATTATTCCTCTTACTTCGAGAAAATGCTATCAGAAAGATAAAGTAAACTTTCTTTTGAAGTCTTATTCTAGTAGGCTAAATATATTGTGGTAGTTCTTCAAAGGAAATTGTCTTCTGCTCGGTTTTGCCACCAGTGTTCTAAGCTCTCCCCAAAACCTTCCAAATACCTCTGTTCTTATTTCTACTGTTCTCACTGCTTCTTGTTCCTCAAGTCAGTACATCATTTCATAGTATTTCACTGAGCTCTTTCTACCTCTTTCTTATAAGGAAAAGGATAATCCTTCCCTACAACAAAGGTAAAAGCAAGAAAGATCTGGTATACACAGCCACTAAAATACTCTGAGTAATGTGCTGGGTAAAAACTAGCACGGCCATCTGCAGTGCTCTCCCTCTGCCTCCTGACCAATTCATCACCACCAACCTTCATACGGCTCTGTAAGACAAGACCCTCTATCAAGAAGAAAATTACCTGCAGTCTCCATAAATTTTACTGCTGGCACACCTCCAGTCAGCAGCAGCAAAGTATGTTATCCTGCCCACCTAACACGCTGTATAAAAAGCTGTTTTCTTCCTGGAAAGACTGACATTAGTAATGTGCTATCAAATCTTTTTGTACTTTTTCTATGAAGCCAAAGAAACTCTAAGCTTTATTACTTCTGGTGTTTGTGTATGTCCGAGATAAGCTTCTGTCTTTTCTCCAGTGTTTTTAATGCTAGTAAACATCTTCATTCTTCACTCCCTGCTGCAGCTTTTCCTTGCAGAAATAAAACAAGAGAGGATGGAGGAACTTTACCTCTATCCACAGACTTCTTTAAAACTCACCTTAACAGCATTGAGAGTTGTTATGTTTGGCATTGGGATGAAAGGGGCAGTGACTAGCAGACATCAAGATTTTAAGGCACTTCTTCATTCTAATTTTTGTTTATGCTTTCTGTTTCAAAACTTTTAATTTCCTCTTCTATGTAACAGTCAGTTTTATTAGAAGAAGCGGCAGTCATCTGCTGGATGAAAGCAGAAAACAGTGCAAACTGCGTCCTTCACTGACCCTTACTCCACTATTAAAGGAACCTACTTCAGCAAAGTAGGAACTTCACTTTTTTTTTTCTAAACAGGGACATACTGATATAAAAGGGATTAGAAGACAGTTACTAGGTACATGCCTTCATAAACACTGGACTACTAATTCAGTTGTTCATTGGCTGGGATTGAGTCTGAATACAAATTATGTGTTTCTTTATTTTTCAAAGATCATAGAATCATAGAATGGCTGGGGTTGGAAGGGACCTCAAAGATCACCTGGTTCCAATCCACCTGACAGGGGAAGGGACACTTAGCACTACACCAGGTTGCTCAGCGCCCCATTCAGCATGGCATCGAACACTTCCAAGGATGGAGCATTCACAGCTATTCCGGGCAACCTGTTCCAGTGCCTTACCACCCTCACACTCAAGAGTTTCTTTACATCCTATTTGGATGTAAATCTTTGGCAGACTCAGAGCCTGAGGACTAGCACCATCAGGTGCCTTCCAGAAATTGTACTGCAGTAATCGGGAAAGTCTTAGTTTCTTCTCTTATGCGATGACACCAGTGTTTCCTCACTAACCTCCCACAGGCTGGCAGCTCTGCTGCATCACACTGTTTTAAACTTTGTTGGCCATGAAGGGCAGTTAAAGGCAGACTAAAAGTCAAAAGCTGCACACCAAGTTACATTTTAAGAAGGAATTTCTGTTTTTAAAACTGTCAATTAAATACATTAAGAAAACATTTCTAATTACACACTTCTACCATGTCAGTTGCTAGTTTTTCAGTTGTTTATGTAAGAGCTTTAATGAAATGGGCATATCATCTAGAAGTAATGATTCCTATATGTGTTTCATCATACTGTTTTTTTGTGTGTTTGCTTTGGTTTCAAAGGAATCGAGGCCTCTGTGATCATGTTGTGGGCATGCATAAACAATACATGTGTCTCTTCTCCTTAGAAGTCTGAAGTCATTATCTAACGGACCAAAGATATAAACTTATTACAAGTTTATTGAATATCAGCTACCAAGCAGAGGGGGAACTGAAGGGAAACCTGCACCACAAAAGCAACCTCTATTACATACAAAAATCCTCACAGAAAAGGATTCATTACTTTTAATAACATTAATGCTGGAAGAAATTTCCATTAGATTTTACAACTTACCATGAAAAAAATCTAACAAAAAAACTTAAACCCTAAGGAAAGTAGATTTTACTGGTTCCATGCTCCCACAATTAATTGTTAATGTGGAAGCTGAATAAGTTACTTTGTTTCTCTGGGCATCAGTATGAGTAGTGTAAAGGACAGAAACAGCCACTGCTACTGACTGAAAAGGCATTTAGTATTAAACAGCTTCTACACAAGGTAAGAAAAAAGACTAAACTAGAAGCTACAGTGACCATATATGTTCTATACTAAGAATTATTTTATTTTTTTATTGAAGGATGCACTGTATTCCATCATGCATTTAAATTTTTACTGAAAACACAAGAACATTAACACGGTTGAGTTTTGGATTTTAACATGGGAATTACTCTAAGCAAATGCACTAAATTCTAAGAATAATGAATGTACTGCATGCAAAACTCCAGTGTGAACTATTGTGGAGTACTACTTCAAGATTTGCCTACTTCAGAAGTTCCTAAAAAACAGCAGAGCTCTTCTCAAAGTGAATCTAACAATTCATACCAATAAGATGTTAACTCCCCTACAAATCCACGGCCATAGGAATGTTTTTTCTAGTACCAGTCTAAGTTCAAAAATCAGATTTTCTTCCTGAGGTGTCTAACTAAGAATCTTACTACACTGAAGTTATCTCAAGTCCAAGATGTGATGTTTTATTTACAAATCACTCTAAATCAGATACCTAGATTTTTCTTTTCCTCTCTAAAACTCAGGGGAATGTAAGTATGACAAATCAAACCCCTAGGATGCTGCCTGCATGTAATTAATCAGTGTGACTTAGACAGGGTCAGCATCTGGCTGGTTTTAATTTAAAATGCTTTATGGGAGACAGAGAAATTAACAGACGATTTCTTCGTGTCAGTCTTGCAAGCCTGCAACTAGTCAGCACCCCTGAACAACTCTTCCTGTTTCCCATCCCATTCATTATTGATCATGAGCAGAAGTGGTAAGCATTTTTTGATTCAAAGATTTTTTACTAGAAATGCGTGGTTTGTCAAAAAAAATCTTTATTAATTGAAATTAGTTGTTTTTAATGAACTCCCAGTGAAACCCTGCAGAGGTAACACAGGAAAATGGCTTCCACAGTTAACAAAAAAAGCATCTCCAAGTCAAAGGACATCTAGTTTTCCTGGATTTGCAGATTCTAAGGCACCCTTCCACACAACAACATGGATGCAAAACAGCTGCTTGGAAATTTTGCTTGTTTTGCTTCTCCCAGATTTGTCTTTTACAGAAAATTTCAAAATTTCTACTTTTCCTTCTGGAATTGAATTTAGAAGCTTAGAGGATTGGGAGCAACAGAAATATTGTGCCAACCCACCATACTTTTGCTAGTTTCAAGATCAAGCACTCAATACTTGGTTTACTTCAGACTCTACAGATCTGATGCGTGCTCATCTTCCACTAACACTTCCGAAGACTTCCCTCTCTTTCGATGGCAACCTGCTGTTTGCAAAAGAACAGAAGTCAACAACAGAAGCACCCTCTCCAATACACTACGGGAAATGGAGTCAAGAGGGCCACCTCTCACTCCATCTGATGACACAGCAGAGAGTTACTTGGCAGCAGTAATGCTGCCAGCACAGAGGCTGCATGTCCACCCAAAGGCAGGTCCATATGTACTCAATCTGCTTCAACTGCCAGTACAATTCAAACAGTCATAAATGTTCCTTTGATCTGACTAGAGCTTGAAAATAATCACAAAGACCACAACTTTCCCTCATGCCTTTCTTTCTTCTATAAGCAGCACGGTTTTCTGACTCTGGGCCTTGACTCCCTCTTCTCTTCCTTCCCAGCAGTTTTGCATCGGGCAGAGATAGTACTTCACTTCAATCCCTCCATAACCTCATCATGGACTGGCAATACCATCAGTACCCAGCTTTGGCCTGTATTCCCTGGCCACATCTGTTTCAGTTTTAAAGGCAGGTTTTACAGTCAGTGGGACTTCACAGAAGGAAGACAGATTTACCCCTGCAAGAAACTAACCTTCAAATCAATTGCTAAACAACCCTAATGTCGCTCATATCAAGCAAGAACCAAGAATCTGTTTTTAGAAAGGGAGAAACACATTGATAGTTAAAAATGTAAATACATTGCATACTTCAGACTTGAAAGTCTTGCCATCTATTCATAATGGCACACGCTTCAATAACATAGATAACAAATGAACAGAAGACTTTCGAAAGAAAACAGGTTGAATTTTACTTACCTTGATTTTTGATTCAATTCTCCGTCACTGTTGAGAAGAACCGTTTCCTCCTTCATTTCTTGTTCTGTTGCTACATTATTCCCAAGCCTCTGTCGAGAATTTGCTTCCCATGTACTATCACCACCAACTACCTGCAACTCTGATGTTCCTGCAATGTCCAAACTCATGTTTTCAGCAGTCAGGCCATCTGAAGGAGAACAGCCTTCATGTTCAAAAGATTTCTGAAGAGGAGTTTCAACCTGAAATTCTGTCCAAGTGTCAAGAATCAATTCCTGTGCTACAACATCTGCCAGTTCTTCATGAGGATGTTCAGACCCTGATTTTGGCATCTCTATCTTGGCAGAAATTTCTTCAGGTGATATGTCACTTACTTCATTTTGGCCCAATATAATCCAACCCTCATCTTGCCCACAGCTTTCCTGGGATTTCCTTTCACCATCCAACTTTTGAGGCACAACTGAAGAACTTTTCTCTTCTAAGTGAACAGCGTCCCACCCAGTCCCACAAACAAGGTGATCTTTGCTTTCATTTGAAATGGAGATTGCCTGAAAGGTATCCAAGGAGCCTGGTGAAAAGCCTTCATGGGGTTCTTGAAATGCAAAATTAATTTCACTTCTTTCAAGGGTATCATTCGTTGCAGGTATATTTTCTTCCTCAGTAACAAGGATGTAATCCATCTCCAGTGAAGCTGGGAGCACCTGCATCCTCACATCTTCCTTACTCTCTGAACTTTCCAGTTCAGGGCTCTTACGGGAATTTCTCAGCTTTTTCTCCCTACAAAGTAGGGAGTCAGTGCCAGCTTCTAAAAGAACAGGCAAATAGAAACGCTTTTTAATTTTTGAATTACTGATTTAGTCACAATAATAGCCTTTAATCAGTACTGTGAGATAAAGCTCTTTTCAGTTTGCTATGCTCTGTTAATGTGTACTTGAATTTTACAACATCATCACCATCATCATCATTGTTAAAGGTTATACATTAACACGGCAATCATTCCCAAGAGACAAACAATTCAGTGTCCCATAGGCTAGGCCCTGTACAAACAACAGAAATTATATTCCTACTTCACTGTTTAGAAGTTTTAGATCTGTCTGAGAGAATGACACTAGAACTCTTTTCACAATACACGTTTTGTACATTAGGGAGACACACAAACTCCACACTTCACTCAAAGCCTCTTCATTAAGCAGTAATGTAACTTCCTCCTTTCTCCGTCCTGTGTATTTTGCCCTGGAAAACATATTTTCTTACCATCACATGATCTTCTATCTCCACCTGGTGGTGAGTTGGGATCAGTTGTTTCTGCTTCAGATTTTCCTGTCAAAAAATCAGAATCTGGTGGAGTTACTTCAGACATGAAGAGCGATGGTACTGAGATGACATTTTCCTGAAGGCACTCTGTGGGTATTTCAGACACCTTATCTTTGGTAATTAGGATGCTTTCTGCACCTTCTGGAGGAGCTGGCAGTGGCAATCGTTTTTCCAAAGAAATGCTGTCATAAAATGGCTGCTGAAACAAGAGCTCACCATTTGCATACTCTCTGCTGCCAGAGAGTTCAGCATCAAAAGATGCAGAGGACGGTGGAATACACACCGCTGGTGATTGGTCATTGGGTATTTCCTTAAACAGAGGAACATGATCATGTTCAATTACAGCTTCATATTCTTTTGTTGTGTCATCAAACAGTTGATTATTTGAATCAGATTCATCGCCTTCATTACCATCAGGTAGAAGGGATTTGGGAAGGAGTGTCTGTTCATCCTTTGATTTCCCTTCTGCTGCCTCACTGTCTAGTAGTGCCAGTATGTTCATTCTATCATATGTGCCTGCCAGGACATTAGTCACTAACGTGCTCTTGATACTGTGTTCTACCCCTGTGTCAGATTCATCCACACATTCTTCTGACCTATCTAGCTCATCACCAGTTATTGCTGGATGGTCAGTATCAGAATATTTCACAACTTCACCCAAAGCACTAATTGCTTTTAAGCTTTGGTCTGCCCTATCAGGTTGATTGAAATCCATGGGAAGCAAAAGCATTTGGGAGGTTGCTATTTGAGCTGTATCAGTTGGTGCTCCTTGATGGCTTGCATGAGTGAAACTTTCATGGAACATGTCTTTCAGGTCTAAGGATGCCACTTTTTTAAGTTCACTGGCAATTTCAGCTGACTCAGCAGGGTCAGAAACCAGCTTATTTTCTAGACTGTATTCTTCTGCAATTGCAAATTCAGGAGGCTCCCGAGGATTAGAAAAGGTAAATGGATAGAAATCGTTGGTCTTTACTGGTTCGTAGTCCTGGAGACTACCATTTTCAGAGTGTGTCTCCACCTTCTGCATTACTAACTGACACTTTGAATCAAAATCTGCCTCTTTACTCATATCTGACCTTGTGTGAATTGGCTGACTGTCTTTGTCTTCAGTCTCCACTGCGATCTGGGAAGATGGGATAGAGGCATACTTAGCTCCATATTCCTGGCACACATCAGGACTGCTTGATGACTCTGAACCATTGTCTTGGTCACAGTGATTTAAAATATCAGGATTTTCACCACCTGATTTCATCAAAGGGACACTCTGCTCAGCATTAGTCCACAGATCAGGTTCCACTGAAAACTGCTGATTACTTTCTTGTGCATTGTCTTGTAAAATATCTGGGATAAGTGCACTTTGGGGAACTAATATATTCCACTCTGGACTTGACTCTTCTGTCATTTCAAAAGATAAGTCTTCTACAGTGAAAGCAGCTGGCATGGAGTTGTGCACTTCTAATCTTTCACATGTGTCCTCCTGTTGTCCTTGAGGAATGAGACTTGCATTTCCCTCACTGTCTTTTGGCAGATCCAGTACAGTGCTTGCTTGAACTGATGTATTTGGTATAGTTTGTTCCTCATCTGAGAAAGAATTCTGTGGAGTCAGTTGATTTTCCTCATCTGTAGAAAACAACTGCTCTATCAACTCCTTTTCTTCTTTATCCAGTGTTAAAGAATCAAATTGTTTGAACTGTAAAGCATCTTTATTTATCTGACCATCAGGACTACTGATAGAATGTACTAGTCTTTTGTTTTCTTCTTCATCAGAGTACAGGGGGGCAGGCTGATTTTCATCATTACCTGTATCAGTGAAATGTGCTCCTGTTAGTTCTTCATCTTGTGAAGGGGAACCACAGGAATCCCCTTTACTTTTTCCGAACTGGTTTGTTACAGAGTGACTTGAAACAGAATACTGATCTTCCAATTGCTTTTCTTCACAAGGTTGTGAACTCCACCATTCTGAACTGTTATCTGGAAAATCAGGTGTTCCTACTCTGGATTTTGGATTAGTTCTTAAATCAGCTTCCAGTGACATATTCCACCTATCTACAGCTTTTGAAGAATGCTCTTCTTTATCACCAGCAGCAGAAGTTGATGTAGGATCCTTGTTCATTTGATATGAATATAAGTTTTCCTCACTATCTGTTTCTTCGTTGAAAATACTCACCTGAGTTCCTTCCTCAAGTGTTTTACTGTGGCCTGTAGTAGATTCAGGAGTCTTACCATGGTCAATAAAGTCAACAGTCACACCCTCCTGCAATACCTTCCTGGCTTCAATTGTTTCAGAATTTTCACTGAAGACTCCTACCAGGACCTTCTCTCCCACCTTAGTTTTTGCACCTAAATTGTCTTCATTAGCTTCAGGACTTGTTGAATTGGACTGAACATAATCCTCTCCATTTTCAGATGCTTTGTGGTGTTTGTTTTCACACATTGAATCTTCATGAATCACTTCTGGACATGCCTCTGAATTCTCTGAATCCCCATTTATGTCAGGACTGGAAAAAGAAGATACAGTATCATCATCTACATGGACATTCCAAAAATCTAAGCTTTTAGGAATTTTGTTCTCTTTGTCCCTTCTTTCAAATCCTTCTTCGTATTCATTCTCAAATTCCTTCTTTTTACAAGAACCTTCAAGATTTTTATTATTTTTAATCTCCCACATATCCCTGCTTATTTCGTGATGACTAGCAGCTGGAAGGTCTCCCCACACATTCACAGATGCGTCACTTAAATCAGGACTTGTTCCACTTGAGTGTGTATAATCATTTATTGAATTACTCCACACATTATCTTCTTCCAAATAGCTTTTGATCTGTATATCTTTTGAAAGGCTGCTTGTAGTATTTGCTATTTCAAGGACTTTGTTTGCCTCAGGACTCATTCCCGGAGATTGCAAATCTTCACATGGCTGTGAATCCCAAGCAGTTTGGGGAAAACTGTCATTAAGCACTGCAAATGGCTCTCCACAAAGATTATTAGCAGGTTCTAAATTTTCAGAATTTTCATTTTTCCCAGAACCTATTTCAAGTGAATATGAATTTTCCACCACAGACATATGCGTAATATCAGGAACACTAACAAATCCAGAAGGACTATTCTTAAACTCATCTGTGGAAGAATTTTCATTGGTCCTCATCAGTTCTGAGCTATTTTTAAAAGACACTGACTCAGAATTACAAGTGTCTGGAAGGTCAGAAGTCACATCATGTAAGCATTCTTGCCCTTCTCCCAGAGGTTCTTGTGGTTTATCCATCAAAGGAATTGATGTGGCTTGGCCACAACCATTCTTTCCAGAGTCATTCCAGTCACCTGAGCTGCCAGGTATTTCAGAAGAATTATTTTCAGGATTATCACTATCCTTATGAGAACTTTCAGAAATACTCTCCATCTTTGGACTTGCTACATCCTCCATTACTGTAGCCTCTTTTTCAGCTCCCTCAGAAACCAGCTGTGACATTTCACAATAATTGTAATTTTGTGGTAAGGGGTAAGAAAATTCGTAATTTCTGCCTCCCACAGAAATACTTGAAGATTCTAAACTATTCTGCAACACGTCTTTTCTCTCTTCCTGACTAACTGGATTGTTTTGATTGGAAAATGACTCATTCTCTGTGATTAACACTTCCAAACTAACACTATTTCTTATTTTTTCTGGGGAGGTGGCAACTTCAGTTGTTGACTCGTTTTCTTCCAAATCTGTTTTACCTGAAAATCCATTGCCCTCCTGCACTGGTTTATTACAAATGTCATTAGTCATCTGCTGTCCACTTGTCTCATGTGTTCTCTTGCATTCTTTTCCTTCCCTAGAGATGACAATGGCATTATTCCAGCCTTCCTCATGACCCTGCCCACTCTGTAAATCCCATGAGTTCAGCTGCGGCACTGAATCCTGACTATCCAGCTCTTCATCCATACCAGCAGTGTTTTGTGCTGCATTCCTACTAAGTATCTCACTCCCTAAGTCACATATTTTCAGATCCAAACCATTCTCAGTTTCTGAAGTTGGCGTAGAGGTGTTTGTGTCTTCTACAAGAATGCTGCCCACTGTTTCTGCATTGTCAGCTGCTGTCTGTCTAGTATTTAATTCATTCTGTGATGGTGATAAGTCATTCACTGTTCGATTATACGCCAGTGTTAATCTTCTGTTTTCAGATACAGGGAAGTTATTTTCACTGGTACATGTTTCAGTTGAAAAACATAGATCAGCTGTTTGTTCTGAACTAAGAAAAGGTTTAGCACAGGCAGAAAGAACTGGAATTTCAGAATTTCTTTCTTGTAACTGGGTGATGTTATTTAGGGGAGTGTTCCAGATATCTGTACTTCTAGTATTTGAAAAAGGCACATTGTTAGGAGATAATGGTTCCTTACTTGATATCTCAAGTACTTTTGACTCAGCCAAATTTGTGCTCATGAATTTACCAGTAACTGTTTCTTCATCAAAATCCTTGTCCTCATTTTCTCTTTCATCTTCCATATAGGTAGGTGATATATATGAATCAGATGTTGAATAATTGGTGTCTGGTGGAGAAACAACTAAATCTTCTGCTATATTTGAGGAACTAAGATCCGAGTTTTTGTATAAGAAGGTATCCTCCCATGGCACCACTACTTCTGTTACTTCTTTTCTGATGTTTTTATCATACATATTCCAGGTATCTGTATTTTCAAATTGGTTTGGTCTATGTTTAGGATCACCAAACATAGTTTTTTCCCCTGTGTTCAGCTTGGAATTATTTTGCATATTGTTGAAAACAAAATTTTTGTTTTCAGATTTTCCATGGTCTTCTATTGAGTAATATCTTCCTTCATCCCACACTTCTGGATTTTCAGTCTCATTGTCCACTGTGATTTCTGAAGAATCTGATAAACCAGTTTTTGATACCGCCCATTCCTCAGGAATATTCACTGATTTTAATTCTCTATCTAGTCTGGGCATGTTCCATACATTTTCTGAGGATCTACCAGCATTTCCTTCATCCAACTCGGTCCAGATTTTGTAAGAGTCTCCAGCTAGCTGACTACCTTTTCCTTCACCACTACACCATGCATCTGACATCATAGGTGCTGGCTGGCTGACCTTCCACAGGTCTGTAAAGCTCTCCGCTTCTTGCTTTGTCTCGTCTAAAGAAGCAGTTTGCAAACATGAATGTTCACTTCTTTTCACTTGATTCTCATGGTTCCAATTATCTTGCTTAAACTGATTATCCCACAGACCTGCTTTCATATATTCCATTTGCTTTGGTTGTTTTTGGAGGAACACAGAATCTGAGGCTCTTCTATCAGTATGTTCTCGTAGCAAGGGACTTTCTTTAGAATCTTTCCATAAAACAGGACTCTGAAATACAGATTCCTGCTCACTTGAACTCCATGCATCAGCATTTCTGGAATCTAGGTCAAAGCCATCCCACCAGCTCCCATATCTAACACGAGACTGCAAGTAATTTGTGCCATCTATTTCATTAATTTTTTTTATGACATCTTGTGAGAAAATTAAAGGCTGCCCATTATCTAATGGTGAAGTATCTACAAGACTATTCATAGGAGTTGGTGGAATTCTTGAATCAGCAGATTTCAACATTTCTGGTGAAGAAGAATCACCTTCAACCAAATCAATCAAACGTGAAGTTTTCTCACACATTTCTCCTGGATTCTCATCAAATTCAGCCAGATTGTCTTCCTCATTTTTTGTCACAAGTAAGTCAGTTGAATAATTTCCTGTATCATTATCTAACAGGTTTGCCTCATCAAGTTCTTTCTTCAGAGTGAGTTGATGCCCTTCTGATGAATCACTATTGAGAAAATAGTCATCTGCTGGGGAACAATCAACAGAACGAGAAGATGACTCAGATGGAGCTGTAACCATAGGTGCTAGATCAAAATTGAAAAGATCAAAGTTATCACTATTGTTTCCTGACTGAGACTTTTGTTCTTCAGCTATGGCTCCTTCAGGAATAGGGCTATAGGAATCAAAGCCAGGCAGTAGACTGTGATGTGAAGCAGCACCTTCTGCAACAGGGCTATCATCACTAAGAAAAACAGAACTCTCCTTGGAAGACCGGCTGCTTCTAATGGTAGCCAAGCCACTGTCTGGACTCACAAGGTCTACATTAACATCAATGTGGGCTTGCATAGACCCATTTAGATCTTGAGGATTTTCTATAAAATTGGCAGAACTGGGCTGTGGTTCTACATCAGAACCGTATAACTCCATAATACCAGAAGATCCTTGTGAAAGTGGAGCACTTCCAGCAACAGCTTCAGTAGAAGAAGTTCTACTGTTTGATACCATTTCTGGTTGCCTTCTATTTATAACTTCCTTAATTAGAAGAAAAATTTGATCACAGGTCACCAAAGAATTTTCTTGATGATAGATGAGAATTTGGTCACATTCACACTCTAGAGGATCCAGCTCCAAACAAGGATTCTGACATTCTTCTAATTCACAGCAGATCTGTTGAAAAAGGATATTTCAGAAGTCACTGCAGTCATGGGCATAAAGGCACATATTGACTACTTCATCATGTAATACAGCCATACCTATCTCTTCCTATTAACCTATTGCTTGGCCATTTCACTGTAGCATCCTTATGATCCCCAAACAGATGATGTATTACAACAGAAGATCAAGACAAAATATTTGTTTTATGACTGGTCAGAAATAATACCATTTGACTTTTCAGTTCACTTCTCATTAATAATAGAAAATCCAAATAAATGTTTGGTTGTTCCCTTAAGAAATCTGAGTAAAATTTATGAAACAGTACTTTAGGAATGTATTTCTAGGATGGGATTACTGTATTAATAAAATAAATGCATTTATATTGACCTTGAAAACAATGGAGTCACTTAGCCACCTGTCCCTAAAATCAGACGGTTTCAAGACTGAGAAAAAGGTTCAAAAAGTTACCACTGATACAGTCTCTTCCATTTGGGGATAAATATAGTTTAAAAAAATGAAAAGCACCTAGCTCTGGACAAAGGTACACAACAGTAATAATTTCTTTTGATTTCAGAGCTTGAATTCTTTAGGAATAATATATACATATATGAGTTCAGGTCATTACCATTTACAAGGTGTTTGCTTATTGCTCATTGCCAAAGACACATTTGTGTAAACCACAATACAAACCCAAGCCAAAACTAGTGGGGAAAAATAAAAACCAACAAAACAACATTTTACCTGAATTGAAAAATCTTGCCTCTTTCAGTATTTCTCATAACCGTTTTCTATTAGCTTGGTCTGAAGCAATAACAAATATCATAATCTTTCATTCTGTATCATATAAATAATTCAGCCACTTCAAATAGCTGCTCAGTTGCTGTTCAACTGTTGCTACATTTTGACCTCACTTAATTAATCAACACCTTGATATACACAACTCAAAAAAACCCCAACATTTTTTTCAAGGAAAAACATCTCATTCTTTTTCCAGGTACTTACTTGATTGCCTAGCTCTACATTTTCCGAGTATACTGCTATTTGTTGTTTTGTTTGTTTCTCATCTGACAAGCAGTTGGCCAAAATGACAAGTACATCAAACCCATATTTATCTATGAACGCTTTCAGATCACCAATGAGATTCCTGTGTAATATGCAGTCCTGAAAAACATTAAGAAATTAAAATAAATGTCAGCAATTTTTCTGGTTCTTTTCATCCAAATCTGTCGTAAAAGTAGCCATAAATGTTAAAAAGCATCAGCAGCTCTAAAGAGCAAGAGAATTCCGTTTCACTTATCAAAACAACTATGTGCCTAATAAAAACCAAGAACCAGTCCCATAGCATAGTAATGGAAGAACACTAAAATACTAAATGCAGGTTTTGCCTTCTTGAATCTGCTGGTGAAACATTAATTCTTACTTGTTCCTGCTACCTGCTTCTGCAACATTGCTTAAAAGCACCCCAAGCTCTAGGCCAGTGTATCCCCATGATAAAGCAATTGGGCAAAGGGGGTAGGACACCTGCATGGATGAGCATGGAACTCCTAGCGAATCTCAAACTCAAGAAAGAAATATATGTGTGTGGAAGAAGGGACAGGCCACATAGGAGAACTACAGGAACATTGTCAGAGTTCCAGGGATACAACGAGGAAAGCCAAGACCTACCTGGAACTGAGTCTGCCAAGGGATATCAAGGACAACAAGAAAGACTTCTACAAGTTTATCAGCAGCAAAAGAAAGATTAGGGAAAATGCAGGGCCACTGCTGAATCAGATGGGTGTTCTGGTGATGGAAGACACAGAGAAGGCAAAATTACTTAATGCCTTCTTTGCCTGTCTTTACTGCTGAGACTGGCTCTCAGGAGTCCCAGACCTCAGAGGTAAGAGAGGAAGACTGGAGAAAGGAAGGCTTCCCCTTGGCTATTGAGGGTTGTGTTAGAGATCAGCTAGGCTTAAAACCATAAATCCATGGGCTCTGATGGGATGCACCCAAGGGTGCTGAGAGCTGGCAGATGTTGTTGTTCTGCTGCTCTCCATCATCTTTGAAAAATCATGGAGAACGGGAGAAGTGCCTGATGACTCAAAGAAGGCCAATGTCACTCCCATCTTCAAAAACAGCAAGGAGACCGGGGAAACTACCAGCCAGCCAGCCTCACCTCAGTTCCTGGAAAGGTGATAGAACAGATCATTCTGGAGATCATCAAAAAGCATATAGAAGACAAGAAGGTCATCAGGAGTACAGGAGTAGTCAGGATGGATTCATCAATGGCAAATCATGTTGGACCAATCTGACAGACTTCTGTGATGGCATGGCAGGATAGGCCAGTGAGGGGAGAGCAGTGGATGTTGTCTACCTCAACTTCAGCAAGGCTTTTGACACTCTCTCCCATAACATCCTCACAGGTAAGCTCAGGAGATGTGGGTTAGAGGAATGGACAGTGAGGTGGATCAAGAACTGGCTGAAGGCAGAGCTCAGAGGGTCACGATCAGTGGAGCAGAGTCCAGCAGGAGGCCTGCAGTCGGTGCTCCCCAGGGATCAATACTGGGTCCAGTCTCATTCAACTTGTTCATTGACGACATGGAGGAAGGGATCAAATGCACCCTCAGCAAGTTTGCTGGTGACACTAAACTGGGGGAGTGGCTGATCCACCTGAAGGCTCTGCTGCCATTCCATGGGGCCTTGATCAGTTGGGGGGTTGGGCAGGCAGAAACCTAAGGAGGTTCAACAGGGCTAAGTGTCAGGTCCTGCACCTGGGGAGGAGCAGCCCCAAGTGCCAGCACAGGCTGGGGCTGACCTCCTACAGAGCAGCCCTGGGGAGAAGGACCTGGAACTCCTGGTCGATCACAAGCTGTCCATAAGCCATCAGTGCCCCTGTGGCCAGGAGGGCCAATGTCATCCTGGGGTGCACTGGGAAGAGTGTGGCCAGCAGGTCAAGGGAGGTGATCCTCCCCCTCTACTCAGCCCTAGTGAGGCCACACCTGGACTGCTGTGTCCAGTTCTGGGCTCCTCAGCACAAGAGAGACAAGGAGCTACTGGAGAGGGTCCAGTGGAGAGCCACAAGGATGATCAGGGGTCTGTCTGGAGCATCTCTCTTATGATGAGCCACTGCAGGAGCTGGGCCTGTTTAGTCTGGAGAAGACAGAGGGGATCTCGTCAATACATACAAATATCTCAAAGGTGGGTGTCAGGAGGATAGTGCCAGACTTTTCAGTGGTGCCCAGAAACAAGACGAGGAGCAATGGCCATAAACTGAAACACAAGAATTTGCACATAAACATGAGGAACAATTTCTTTACACTGAGGGTGGCAGAACACTGGAACAGGCTGCCCAGGAGGGTCGTGGACTCTCCCTCTCTGGAGACATTCAAAACCCACCTGGTCATTTTCCTGTGTAACCTGCTCCAGGTGACCCTGTCTTGACAAGAGGTTTGCAATAGATGACCTCCAAAGGTCCTTTCCAACCCTAACAATATTGTAATTCTCTGATACTGGGCTACTGCTATTTCTTGAATAAATCACCCTTTTTTGTTAGAAAAAGAAAAATATTTATGAAATTTGTCATGCCAATATTTCATCTAAAATAAGAGATATTAAAATAATAGTATTAAAATGCAAAATTCAGCACTCAAAAGGAAATCCACAAGCTAACTTAATTTTACAGCCTTTTATATGTGTCCATGATGATGCTACCCAATTGTAACACACAGTTACCACAGATCGTTCCTATAGATTCCCTTGTTCCTGCTCTTTGAATTGTGCAAATCTTCAAAAAAGTAAACACACACACACACACACACACGCACACGTAAGGACTAAGGCAAAGTATTTTTACACTCCTTGTACCAAAAAAATTGCTTACTTTTACACATACCCCACACCAAACACACAGGAGAGAAAATTTTATATTTCCTATTCTCATTAATGCTTGGACTAGCCCAGTTATCTAGAACTTGAAACATAAACCACACATCCATCTTTCTCAACTGGGAACATAATGCACGAAGTATAAATGTCTTTTTTCAGCCCTCAGTTCTGTTAACTACCAGTGAACAAAGACTTAGAAACTTTATTTTCTCTTTTATGTTTCTGCTGTTTGTATTTAAAATAATTTTCTGTCATCTTCTATCCAAGACTTCTTCTGATGCTGCCAAGCTACACCGGCCTTGAATAAACAGCAGTTCATCATGAACACAGTGCAGATTGGCATGTTATCCCCCTGCATCTGTCTCCTACCTAATAAATTACTGTTTTGGTTACAAATATATAAATACTATTTATTAATCTACTCAAATGTGTCCACAAAATGCATCTCCCTCCCTGTAAGTCAAAACAAAAAAATCTATTTGTAAAATGCTTTGGAAGTAGATTCCTTTCTACGATCAGTGATTAAGATTCCCTTTGATGTTTGCATAGCACCTAAAAATGAGGTTTATGTGAAATTCACACAGATTAATGCACGAACAGTCAGCTGACAGTTTACTTGTGGACTCTCAGATGTGAACTCTGAATAGAGGGTTATGGTGAGGAATTATCATGAATAAGCTTTGAATGTCCAAACCAGTAAAATCTTCTTCTGAAGACACAAGTATTGGGTAGATTAGAAACAGTACCAAAATGTCCTTAAGCATGAAAAGTCACCTCAATTATTGTATTCCCAACTGCAGCTGGAACAATTAAAATCTATTCAAATAAAAAATCTGAACTATAGCAGATTCAAAACCATCTGAAAATCCCTGACAACTCTCCTAAATATCCCTAAAGTTTATTCTTTTAAAATAGTACCAACAACAAAATTCAGATACGCCCTTCACAAGCATTCAAACATTCAAGTAAATAATGACAGTTGCAAACAAATCTTAAAAACTACCAAAGACCACATATTGAAAGACATGGTAGATACATGGACTCTTCCACAAATTTGCTAACCTAAATGAACAACCAGAACATTGCACATATTATAAATGCTTACAGAAAAAAAAAATTTCCTTCAGAAATGAAAAAATGCAAACAATTTCAACAGTTAAGCTGGCACATGCCAAATTAATAACAAGCATTTAAAATATACTGTTGATGAATTACTACAGCAGGAAATATACTGACACAGCTAAACAATGACAAAGGTCAGTCAACTGGTCATTTTTATACACTCCTTTTCTTTTATTAGCGTGTGCTGGCTTAAGTGTTAACTAATATTTACAAAGTATACAGCAGGTAGACAGCATATGTAAACATTATTAGTTGTTACAATGCCCTCTAAGTAACTTATAAACAAAAAAATGGATTGTAAGCATACTTGAAATGTATGTACTTGATATAAATAGAATCTAGTAGTACATATATTTTGCCTATTCAACAGCAGTATAACTATGGAGTAATTTAGTGTCATAACATGTAATAAAATTGTACTTTTTTTTTGTCTAATGCATATAGATAGATAGGTTCTGCTGTAACATAGCAATAGGATGAACATTCTGAAATTACCAAGTATTTTTCTTATCAGTTAGGTAAGCAGAAGGAGAAAGTTGCAGAAATCCAAAGACTTTTGAAGGATTTTTGAACATGTTTAGTTATTATGAATTTTTGTTGAGAAACACCATTTTATGTAGGTTGTATATTGCTGTGGAACTTCCTTTTTCTGAAACTGTATTTTCTTTCTTGAAAATCTAACAGATTTTTAAAATTTAACAGATAACTATAAACATGGATGATCCTTTAAAAGAGGCAAAATATACAAGAAATATCTGAAGAGAATCTGTAACTTCTCTGTCTCTTGCAACACTGATTCATGAAATCAACGGCCAATTACCCAAGTGATCACTGCAAGTGTACATTACACACACTTCTGACTCTTCTAAGCTAACTGAGTCAATATTAACCTGACCAAATTAAGAACAAACTGTCTCTTTTGTTCTTCACACTTCTCACATGGAGAGCACAATATGGCTTTTGTCAGAGGTGCTCCATCATTTTGGCTCAAGGAAACTGTCAGTACAGTTTGGGATTCGTTATTCATGGGCAGATACCCTGATGGGTCTAATGAAGCCTTTCTGCTGACAACTCATTTGCTAAAAATACCCAACCGTCACAAAATACAAATGAGGAATATCGTATCCCATTACAATTTTCACAACTGATGCAATTATCACAACAGAGAAGTCATACATACTGCTACATACTGCATTCTCCTAATATTTCATGGTCAGTACTTCTGCATTCCAGTTTATTTCTATGTGATCACTGATAAAACTTTATGACATACTTAAATTGCAATATAATAGGGTAAACACCAATGATATAGCACACATGCAGAGCTAACAGTCTGTGTGCCATTTGCTGTAAATCCAGCTAATTACTAGAAGTCCCCTCCTTTATTTAAAAAAAAATAAAATAAAAAGCAAGGCAAAAGAGTGTAGAAAAATACTCAATTTTATAAAAAGTTTCCAGGTAAAGGTCACTAAAATTGAAAGAAGAGTACAAACAGTATTATGTTTACAAGACTCCAGAAACACGAACAAGTGTATTTGTTGTTTTACCTCTTTTTTTTTCTATCAACACCACTGGTGAAAATGCTCTATTAAAAATTACTATCTTTTCTGTAGGGAAAGACTGCATTTTTCTATTGTGCAGCTCAATGTACCAAATAGCAGCTCTTCTGCACTGATATTTATCAGTCTTCTGGAAAGAACAAAAATAAGCAGCTAATTCTGCTTCCTTTATGTCTGCAGTTTCCAAAGAGAAAAAGGTGTTAGGTCCTAAAGTAAAGAGTAGGAGAACAGGCATCTTTGAGCTCTGTTATCTTGCTTGATGACAATCCCAGTCACATGTTTAACTTTATGCATTCCAAACTTAAGTTGGAAAGAATTTGAACTGGAAATACTATAGCATTGTGTAATGCTAATATAGAACAATGCCAGGAGTGCCTGTTTAGCGCTGATCTCACATCCCTTAGTACTGATGATGGCTGTGTTTTTACAGTCCATTATTTCCAACTAAAAAAAAAAGAAAAAAAGAAAGCAAAGAAAAAACAAGGATTCCTCTTTAATAAAAAAAATCAGCATGCCTTGTTCAATGAAGGCATCTGTAGCCAGGTTCATAATGGAAACAGTGCCTTTTCTACAACACTGGTGCATTTTATCATAGTGTCCTAACAATGATCCATTCTTTATTAATTCAGATTGCAGCTAAATAGATTTTACTTGCATTTGATACAGGTACAAATTCTGTGTATTCAAATTCAGGCTTGTTCATTTTAACCTGTGTTTAAGTAGAATTTATAAAGATTTCCATGTTTTGTGTGTATTTAGCACAGCACATGATTTCTGGTAAAGTCCCAATTCATTCATAAAACTTGAGGTACAAAAATTTTGCTCAGGTATACTGCCGAACTGCAGTTTTCATTATTCCCCATTTGTAGAAGTAGCTGAGACAGCTCTGAATTTAGCAGCTGGGGTACAGCATTTTCATGTATCCTAAAAGACATTATGATATACATGTAACATAAGGATATCATCATGACCCATTTGGCTTACAACATTATTCCTGCAGTTGGAATAATGACCTGCCTTCAGTGTCCATCATTGTCACCTACCTAAGGAACACAAATTCTTAACCACAAGCAAGGCAGCCCCCCTTGAGTGCTGAGGTGTACAATTAACTCTCTGAAATACCACAGTCAAAAATGCTCCCCGGTGTCGGTGGGGTTTGTGCACATGTACTCAAAGAATGTAGCAGATCAGAAGGGCTGGAGATGAAGCCTCGTCAAGGCACTGCCGCTACTGCACAAGTCAAACATTGAGTGCACAGCCTAACATCCTTAACAAACATGGGTAATGGTCTGCATGTTCCTGTGTATCTATTAATACTACTAGAGTGCTGTGACCTCAGTATCTAGAAGCAAAAAAGTTTTGCAGCAGCATAGGAATCAGACAGCATCTAAGTACATCACATAGTCTGGTAATACGGAGGTGAAAGTACTCATTTATTTCCATCTCTAAAAGAAGAAATTTAAAGTGCTTGTAATTTCTCTTATTGTTAGTTGATGTTTTCTGTAATAGGAAAACCATGATAAAGATAAAGTTGCCAATTTTGAGCATTTCTGGTAGTTGAAGGGTAAGTAGTTTGGAGTTGCTAAAAATGCAAAATACATTAAAATATATAGAAGTAATTTTCAAGTTTAAAGGCTTAAATGACACCACCTTTTTCAAATGTGTCTTTAAAACTCTGCCTCTATAAAACAGAAAACTTGCAATCACAGCAGTATGACTTTTGCTCCAAGTAGAGAAGTACAGAGAAATGTAGTATGTTGAAATGTACTCCCTCCAGGTAATCTGAAGGTTGAAGTACGTGTGCACATAATTTTTTGGACAAAAGTACATAGAGAGGAAGTCTCTTATTTTGAAACCACAGGTATACAAAGCCTAAAAGTACAGGAACTGCTTATGCACCATATTTATAAGGCAAGATCCCCCACAGAAAATATGCATGATATGTACAAAATTTAAATAAGTATCTCCATACTAAAGTACAGCATAGTTTATACAATCTAGTAATTATTTACCTCAAAAACTTACAGGAGAAAAAGAAGCACTATTTTTTATTAATCAGCGGGCCATGTGGACATAGCCTACAATACACTTTTTTATATTCCTTTACATTACTCTGTTTTCTGATTCTAGGTTAAGAATATCCATCTGATTTTTCCATAGCTTGTAAATCAATTAAAAAATACTGGAAAAGACACAACCTATCACTTCATTTACAAGGTTCATTTAATCACATACAATATTTGATTTCACTGTTGACTGATTAGCAAGTGGTAACAAGCAAAAGGCTGAATTGACAGAGTGATGAATTAAAACATAAGAAACATCACAACCATACATATACTGACCAGGAGCTGTCTCTTTTAGCCAGCTAAGTCTCAGGTGTAAGGTGATACGTAATAATTCATATCTTACAAAATAATCCCCATGCAAACATGATAATGCAAAAACACATTTCTGGCTGTCAAGAAAATTTCTGGCAAAATTAATCAACCATTCATCCATTCAGGCTCTTTGCATATCCTTTTGTCAAAGAGGGAATACTAAGAGATTTCTTTCCTCTTCCACACGCTCATTGCAATGGTTTGTAAAATCCATCAAGCCTGAGTTGATTTATTGAACTGTCTCTTAGCTCAGCAGTGTAACTATAGCAAATGAACTGGTAACTTCTTAAAAAACAGCAGTGATTCAACAATATCTGGCTTACTTGATTCCTTCTAACTTCAGATTAGCAATTTCTTAAAGGCACTGACTTGCATTCCTTAGAAGTTCTATCTGCAATTTTACACCAGCATGTTTTGTTTCTACTACCCCACATTTTTTAATATTATGTTTTGACATTTGACGAAGGCATGTTTGATTTATAATTGATGTTAGAATCTACCTAAATCTTCACATCTTCATGCTAGCTAATATGCTTCTATTGCTACTCAATAGAGCTTTCAAATTTAAATACAATATTGCTGCGTACTATTATGTAAGCATTATCTCACTCACTATGCTATGAATACTGAAAACTAATTACCCCCACCTATTTCTTTAATTACACAGACAACTTTGCATGCATATTCAACTATTTTTGTATTTATCTATTCCCATCACTAGTAATGAGAATTGTTATAAAAAGTAGTTAAGGCACAAAAGACAGTGATATGCCAAGCCATTTGAAGCACTGTTTAAACATGGATTTTACTGCTAAGCATCGTCCATTGAACCCCATGAAGCACATTCATCACTCACCAGCTTTGCATTTTTCTTCATAAAGATATATGACCCTTGCCTATTAGATTTCATTAGCAGGGCACCATACAAGGCTCGTCTGCAGATGACAGGATAGAAAGCTAAACAACCTCGCCTGAAGGATTTGTGAGAACAAGCCTATCTTCAATCTTTGTCCCTGGGAGGCACTTCTAACACCTGCCAACCACAGCACTATCATCAGAAAAACATTTAGAGATTTATCTTCAGGCTGGTGATTATAAGAGATAATTTGTTTGGAGTATGGATAAAGTTGGTCTAGCATAAACAAACTACAAGCCCAAATTATACGACGAACCTCATTAACTATTGATTTAACCACTGCAAATCCATGAACAAATGTTATATCAAAATGTTAATTCTTCATGAAAATACAATGAAAAGAAAAAAAAACAAAATGCCAAGGCAGGATGGCAGGCTATTCTTAGTGCACTTTTAATGCTTGCAGTTTAAATTGGAAATGGAGACTTGCTTTGTCATAACAATGACATTATAATATTACCATTTTCCCTTAACATGGAGTGTTGTCTGGCAAGAAGTGCTATATCTTTTCAGTTGCTGCCACTACAGAGGCATATGAAACAGTGCTTTCTCTCTTACTTTCAGGAACACTTCTTTTGTTTGGAGACAGCAAGACTAGATTTACCATTAAAAACACTTTCAATAGCAAGAAGCTAACAGTATTATAAATGGATGCCATAATAGGGAGACAGTCCGAAAAATTACATATTCATTGATACCTTCTATATTACAGATATCACACATATCCTGCGTTCTGTAACAGGAAATAACTTTCTTCTAATCTTTGAAAATTACTTTCACTCAAGCTAATAAGAAACCCCCACTCTTCAGCCAACAGTATATTTATATATACTGTTATATAATACAGCTGCATTTTACTTTAGGTCTTTTTTTGAGGGCGAATGGTTGGAGTTTTTTCCCCTCTTCTCTAATACAGTGGAATCCAGGCCTGTTCCCTCTTTGGAAAAAGAGAGAAAAAATCATGCCAGACTTCCTGTTGCAACTCAAGGAGAAGAGACAGAAAATCTTTCCACCTGATGTTGGTGGGATACGGCCTAGGATAGTTCCATTGCACCACTGTCTCTGACAGCAACCCTGTTCCTTAACACTCCTATGCTGAGAGCTCATTTGTGTATAGAAGGTAGAAGGAAACCTGCAGTACCTCCTCCACTGCGGCATTCTAAACAAATCATTCAGTGTGACTTGCACTTAATAACAAACTATCAACACTTTTAACACTATTGTTACTGTAGAAACAGCAAAAATCTTTTGGTGGGAACTCAACAATTTCCAGGTAAAACACCCAAAAGGAGGACAAGAAATTGTGAAAATATTTTCATGGGATGACATGTCTCATTACTAATTGCTTCTGGATGGGAATGGTATTTAATGTGAAATTATTAGTTCATCAATATAAAAACCAAGGCAAAATGACAAAATCTGCTAGGGAATACAGTCTTACAACCTGAAGGTTCCTCACACAGCAACACAGCCATTCAAAGTTAAATGGCAATTTAATTTTTTTTTTTTTTTTTACTTTTTACCCCTTTTTTCCCCTTCAGACTTACTTTGCTAATTTATGTATGCAACTCACAATGTCACTTCAAGAATAAACCACAGCTACTCAATTATTAAAGCCATTTCACTCCACACATATATATACAAGAAAAAGATGTTCCAAGACAATTGGTAGAAAACTAAGAATAATCAGCTGATAATAAATCAAAAGAACCGTTTGTGCAGTATTCAGATCTATCACTTCCAATATATTCTAAGTTGTTAATATGTCAGTTTTGGATTGTTTCATCGAATTTTAGTAATTGGTGAAGCCTTCTGTTTCATCTAGCTAAATTTTCTGCCCTTCTAAAGGAGCTGTTTGACTCTTCACAGTCTTTTGACTGCAAACCATTTTTATCAAAAAATTTACTTCTTACATTCACTCTCTTGACTCCAAAATACTATTTTCTCCTACAAGCTTTCCTCCTCCAGTGCTGAAAATTCTTGACTTACATTATTTTTTTCTTTCCTTATTACTTGTCATGAACACTCTTGTTCCCACTTTCAACTTCTCACTTTTCTTCCTATTACCCCTAATCTATTTGCAAAATAGTTTCACATTGAGGCAAAATGCTCTCTAATTGTACTCTAGTCTTTTTTGTACTTTCATCCTTTGGTTCACAACAAATGTTCCCTTTCAGCAACACAGATCCACATTTTTGAAAAACCCTACTCTAAACAGATTCTCTTCGTATGGGAAAATACAAATAGTAATTATTATCTTTAGATGTTCAATTTGCAAGCCTGAACAAATAGGCCAATTCAGAATTACACAAACTAGAACTGAATGGAAATCCTCTCTCTGACTTCAAAGGATTTTGCATATGCCAGTGATGTACATGTAAGTATTCTCCCAATCAGTTCCAAAACACAGACGATATTCACAGTACTCCTTAGGCACTCAAGTTTAGCAAAAGGCCCTTCCAGGAAGCAGAAGTTCCCTGCTGAGTATGTAAGTATTTTAGAAATGCGTTTTCAATTATTTTGATTAAATCATACATTTTTGCACCGTATGCTAAACCACTGGCACTCCGCTTGACCACCCAAAATGCCTGGTCAATATGGAGCAACTGTCATCTGGAATACAACTGAAGACAAAAGAGAATTAATTTTCCATTCATTCAGTTTATCTCTCTGCTGTGGGAAGCTGAACATCTTCCTCCAAAACACAGGAACAAACAAGGATCAATGTATTACCAATGCAACTGACTTTAGTCTCACCTGCAGCGAGACTGAACTAGGAACAAGGGATTGGACAGAGATGGTCAAATGCTGTCCACTGAACTTTGCCACCAAAAAAAAATCCCAGACAAGTAAGAGTAGCAATTCAGTTTCTTGTAATTCATTTAAGTTTCCTATGGATTCTTCTAATAAGCAGTTACAGTTATGCGAACAAAATGCCCTTAGCAACTCGTTTGTTAAACAGTCAGTTCCTTCAGAAGAGAGAACAGGAGTCATTACCAACACAAGCAAAACCAGGATAAAACAAAGGTCTTCGCAGATGCCTGCCAGGGGACTCACACTTGGTTACACCAGGCTGAAGTTAGCTGTGGCACCCTTGTCTCTGTTTTACAGTAACTAAGAGACCAGCTGCTACCATTGAGATGGTTCTATTTCTGGAGAACCAACTACAAGCTTTCTGTAAGGCTGCTTTTGGACTGACAGGACCATATTCTCCAGCATACATGCTTTCTTCAGGTTGTATCCTTCAGAAAGTTACCCTTTGCTATCTCACTAGACAAATAAAAGTGAAAAATGAGATGCAAAGCAAAACAGTACCCTGAAATCAATCTGAAGTTAACCACTCTTGAGGTGCAGGACTGCTTTGGTGATACATGCAAATGCAGTTAAACAAGCACCCAGAAGAACTAGAATATGTTTCATATTGTTCTAGTTTTACTTGATACTTACATGAAATATTCAATGTTTACAAGAAATTATGACTAGGAGTAGGTAAAAAAGGAAAAAAGGTTATTTTGCTAAAGAACAATAATGCGGGGATTTTATGGGGGACAGTAAACAAAAATGTGCTTTAAGACTTAACATTAGAGGAAAAGTAGCATGCAAAATTATTTTTTTTCCAATATGTTCAGTAGCCAGGTCAATTAGTTTCCAAAATCTTCAGCTATACCAGTACAACTCCTGCAGCATAATGTGAGTCTAAACTGAACTTTACCAACTTACTGGCAATGCCACCACATGCACTAGCAACTCCAGCTAGCACAACTGACTCAGCTCATACCATTACAGCTTTCTTCCATGAACTTAAATCTTGAGCCAAGCCTAAACATTTGCTTACTTTCTGCTTCATGACTGCAGTCATTCATTGTGACTGAAGCATCCTTCTAACACTAACAAACAAGTACTTCTCACCACTGTCAAATCAAAATTTCATCCAACAAAGCAAACAGCCTATTTATTACATTTTGTACTGCTACCCATTGACTTCATTGGCACCTGTTGCTAATTTGAGGCTTCAAAATTAAGGTTTTGAATGAAATTTTTTATCATGTTGTATTTGTGTTGTCTGGATGCTGAATGAAATGAAGTAAAGATAGGGTGGTCAAACTAGTAATATACTTCAGGTAAAATGTACTTAAAATGTATTCAAATCTTACCGAACTCATGGAGCTGAAGTAATCCATGGAAGTAAAACACAAACCTTATTAATTAGGCTGTATCTAAGGCTTTCTATGCTGCTGGCTCATTTTTAGAATTCTCTCACTTCAACCTCTGTGAAACTGATGTCTTTTAATTCAGGACCTCATTTATTTTCTGAAAATATCGTTAAAACCATCAACATGTACATGAGAAAGCCAGGTTCCAAGTAGCAAATCTTCTTTCAAAACACTTAAAAAATCCGTATGGAATGACACCAGAGCTGTACCTCTGCTACACCATGCTTTGAAAGACCACCTGTTGCTGAGTGCTGGAGAGAGGCATATAGTGGAATGCGTAATACATTATCAGAATCATGTAGTAGATGCTAAGTAGTAAAGGCTCTTTTAACAATGTGCACATTCAACATGCATCTACTATATTAATCCAGTCTCTTGCAACTCTGTTAAGATTAAACAGCAGTTACACAGACCTACAGCTGCTTCAGTGAATATACTTGCATCATAAACCTTAACAGACATAACTTTAAACATCCAAATTGCAAAATATAATGAGACACAAGGGTCCAGAGCTAAAAGAACATAAAAGGCACTGACTTACCTCTCTTTACAGCAAACCACAAGCCTTGCTATTCCCCCCTCATACAAAAGGAATTGACCATAGTTCTGTTGCACTCTTCAGCAGAACAACATTCTTACATGTAATGTGTATTTTATCTTCACCACTGTACATCCACAAGGAAGAAGAGGGGGAGTGATGAGAGGAAATAGTACAAGACACAGAGTTCTTTGCCAGACCTTCTAGCTGCTTACAGGTATCAGAGGACAGAGAGGATATGGCAAAGAAATTGAGAACACATATAAGGAGAGGGGAGAAAAGAGGGTACCCATAAAATGGACACGAGTTTCTACTAGAATACTACTTACAGAGAATTCTCTGTTATGTAAAGTTCATTGGGTAAAGCATTGAAAAATACAAGGTAGAGGAAGAAACAGGGAACTAAGTATGTACAATAAAAAGTATTATGTCATCTGAGTATGAGCATTACCAACAAATGCAGACAAGAAGTCTTGACTGAAAGATGTTTAAATCTGATTGCTCTATAAAGCTTTACTCTTTCCAGTTCACCCACCAGATGGTGCCCTTGCAGCATCCATGAACAAGCTAAGTGTATCACTGCCTCTGTCTACAGGCACAGACAGGTCACTCCATGTGTTCTCTTACCTGGTTCTGAAGGGGCAGTTTGGCTGTATCACTGACACTTCAACTGTTCTTAAAAGAGGAGACTTTTCAGATAGCTCTTGGCATACAGATTTTTCAAAATCTCATTAGAAGTCTGACTAATTTTAGTAGCAGCATGATCTACAGGCCATACCTACCCCTATGGCAGCTGGTATCCGCTGCGGTATATGGATCTGTGAGCAGGAGAATGACAGTTTGGCATCAATTAGGAGAGCATACAAACTCTTAGAAAACACTGGAGATTTATTTTGTTGCCCGAAACATGGTTTCTAACCTGGAAATACTTCATCTCTGCAGAGCTGTGTACTTCTCCCACAGTGATGGAGAAAGCTTTGCAGCTGTTCAGGTTAATGTGCTCCTGTTTCTCAGCTGACATTAAACTCAAGGATACACAGCATTCTTCAAAGCTTGATTGGCATAGGGAAGTAAAATGTGTATTCAGTGTTAATCTCCTAGTCTATTACTACTGCCTTTCATAATCTACATATATTTTACAAAATTCTTTAGTAAGAAATGCTGTCAGAGCAAATGATGCATCAAATTCAAACAGGCCATCAAGATTGCTAATGGATTTTAATAGCAGCTATTACAGCATAATGGTATTTTCCCAACAGCTGTTTGTTTATAAAATTTTCAGTTTACAAGACCTTTATGTCCAATCCCAGGAGACATCCCTCAATTCATTTATAATCATTTGGTTCAACCTACATGTAAATGCCGTCTTATTTGCACTGGGTGTGATTGTGTATGTGTAGAAGACATGAGCAACTACCACAGCAATGAAAATACTGGGGAACTTTACAAACTGAACTAATTAGTGTGTATCTTTTGACTTTAGCAGCAAATTAAAATGGTATACATGTTTCTTTCTTCACACTCTTGAACAGCTCATTGCAAAGGAAGAGCTGCCTCGATTACAGCCTATTCTATGTCCCAAACTGACATATGACTATTTGTTTAGTTCCATGTAGCTACAGCTGTTAAAGATTTCAGAAGATAGCACATAACGGGGCCTAGCTGGAGCAACTGGCCAGCAGACAGTGGTTCAATGCGGCCTGCAGAAGTGGTGGAGAAGCATTAGAGGAAAAACATCTTGACAGGCTTACAAAGTTTGATCTGATACAGAAAACCTAGCAGACACAAAACCAAAAAAGCATGACTGAGACTTCTTCCGAGGTTTATGATGGTTTGGTTTGGCTTGGTCTGGTTTGGTTTGGTTGGTTGGTTGGGGATGTTTCTTGGTTGGTTGGTTGGTTTTTTTTTTAGTGCATGAGAAAGTATTTTTTGATATCTATTAGATATGAAACCAAGAAGAAATATGAAACTAGGACCTCGGCATGCTTCTTCCACTGAGTCATCTTCAAAGCTGAATTGTATGAAATGAGTGGGATTTTTAAAAATTTTTCAGAAGGTAACTAGTAATGGGAGCTAACTATGAACTGAGAAGAGAAAGAGAAATTGCTAATTTTATTGAATGAGATTTTTAGATGTTGCACACCTGGAGATGGCTGTTTGTCCAGCTCTCTTCCTGATTCTCAAGCTGCCTATGTAATATAAATTTCTGAGTAACAGTTAATGCTGAAGTCTGGTTAAATGCTTTTTAGTATACGTACTAATGGGTAAGTTTTTTCTAGAAATATCTAGACCTAAATATTTGCTTCCATGTTGCTAGCAAATACCCTACTAACAACAAACACCTAATTTTTGAGGATATAGGACAAGGCAGAAAAATCACACTTCACCTTAAATGATGCCCTCTTTAGACAGCAGATGGCTCCAGTTTTCCACAGAAGAAGGCTATGACTAAAACTTTCAGCCAAGACTCTCATTTCCATCATACAGGAGTCAGGGAGCAGTTATGCAGTAAGCAGGATATGGATAAACAAGGTGTTAAGTGGATGCTGTTTGTGAGCAGTGTTAGGTAGCCACCTCACAAGCTGGAAGTCTTCACCCACACAACAAGTATTCTACTGGATAATTAGATTATAATAAATGTCAATTACATCAGGCTCTGTAAATTCAGATTCTACCTCTGTGCCTGCTAATTTCTGTAGTCTGATAAGCACTTAAACATCTCAAGCAATCGAGAAAATTACTAACAGAAGAATCTTCATATTTTTTTACTTGCCTTGGCATTTATGGTGCTTTACATGGAGACACGCCACCTTCTCCTCCTAGTCATTTCAATACCATGCCATGACTTACCATTACTATTCTGTTTACTCTGATTTTTCACATCCATTCTGCACAGCAGAGTTACCAGCAGTAACTTTCATGCCAGAAGAAGTATTAAAAAGTTAACAAAAATATTTTTTTCTCCCAAGACACACAGTCTAAGGTCTCCCCTCATGTCTGACAAGAGTGTCAGATCTATGGATATGCAGCTGCTTTGAGGAAAGTAATTAGAAAACACAATCTAAATGTGATCAACTGGAAAACAAGTACCTTCTATCTCTAAATCAATACTATAGAAGAGCTGGGTTTAACAGAAGACCACTGATGAGATTAGACTGCAATACCCACAAGTGATGTTTATAAACCAGCTGGCCAGAACTGTGGCAGACAATAAAAGGAGTTTTTTCAAACACACCAATGGCAATACGCAATGTAAAAATTACATTGTCCTATTACAGGATGAGGATGGTTATCTCACAAACAGGGACATGGACAAGGCAGAGATGTTCAACGCATTCTTTGCCTCCATCTTCAACACGGATGACTCACGGATGACGGCGGTCTCAGTGCCCTGAGCTGGAGGACCATGACAGCAAGAATGATCAGTTCCCAATGGATCCTGAAACTGTGAGGGATCTGTTGCTCCAGCTGAATCCCTACAAATCTACGAGTCCTGATGGGATTCATCCAATACTTCTCAAAGAGCTGCTGATGTCATTGCAAAGCCTCTCTCAATGATTTTTGAACAATGAGTTTTGGGAACCCAGACAGGTTCCAGCTGACTGGAAGGTGATTTTCACGAAGACCAAGAAGGAGGACCCTGGAAAATACAGGCCTGTCAGTCTCACTTCAGTGACTGGTAAAGTTATGGAGAAGATTATTCTGGGGGTATTGAAAAACACCTGAAGGACAACACAGTCATTGGTCACAGCCAGCATGGCTTCATGAGAGGGAAGTCCTGCTTTATCAACCCTGGTTTCTTTTTATGACAAGGTAACCCACCCAGCTGATCAAGGGAAGCCAGCTGATGTGCTCTTTCTGGATTTCAGTAAATATTCCAATACTGTCTCTCACAGGACCCTTCTGGACAAAATGTCCAGCCCACAGCTGGATAAATACATCACGGGATGGGTGAGCAACTGGCTCACAGGTCAGGCACAAGGGGTTACAGTGCATGGGGTGACATAAGACTGGGGACCTGTCACTGGTGGGGTTCCACAGGGCACCAACCTCAGCCCTGTGCTCTTCAACATCTTCATAAATTACTTGGATGCAGGACTGGAAGGAATAGTCAGCAAGTTCCCAGAAAACACAAAATAGGGAGGAGCTGCTGACTCCCTCAAAAGGCAAGGAGGCCCTGCAGAGAGACCCTGACAAATCAGGGGTCTGGGCAATCATCAACAAGGGAAAATGCCAGATTCTGCCCCTGGGATGGGGCAACCCTGGGTGTACAGACAGACTGGGGAATGAGAGGCTGGAAAGCAGTGCTGTGGAAAGGGACTTGGGGGTCCTGGTCAGTGACAAGTGGAACATGAGTCAGCAGTGCCCTGGCAGCCAGGAGGGCCCCCCCTGTCCTGGGGTGCATCAGGCACAGCATCGCCAGCTGGGCAAGGGAGGGGATTGTCCCGCTCTGCTCTGCACTGGGGCAGCCTCGCCTCGAGTGCTGGGGGCAGTTTTGGGTGCCACAATACTTAGAAGGATATAAAGCTATTGGAGAGCATCCAAAGGAGGGTAACAAGAACAGTGAAAGGCCTTGAGAGGAAGCCGTATGAGGAGTGGCTGAGGTCCCTTAGTCTGTTCAGCCTGGAGAAGAGGAGACTAAGGGGAGACCTCATTGCAGTCTACAGCTTCCTCATGAGGGGAGCAGGAGGAGCAGGCACTGATCTCTTCTCTGTGCTGTCTAGTGACAGGACCTAAGGGAATGGCCTCAAGTTGTGTCACTTGGAAAGTTTATGCTGGATACTAGGAAAAGTTTCTTCACTCAGAGAGTGATTGGGCACTGGAACAGCTCTCCAGGGAAGTGGTCACAGCACCAGCCTGACAGTTTGGACAATGCAATCAGGCACACAGTGTGACTCTTGGGGATGTCCTGTGCAGGGCCAGGAGTTGGACTCAATGATCCTTATGGGTGCCTTCCAACTCAGCATATTCTATGATTCTGTGATAAAAAATAGACAAATCACTCAAAGCCTGACTCTGACTACTCGTAACTCACTAGCATCATAATGGAAAGAGACTGTTTTTTGATAGGAGAGTTACTTGTTGAGAACAGGCAGTGATACTTTGAAGAGGTCTGTGCAGAAAAACATAAGCAAAAAATACTGATTCAAAATGGTATTTTTGCCATTTGCATGTGGACCCTCCTACATAACATGATGACCACATGCGTATGAGTACGACACTGACTATCTTTGACTGGTTTTCACCAAGAAATACACAAATACATGGAAGAAATATTACTTACCTGCTAGTTCTGGAACTCTGAGAAACTACTTCGATTTGAGCTTCAAGAACTTACCCTAAGTCACAGCATTATTTAATTTTACTGGTAAAAATGAATGTTGTCTTAACTGGTTTGAAAAGCGCACAGTGTATGTGCAGGTACCCTCATCTTAGTATGCCATAAGCTTCCCAATGTCTCAATTTTTCTTTGTCTCATCTGTTATTTTTCCAGAAGGTTTGCTCAAGCACTTTGCAATAAATGCGACATATTCTGAGATATCATCACAAGTGGTCTCTGCAATAGCAAGTTAGCAGAGATTATAGAGTCTTCCGGCCCACTTGTCTTGGGTTGTCATGACACCACAGTGACTGGTGAATTTTCCATCTTTAGTCAAAAGGAAATGTCAAGTGCAGCTAAAAATATGACAAAGAAAGCATAAGACATCTAAAATAAGGGTGTGATGGGAGATGAAAGACCAGCCCTCTCCATGAAGCTTCCTTTCAAAATTCTAAGAGCTTCCTAAAGTGAGAAACTAAAAGCACAGTAATTAAAGAAAACACCTAAAAGTTAGTAAAGGCAACACTCAGACTTCATGTCTCACCTTTTGTTTTGTTTTTAGATATACCTGCTTGTGGAAATAAATTTGTTTAAAAAAATCTAGTATATATGTATTTTTTACTCTATGTGCACTGAATATTTTATATATACTGTATATAACCGTATATATATTAAATAGTTCATATTTCAAAAGGTTCCATATGCATATATATATTTTTCAAAATAGTATATTTACTATTTTTAGTAAATATTATTTTTAATAGTACAAAATAGTATAAAAATAGTAAATACTGGTTTTAATATTATATTTACTATATTTAGTATATAAAGACAGACACACACTACTGCTTAGGCATTTCAATTCAAGTTGATCCAGTACTGCCAGTAAGTAGTATTCAAGAAATTAAGACTTTTATAAACACTGTAATTCAGAACACTGTTTATTCATAAAATAAACTGTGGGTCAGCAAGTTTATTTAGAGATGTTACAATGAAATATTCTACAATGAAAGATAATCAACAGAATACTAACTCATTTGTGGTAACTTTTAATTTTAGAAGTCTGGGTAAAGGAAAATCTATTATATATTTTGGAGTTTATTGCCTCAAACTTACCTAACTGATATCACTGTTACGGAAAAGCACAGCAGCAGCCACAGAAGTAAACGTTATGTAGATAGTCAAAGACATTCAAAGCTAGGTAATTAGATGTAAACACACCTTGTGAGTTATTAAATACTTTCTTCATAGTGTTTTCCTCACAAATTTACACTAAATTAGCAGCTACACTCAGTTCTGGCAGAGCTGTGCTAAACACAGCATGTGCATTTGTCTTTATAACAAATTGTTGCTGTGCTTCACCAAGTGCTATGTTCACACAATTTTGGTTTTAAGGTACAGCCATGCTCTGACACAACCATAGAAGAAACCAAGTAGTGCCTGCAACAGAAACTGTTTTGCAGCCTATTTTTGGAACATATAATACTCAGCCATCTCAATTATTCCAAGAAGTTAGAAGACTTTTTCTTTTTTAGTTTAAACTGCAGTTTTGAAGAACTCTGAGTAATTAATTCTTGCCACTGTTACATGCTTTCCATACGATCTCCAACATATCCTGCATTCTCCAACCTGTGTACCATGCTGACCTAAGGAAATGTCAGTTGAATAACAAAATGAAGAAATTCTAAAGAGAAATTGAAGTTATAAAGTATCTGACAGATGACTACTCAAATGCAATTTTCAGCTCTTCAATATGTATAATACATCAGCTTACTCCCTGAATAGTTTACTGTACAATAAATCAAAGGAAGGGAGGGGGAGCCAATTCTCTTTAGAATTTTCCTTGCATGTTCCTTGTACTTTCACTGTTGTACAGAACAGTATCCAAATATATCATACTATATACACATGGGAATGCTATCTCTTCCATATAGAATACATAATATTAACTTATTCTTCTGTACAGTGCAATATATTTCCTTGTACTACTGCACAAATACTGCATTTCTTGCTGACACTGATGACTGAAATAAGAATTACGTGGATCAGATACTCATAGACGAGGAGATTAAGGGAATACTGATTTTTTTTTTGCTTAAATCATTATGTGATCTGGCAAGATTCATAATGATCCATAAAAACAACATTTCAAAGAACTAGCATGAAAATTGCATATTACGTGATCATAGAATCACAGAATCACCAGGTTGGAAGAGACCTTCAAGATCATCGAGTCCAATCCATGCCCCAACACCTTAACTAAACTAAACTCCCCCAGAGTTTATATATCATTCATATCTATCTACTCAAATGTTTTGCCTCAATAGTAAAGAATTTGTCTATTCCACAGTGGGAAATATATGTAAAATAAAATATAACACAAAATTTTTTAAAATGCCAAACAGATGTAAAGCTGGAGCAGAAACATAATGCATTACTTCCTATGGCCATAATAAACTGGTAGCCTTTAAAAGGAACAAACAACTTCAACATTTTTTAACACAGACCAAATATATCCTGTCTCCACCAACAAGAAAGCTAGCGCATATTTCTGTGTCTTGGATTTCTGCTAGATCCTCCTCAGTTATTTTTACTGATCAAATTATGCACTATTTATTTAATTATTAGAAACTACTCCTAAGCTGTTCATAGAACTGTCTAATGAATGGGAGATAATCTACCTCTGCTTGCATCAAGCAAATAAATTTAGCTACTAAATTTTATTGGTACTAAGCATTATTTTAAGAGGGACACAAGGACAGGTAACTGTAATAACCCTGATAATACTCAATCCTCATCTTCGTGGAACTTATAAATGGTGAGTAAACATTTTTTGCATTAATCTCTCCAACAAGTCTTTATCCAGTGTTCTCACAAAAAACCTGCCCTCTTTTATGTAGCAATGGAATTTACAATATCGAATAACTGGCTGTCTACTTACTAGGTCAGATCCTGATTTCAACTGTATCTCAGAAGATGAGAAAAAACAGCTTCAAATGAGTTAATGTAAGCCACTGGAGACAATTTACATTGTAGAAATACCAATACCAATGCAGTGAAGAGATACCACTCTATCTAATCAAACATCTTTTCAGATAGAATGAGTTTCGATGTCTTTCATGTTCCTACATTTTTTACTCTATATTATTTGGAGGACTGTTAGTATTGATTTACTTCACATACATTAATGGAGAAAATGTTTCTAGAACAAGATATTTCACCAGAGAATGCAAAACAATGTCTAGAATCCTAATAAATACCGTTATGTCTGAAATGAGTTATCTCAGTAGTGACTTGGGCTCAGATTTATTGTACAGTTCATCAACTTCTCAGCATGCTGGATAATGAATGTTTCATTTACATTGCTAATTGCCAAGCCATGGTTCCTTCAACCTTTAACCCTTATGCTTTATCACATTATCACCATATGTCAATATAATTGCATTCAACATTCCAAACAACTAACTTTTTCATGAGGTCAAGAGATTCTCTTTTTAAAAGATTTACCAGTGGGATATCTTTAAAACTACCAAGAAAACCAGTAGTATATAGACAGTGAGTAGCTAAGGCTATTTTTTCTTCAAGAAAACTGTTTCCATCTTCTGACCCAAAATAAGTTTTTTCTGTTAAAATCATCACTTACAGTTCTGTGAAGAGCTTCACCTTTACTGTCTTTAATTAAGAAACACTATTAACTAAGTCCTAATATGAAATATCTTCGGTATCTGTGTATGCTTTTTAATCTGTGGAATTATGCAATTATTTCCACATCTTGATCTTCATTCTGCTTTGTCCCAAAAATTTAAGTTTTTTACTATAGGTACCATCCAAGATGTTGTGTTAGGCTATGTCTCTGTTACAAAAGCATTGCCACTCATTGTTTAACTTTATATTTTCCCTCAATGAAAACTCAACTGTATCTCACCGCTAGAGTATGTTAACTCACTCTGCACCTGAAAATCCCTTTCTTTCAGTTGACTTTCACCATGAATACTTCTTTCATCTCTGAAATCTGCATTGTCAAATGCAAAGTTTAAGCCAAATCATACACAGAATAAGCTGTTCTAGAAAAAGACTTTACTACTGAGTGTAAGTCAATCAGTTTTCTTGCTTGTACATGGTCAAACTTAAGAGAGAAATGTACTCCTGGTTGGTAATAGTTACATCAGCAGAGACTCTGGCCTTTCTCCATTTCTTTGGGACAAGAAACTTTGGCAAGGTACCTTCTTAGAACAATTCTGAAATACAGAAAGTTAAAAATTTATTTCTCAGTATTTGAGTCAGAAATCTAGATGTTCTCTCACAGACAGAATTAAACAAACCGCATTAGAATAAAGAAAATGGGTAATGAAGATAGAAGAGAGTGAGTCTAATAAATCTTCCATGTAGCAAAACTCTCATATTACATGGCAGATAGACAGCTCATATGTCTTGTGGAGGGACCGCCCCTAGAGGTGGCTGCTGCCATTCAAGCAGACTCCTCCTTTGATATGGAAAGCTCCTCCTCCTCGGAGGGCCTGGGGGAGGAGACATCTGTTTGGAGGGGCGTGCCCAGGGGCTGGGACCTGCCCACCCTTCCAGAAAGTTCTGTTATGTTCGGTAGTTCATTGGTTCTGTGTTAATGTACCCTCCCACTGAAATTTTCAATTGGACCCTCAGATGTGACCCCTCCCCCATCCGGGTACCCCATTGGTTGTATTCCCCAGCTCCTCCCCGTTTTCCCTTCCCTCATAAGGTCGTGCACACCTGTAGAGCTTCAGAGTTCTTCCTCTGCTGCTCTCCCGCCCAGATCCCCGCTCCTACCCCTCAATAAAGGAGATCTTGGAGGAAGCCCCCTCCCGCCTCTCTTCGTCTCTTTCGCCGCCTTCCCTGCTGGATACTTGCAGGAGCTGCCTCGCCTGAGCGTGAGACATCCACGCGCGATTCTAGGGTCGCCTCCCCGGAGGAGTCCCGGGCGCTCTGAGGTTTGCGTCCTCGGCAAGGACCTCAGGGGCCAAGCAGGTGGCCGAGCCACAACAATGTCTCACGTATATCTGGTGTATACGTACATATACACACACAGACATAAATGGATGGCACACTTTCATATGGCATGCAGTGCCACACATCAGCAGTCCCATTGCTAAGAAAAATACTATAGCATAATGTTGAAATCTGCAAGTTGGTGGAAGATTCAAGTCAGTTTATATCACACTGTTTTATGCCTTTATGTTCTGTACTATAGCAGCTCACTCCCCTCTTCTGCCATAATTTCATATCTCTTCTTTCACTCTTGGAATGTCCTTTCTGACCAAACACAATCCCTGAAGGCTCCTTTCTATCAGTTCCTTCTCTTGCCGACTTCTACTGCAGAAACCTTGCTTGACTCTATGCAAAGAACACTACAAAGTAATAACTGTACTTCAAAATTTTAAAGTATAATGGAGTTGCAGGCATGGACACTCAGTATATCTTGAGGTTCATATACAACTCCCTTTCAACTTGCAACTATAAAAAAATAAGCTTTAGCACATACTGTTGTTAGCATGACCTTCTTCCCTAATTGTAGATAATCCCTTTTCAAATCATCTACAGTATCCACCCAGTAAACATCCATTTATTAGTGCTCAACTGATTATCTTCTTGGCTGTCACAGAAAAGGACTGCTTCTCCTCCCTGATAGCTTGGACAAGACATAACCTTCTGATTTACCTATACATAAAACATGAGAAAAGTCTGGAACCAGAACCATAAATTCCCTTTGAATTATATTAAGAACAGAAATGTATGTTTTCTTCCAAGTGTTTCAATCCATTAAATATATATAAAAACATTTTATAAAATCAAATTCCATGTTAGCACTGAGAAATGAATATTCCCTCACGCAAGCCAGCTGAGACACAATATAAGTATTTCACTCAAAAGAACTCCCAAATATGAGGAACTTTTAGCAGTATATGCCAAACAGAGTGTTCCTAGGAGCTTTAAGCATGTGGTTATTCATTTCCAGCTGCTTCTGTGGAGTCAAACTTTGTTTTTATGTTAACAGGTAACATTATTATCACATTTTGTAAAGGATAGTGACATCAAGCACAGGTACATCACTGACGGTGCAGAGAGCCATTTGAAAATATGCTTGATTTCTTAGTCTTTAATGTGGATTTTAAAAAATATAGCCAAATTCTATGTAACTTTAAATGTGTTCAGAATGTGAGTTCATGATGACTGAGTGTGCAGTACACAAAGGATCACTCATCACCTAATTTACTTTAACCTCCCAACTACTTCCAGTTGACACAAGAAAATGTAAATTAACATTTTTCTAAAATGGTTTAAGGCATAAAATCCAGAGTCCTAAATAGTCACCAGTGGCTCCTGACTTCAGCTAACTGATACTTACAGAAATTTAAATGCGTAAGTAGTGAAATTACTCCTCTCCGGGTTCTGTTCACCTGGGCATCTTGAAAACCTTACTTTGAGTTTTACAGTTACATTGCCAGTACCCAAAGTCCACAGTAAGAGAGGGTGAGGCTTGGCTTCTGAATAAATATTGGTTTATGCTACAAAACAAAATTCCATTACCTCAGAGGATCTGTGTAAGTGTAACTGACTGGAACACTGTAAACAATTAAGCTAATGATATACATGATATACCTGAAGGAAGAATTCATAGTACATGATAGAACAACCAATACTTTCTATTTATTCAGCTATAAATATTTACAGATTAGTTTGTGGAGAAGACCAACAAGACTGAGCACACTAGAGCAGTACAAAATACCCAATAACAGGAAAAACAAAACTGGTCATTCCAATTAACACATATCCGTAAGACTGAAAAGGGGGAAATCAAACATAACTGCACATACTAATATACAAGCCAAATGTGCAACCTGGATCACACTGGCAACTGTGGTGACCATGCTAAGACAAGCATTTAGCAGGATCCAATGAAAGAGTTTTGCATTTATTTGAACTAAATACCTCCAGATGCTGTAAACTGAGTATTTTCTCTTGAAGACTTGTAAAAAATGTTGCCTAAAGGAAAGTGTATCATGATTGTTCAATGTAGGACTAATGCACTTCTTCTAAATCAGAATCAGGAACAGTTCTAAATTATCATAGAATCAAGAATGGCCTGGGTTGGAAGAGACCTTAAAGATCATCTCGTTCCAACCCACATGCCATGGACAGGAACATTTCACTAGATCAGGTTGCTCAGAGCCCCATCCAGCCTGGCCTTGAACACTTCCAGGGATGGGGCATCCATGACTCCCCTGGACAACCTGTTCCAGTGCCTCATCACTTTCACAGCGAAGAATTTCTTTGCAATATCTAACCTAAACCTACTCTCTTTTAGCTTGAAGCCATCCACCCTTGTCCTGTCACTACATGCTCTTGGTAAAGAGTCTCTCTCCATCTTTCTTGTAGGCTCCCTTCAGGTACTGGAAGGCTGCAATTAGGTCACCCCAAAGCCTTCTCTTCTCCAGGCTGAACAGTCTCAATTCTCTCAGCCTCTCCTCATAGGAGAGGTGCTTCACCCCTCTGATCAATTTGCTGGCTTCCTCTGGACTCCCTCCAACAGTTCCATGTCCTTCCTGTGCTGGGGACCCCAGAGCTGGACACACAGCTCCAGGTGGGGTCTCACCAGAGCAGAGCAGAAGGGCAGAATCCCCTCCCTGCCCCTGCCGCCCACGCTGTTTTGGATGCAGCCTAGGACACATTTGGCTTTCTGGGCTGTGAGTGCACATGGCTGGGTCATGTCCAGCCTCTCCTCCACCAGCACCCCCAAGTCCTTCTTAGCTGAATCCACATCTGGAATGGGAATGTGCAGGTTTCTTGCTGGAAAAGACAGCATCCAGACAGAAAGGAAAGGATATGCATTACCAACGTCTAATGTATAACCATAAGAGAGAGGGCAGGATACAAACCACTGCTTTTTTAAGGCATTTTCTTTTGTAGCTATTTCATGTTTGCAATTACAATACGAAGTGCATAATGGCAGCCTTTTCCATGATTCAGAACAATGCATCTGTTTATGCTATGGAGTTTCTTTTGCTCAGATATGCCTGCTCCTAAATGCAAAACACATATTTTTGGGGTATTTTTAAATATAGCAATGCAGACTCACCTGTGGAAAAAAACTCTTTCTCTGGGCTGGAAGTACTGATTAAAGAGTGGTCACTTGGGCTGCTGATACATACAAGGACTAGGGTTGACCAAGCTCTAAAGAGGCCTTGAAGGACAGTAATGGCAGCAAAGTCCCTAGAGAAGAAGACAACCCACAGAGAGAAAGAAAGCATACACAATAGTAAGAGAAAGCCCCAGGAGCTCATTGGAGACGGGAGGTTTTCAAAATATTGATGCTATGGATTTCCACAGCTGTGGTTGAGAAAAACACATACCACTATTTATTTTTGATTTATTTTATACCTCCTTCTGTGCCTGATCCAAATCCTAGCAGTGGCCCAGATGATGAACACATTCATTTAGCTGGTGATCCTCTTGCAGAGGCCCAGGGAAAAGCTAAAGCTCCCCATACCACAGCAAGAAAAGTGATGTTTTTCACGAACTGCCCTTCATGGAAAAAACACAGCCCTGGGGCAGCTGGCAGTATGCCAGACCAGAGCAAGGAAGGTATCATTTGCACACTGCCATACAAGCTCCAGCCAATCAGTCTCATGGCAAGAAAAGTGCAGCATTTCAGTCTTCACAAACTCCCAGCAGAGTGGAAATACACACATACTCACCTAAGTGCCACAAGTCTATGGGCTGAACCTGAATAAGCTGATTTCAGTTAAAAAAAAAAAAAAACTGAGTGAAAGGAGAATATGAATACTTTCACTGCCTTTTTTTTCTGTTCACTCACTGTGTGTTTACTATAAATTAGACCTGCTGAGAGTGTAATGCTGAGCAACCCATATGGCAAATACTCAACTGAGAGATGTGAAAGGAAAACCACTTTTTTATTTCTGAATTATCTCTAGCCCCTTTATTTAGATAGTCTTCTTTAATAGCAAATGCTGAGAAGCAACCCAGCTAACACCGTTTATGTAAGATAAGGTGACAAATCTTTTAGACCAAAACAATGTATTTTCAGAAGAATATGATTCAATATGTCCTGAAACAGGACAAAAAATTACACTTAAATCAGTGTTCCATTAAGATTTTTGGTTCTAAAACACAGTTACAGAGGTTCTTGGTTGTAAAGTTGCCATTTATTATTCAAACTCATCCTCAAATCCTTCTTCCAGTGAAACAACCTACAACTAGTCTAAGTCCATGGTGCTCTACCAACTGAAGAGATGACCTAACAGTTCCCATTTGAGGCACAAAATTAATTTATTCCAACTTTTTCCTTACTGGACTGTGACAAACACTGACAATGAAACAAGCATACACAGAGGTCTGTCATCCATGAAATCTAAGAAACCATCGAGTTCCGCATGTGGAATCCAGGCACAGACTGCTGACCATATCTCTCTGGCAATCTTGCAGTGGGAAAAATAAAGAAGAAGGGACTGAAGATAATTCCTTGTGGACTTTCTTTACTCTTACATTTCTTTTTCTCTAAGTCTAGGTCTCCCCTCCCCCTCCGCCCCCCACCCTCATAAAGGATGGCGAGAGAATCAAACTTTATAAAACTTCTCTGAAAATGTGACTAAGGCAACAACAGCAGCAAGATGAGAAGGATAAAATGCCAACAAGTTACAATATATCTAGCAATGACACTTGTCCTCCTGTAGGAAGTGCCAGAACCGGTAACAAATAAATACCAACTGATTTATTTTGTTTGTAAAGGTAGCATCATCCAGGGAAGGAGAGATTTTTTTTTCCAAGGGCTTTAGCTGTTCACGCAAAGGAGGAAGAAAAATCATCTGGCAGTGAAAATACATAGTTCTTCAGGTTCTCTGTTTCATTTTACTACCAACTCTATAATCCTGTTTGACCTGAGCCACAGAACCAAGCAGCCCATACTCAGACATTTTAACTCTTTCTCACAGAATTGAGAGACATCCTCCCGAAGTGTGAAAGGGTTGTATACATGCCGCAATTTCTCATCACTGTAATGCAAAAATGACAGTTTTTCTTATTTGGGGAAGATAAAATAAGCAGCTGTCACTGTTCTGCTCTGGCATAAATTTTGTGGTCTCAATAGCTTTTTCCTCACCTAAGTGAGCCTAAGGGTTGTGTTTATATTCTGTTCAGAAGTAGGAATTGTGGAAGGCAGACACCCAACACGCATAGGAAATTCTGACACATTGAGAGCTATATGATCACAGCTGAAGAAAGTACCCTATTCTGCTTGCGTTTTGCCTTTTTTTTTTTTTTTAGTCTAAACAGTAATGAAAACTCTCTGGCTTTGTACAAGATCACAAAAATTATGCTAACATGAGAAATGAAAATGTCTCCATACCTAAGTTTTCAGACAAAGGATGATTTTTTTATTAACCAAAAATCACAAATAAGGAAAGTTATAAAACTCAAAATATTGAGATTTAATTCTTCTGACAAAGTAATTTTAAAAAATGCAGTCAGGAAAAAGCCAAATGTAGGCCTTGAATACTTCCCACTCTTTTTTTTTCTTTTTGTAATTAAAAAATTCAATCTGTCCTTAATAACTTTGGTTAAAGATATTTTTTCATTTCAGAAATGCAGCAATTTCAGGACTAAAAACTGTATATTCACACACAGAATTTCTTATAGAGAAAATAATAAAGGTCTTTATCATTAAAGCAATGAAAGATCACCCTGAAGGAATTCTCATGTTATACTTTATCAAGTCTACATGGAAAAAGAAAAAATGGTAAAAAAGTAAGATGTTGCAGTACTCACAACATACACAGGAGTTCTGAATGTTGGTTTTTCTGGCTCAAAGAGTGGCCAGGTTAGACTTAATATGAATTCATTTAAACACACAAATAAAATCTAACCAAGCAACTTAGCTATGGATTTGGATAAGAAATTATATTTTTTGGCAAATACCATTCATGCAGTAGCTTTAGGATGGAAACTACATTTCATTAGAGATGCATAGAAGCTGTGAATAATTCTGAATACAAAAGTGGTGACCTTTCTGAGAAAATGTTATCTGTGTCCTAGAAAGAGAGAAAGGAAAATTGCAGTCTTTGGTAGAATTAGTGTACTTAGCTAGTATGAATTTGAAAACTCAAATAAGGGCTAAAGGCTTTAAATTTGAATTTCAACTTTGTAATTTTTTTTAATACTTGTATTGTAAATCAAATCTCTTAAAATGTATATGAAATTAAATAAACCCTGAAGTTTCCGGTCAGACAAAACACTTGACTTCAGGTCCTGAGAGTGTACCCAGTCACACAGACTCAAAAAAAGGATCTTTCCCATTATCATCTAAACAGAGAACATATGTGCATTGTAAAAATCTTTCAGAGTGCTTGATCTGCCTAATTCAAAATGCCAAAATGTTCCTACATCTTAAAATATCCAATAGTTTCTGGACTAGGCTTCTGACATGTAGTAGAAGGTATAAAATTCAGTGGTGTATGATAAAAACATAGGCTATTGTAATGTTTACAAGTGTTTAGAAGACGTTTTAGGATGTGCTTTGCCAAAGAGATGGAACAAAAGTAGTATTTCAAGATATATCAGACATACTTCATGGGTTTTCTACAACAAAATATCACTACTCTAAATAAATATCACATGGTTTTACAAGTGGAGGGATTTTTAAATTTTTTAATTAAAACACAAAAGTAGCTACCAAAGAGAGTATTTGTTTAGAAATACACTGTATCTCTCTTCACTTCCTGTCAATAGAATTACTGGCTTCTGTAGTAACACTAACACTAGCAAACTCAAAATGTCTTTTTACTTATAGCTAGAATGATACTGTAATGTTGGATCAACAGTTCAATGTTCTCATTAATTTGTTTCCCACACAATAGCAAAGAAAAACCAAAAACTAAATAGCAGAAAATATAATTTCTCTAATATTCCTATTGTCATCCCTAACTACTATCAGTTCTTAAATTCTTATGCATTACGGGCAGATCTTAAAATGTTAAATGTTCATGCTAGGTTTTACACTGAATTTGTTTTAGAAGTGCATTATATTTCATAGAAACAACTCTTTATGCTGAACGTTTCTCAAAACAGCACCTCCCGCTGTCAATGTCTATGCCCCATAAGCAGCTAAGCTGAGTGCTACTGACAAGAACTGGAAGAGTATACAAATGATAAATTAGTCAGCTTTGTAGAAGTCAGAAATACAGGCTAATAATGATACTGTAGATTATAACATTTTACTTTGCTGAAAGATAGTGCATATTTTACAGCTGTATTTCATAAAGAAACTACCTTAATTTATTTAAACACATTTCATAAATGATACAAAACAAAATAGTTTATCTTTTTGAACAATGTACTTCTGAGCACAAATACATTTTTACTGCAGTGTTAGTAGATTGTTTATGCTCATTCCTTTAATAATTCTCATAGTTATTTTACTTTGTTTATTAACTTTTGAACCAAGACTGAACTAAATCATTAAAGGCAAAATTGTAAATGATAGCTTGGGCCAAATTAGACCAAACGTCACCCTAATTATAACCGATGACATCGATCCAATTTCTTCAGATACCAAAATAAAAATGAAATCCTAAAAACATACCACTGCACACCCGATACTACTGTCTACCTTGTGTATTTTTTAAGTGATTCTGCAAGTACAAAAAATTCTGACGCTTCTGGCTCACTATGTGTTATGACAGTACTATAGAATAAAATAATCCAATACACCTTGCAAAAACGACAGTTGAATAAATCAGTACATGCTGAGTTGGAAAGATTTTTAAATACACTGGTCTTGGCCAGTTTTACAAGTTTACATTTTTCTCAAATCTCAAGAGACCATAGTAACATCTTGCCTAACATCCTACATGACTTCATGCAGAAGCATCTCATTGAATGGGGCAACTTTAGCTTGTATCACACCTGCATCATCTTCTAAAAGGAATCTGGTCTTGATATGGAAACTGTAAGCAATCCTGCTAATCACTGTAATCAATGTAATTTTTTCTGCCATTTGATTTCACATACTTAACTAGGAAGCACTTCACTGAATCATAGAATAAAAGGTTAGAAGAGATCTAGAGGATGATCTAGTCCAAACTTTTTTGACAGAAGCACTCTAAACAAGGCGGTCCAGCACCCCGCCCAGATGAATCTTGAAGTGCCTAATGTTGAGGAATACAGCACTTTGCCAGGGAGATTACTCCAATGACTGATTGCTCTCATTGTGAAAAAATTTCCTCTTGTGTCTAATCAGCATCTCCCCAGCAATAACTTGTACCCATTATCCTTCATTTTTTCCATGTGACTCCTTGTAAAAACAGAGTCTCCATCTTTTTTGTAGCCACTCTTTAAATACTAGAACCTGGTGTTAAGGTCTCACCTAAGCCTTCTTTTCTAACATGTCAGGCTTCCTAGCCCTTTGATCACCTCTGTGGCCCTTCTCTCCACCCTCTCCAGCCTGTCCATGTCTTTTTTGTATAGTGGGGACCAAAACTGACAACAGTATTCCAGGTGTGGCCTGACAAACGCTGACAAGAATGGGACAATCTCTGCTGATGATGCCCTTGTTGATGCAGCCCCAGATCTCACTGGGTTCCTCCGCTCCAGCAGCACCCTGCTCACTGATATTGAGCTTGTCACTCACTGGGACTCCCACGTCCCTTTCCACAGAGCTGCTCCCCAGCCTTGTGCTCCCAGCCTATGCTGCACTCCTGGATTTGCTTTCCCAGGTTTAAGACTTGTCCTTGTTGAACTTCATAAGGTTCTTCTTTGCCCTCTCTTCCAGCCTACACACGTTTTCCTGCAGGGTGGCTCTCCCCTCCGAAGTGTCCCTTTGTGATCCCTGAGTGACTCTAAGTGCTCTGGATGACCACTTATGAAGACATGAAACAGCGCTGGGCCCAACACCAATCCTGGGGGGCCCCTCTTGTGCCAGATTGCCAGCTGGAAAAGGAGCCATTTACCCCCACTCTGGGTGCTGCCTGTGGGTCAGTTCCCCACCCACTGCACGGGCAGCTTGTCCAGGCTGTTACGCAACAGCTTCACCAGGAGGCTGTGAGAGACCGTAGAGAAAGCCTTGGAGAAACACAGGTAGACAATGTCCATGGCTTGCCCCACATCAACCAAGCAGGTTACTTTGCCGTAGAAGGCAATCAGGTTTGTCAAGCACAATTTGCCCTTGGTGAATCCATGCTGGCTTTTCCCAACCACCTGATTCATGTGACTTGCAATGAATCCTCCCACGACAATTTGTTTCATAACTTTTCCACGGCCTGTAATTTCCTGGTTCCTCCTTTAAGCCCTTCTTGCAGAGGGGGGTGACACTAGCCTTCTTCCAGTCTTCTGGGATATCTCCTATCTCCACAACTTCTCAAAGATTATGGAGAGCAGCCTCACAATGACCCTAGCCAGCTCTCCAATACTCTCGAGTGGATATTGTCAGGTCCTATCGACTTGCTGGAGTCAAGTTCCTATAACAGCCCACACAGTTAACTTTTCCTTCACTGACAGTGGGTGTGTGTTTGCATCAACATGGACTTTTGTTTCCCACGTCTGGGGCCCAACTGTGCTGGTGACAACAGAGGTGAAGGAAGTGTTGAGAACTTCTGCCTTTTCAGTGTTGTTAGTGACTAATTCACCTTTCCCATTTAACACTGCGCCAGTAGTTTCCTCCGGTTTCTGCTTGCTGTTTATATATTCAAAGATCCCTTTCTTGTAGTTTCTGACATCTCTTGCCACTTTCTACTCAAGCTGAGTCTTTGCTTTTCTAGCAGCATCTCATGCCCTGGCAATGCTCTCATGGTTCTCAACGGATTTTTAATTTCTTTTCCATCTCTGGTGTGCTTCTCTTTTGGTCTTGAACAGATTCAGAAGCTCACAGTTACACCAAGAGGGTCTCCTGTTCCACCTACTTCCCTTCCCTTTGAGGAGGATGAACTGGTTTTGTGGTCCCATGAGAGCAACCCCAAAAAACCCAGCAGTTGCTAGCTCCTTTATTCTCCATGGAAACTTCCCTTTCAATTGAGCTCTGCTCTTCTAAAATCTAAAACCTCTGCCTTAGTACTAACCTTCAGAGTGCACAGCCAGACCCCAAATTCCACAATATTGCGATCACCGCAGCCAAAGCCATCACTGAGCGAGATATTACAAAGCTGGTTTCCTTGGTTAGTGAGCAGCAAGTCCAGCTGTGCCTCATTCCTGGTTAACACATCTAACGTTTGTATGGGGAAGCAGTCCTGTGTGCATTCCAGGAACTTGACGGATGTTGTGACCTGCTGTATTGCTCTACCAAGAATGTCTGGATAGTTGAAGTCACCTAAAAGACCCAAGACCTGTTATCTAGAGCTTGCTTAAGTGACACAAATATTGCTTCTTTGCCCTTACTGTCTTGGCTTGGAGGTCAGTCTTGGAGATGACCCTTTTAACCTTGACCCAGAGGCATTTGATAGGGCTTCCATAGTCGCTGTAGTTGACTCCTATACATTCAAGGCTCTCCTTAACTTAAAGTGCAAATCCCCCTCCTCTTCTTCCCTGACTCTCTTTACAAAACAGCCTGTAGCCATCCATCACATTCCTCCAGTCATGTGAGTGGTCCTATCATGCTTCAGTTACTCCTATGATACCTTAACTTTCTGACTGGGTGTCAAGTTCCTAGTGTTTGTTCTCCAGGCTGTGTACATTGGTATAAATACACTTGAGGTGGCTGGTCTTGTTCTTATCTTGGGAGGCAGCTAAGGAATAGTTGTCACTGCTCTGATTGGCCTGGCTTATTTCCCAGTTGGCTGCAACGGCAACCACTTAAAACTACCACTTAAATGGTTCTTCCCACCAGATTCCTTTCATACCTTTAGAGAAAAGTCACGACAGAGAATTCAGCATGCCTGTTTAATCTCTCCACACCCTGGATTGTACTCATTACAGGTGGGGTACTTCGGCTGACCTGAGGCATCAACTGAACAGCTATTGTCTCCAGAAGACAGCAGTCATATGTCTAAGCCTGAGTATGGTATTTACATTAATGCACGTGTGGCTGCATTACTCAATCAGGTTATGACTTTACCCTCCTAATACTTCTGATAAAGCAAATGAAAGTATGTTTAAGCTTTATGTACTATATATGTTATAAATTTTCCTAAGGCACATATCACACACTGACATTTTAAGACCTTAATTAAGGTTGATTTATTTACAAATGGTATGTTTTCAACTCTCAGAAATGATGTATTTAATGTTTTATTTTTAAACACAATTAAAAAATAATATATAAATATATACATACTGCAAATGTAATACAGATAACAAATTCATTTAAGCCCATTTATGCACATTAGTGACACACCATGTGGCAGAAAGACTAGGACTACAAGAAGACCCCGTGGCGATTTATTTTATATTAAATCCCTAATGGCCTCTTCTCATCTTTGCAAAAATATGCACAGAAGTCCAGACTATGCAGCCATTGAAATGAATGGTTATTTATTTGCTAAACAAGAACTCTATGTTTAATGTTCCTTAGACATAAGGTAGTCTGCAAAAGTCGCATTCCTACAGCTCCATACATCATTTATTTTACATACCCTAACTTCTCACAACAGGCATCAGAAAAATACTTTCGAACCACATTGCTATTGTAAGTTGCTGCAAATTTTGTTTCCAATTCCATTACTAGAAGATTAAATGTTAACATGTTTACTTGGGGTTTGCTTCTTATTTTGTTTTTAGCATTAAAAACAAATTCATGAACCAATCTGCCATTTAAAATATGTTGATATTTATGCTGAAAGAAAAAAGTTCCCAAATACACAATATATATACATAATCATTACAGCTAGACAACAAAAGTTCAAATCTGCAAAGAAACATGTTGTAATCTCACTTATTTGGGTGTCCTGGTCTACCTAGCACTTGTTTGACATGCTTCAGCTAAGACAGAGGTTCTTGATTCACTCTACAGAAGTATTAAAAACATCACTTTTCAAAATGCAGAAATAAAATTGTCCAAATTAGTAAAACAGTGGCATTTCTTACTACAAAATAGCCTTAAAATTAAACTGTATCTCTGAGATCAGACTATTTTTTCATAGGAAGATGATAAACTGTGCACCCAAACATTTCTGTATTTCTTAAGTTATGTTGCTGGAACAGCCACTGTAAGTTCCTCAGAGAACTTTGTGGCACAAAGCCACAAAGGGGGAAGCTGTTACAGGAGAACTTCCTATTGGTACCATCCCCAACTCATTTAGACTGTGGAGGCTACCTAAGAACAGTCAAGCTTCCCATGGCAGCATGAACCTGCAGGTCACTTTCTTGAGGAAACAACACTGGTGACAGCAGCCTCCACCAGGCCTCTGACATGCTCTCTAAGCCTTTAGAAGTGGCAAACAACCCCTACAGAAGTGGCATGCAACCTCTAAAACCTGGAAACTGTCTTTATGAAGCATGTGGATGCCATGGCCAGAGGCATGAACCTCAACACACCAGTCAGCCTTCAGAACGAACATACCCTTGTCTGTCACAGTCAGTAGCAGACAATCATAGACCTTGTTTTCAACTGACCGGCCTGTTTCCTCATGTGGTAGTTGACTTTCTATAGTAGCAAGTTCTGTGAGTAGTTAAGAATAAATTTTCATGAACCAACAGATGGAAGACTTAGTCCAACAAGTACATTATTAATCTATGCTATAATGAGCCATTTCAACTAAACTGAAAACTCATGAAACCTGGATTATTCTCCCAATGCACCACACTTAAAAAAGAACAGAGTTTGCTTTATAACAGAAGTATTGCTTTCTCAGGAAAAAAAATTACTTTCCCAGAAAGTCACATTGAGAAGACATTTCTCATTTCCAAGAGAATTCCAGCAGAGAAGCAGCAGAAGATACTCTCAGGGTATAACATAATGTAACAGAAATTAACTGTAACACATGCACTGAATTTTGCTACAATATCCTATGAGTAGTCGTTATTATGACCTGGGGAAACTTTCCAGCAAAGGCAACAAAAATTACCACGATCTGGGCAAGTGTCACTTTTATTTTGTCATTCTCTTCAAAAATAAAGTGGTTATGTATGTGAAATCCAAGCAGCGTACACTCTGCCAGTCACTGGTGAGATAGGTCTGATTTCAACTTACAGCTTTAATGCCACCTAAATCCAGAAAGGCCAGAAATGTTTATGCAAAGCTGCGTACAGACTCTTAGAGAAACCTAAACACATCCACACAAAATGACTGCCCTATAAAAAGCATTTAAATGGAAGACACTTTTCAACATTTGTTGATAATATTAAGAAAAAAAAGTGACCTTGTGATACTTCTGAAGAAGCAAAAATACAAACACACTAGAGATTCAACACCTGTTGCCAAGCCTGTTCTTCACATTTTCTTAGTATTTAACCAGGTAACGTCTGTGGAGCACTTTGAGGACAAGTAACAAATTACCATTATTATTGCTGAGAAAATCATGAATTCATTAAAGTTTGTGTATTGAGTTCATAACAGAATTCTAAACTGAATAGACAGGTCTGGACAGTTTTGTCAGTAATTTCCTTATATGTATTGTGCTTCTGATACTGGGCGAAGTAACTACATGTGATCCCTGTTGTTAGTAACACTGAGTAAAAAAAACATCTTTTTCCAGTCAAGCATCCAAAATGAGGGCGTTCAGAAAATGTTTGAACAAAGAGCAGTAAGGTTGATGCCTTGTTGGGGCTACCTAAAAACAGAGGCTAGACAAAAATGAGAGGATAAAAGCGGGTATTTATTGAAGGGCCTTCAATAAGGTACACTAAGGGCAGACAGAGCCCTAGGGCTATACCCAAAATAGACAACGGGTCATGGGTTTTTCACACTTTTATAAGTTTGGTCCATTTGCATATCAGGGTAAATTCTCCAATTAAAATTTCAGGTAGTGATGTCATTACCCCAAGATTGTTCCCCCTCTTTAGAGGCTTTGTTTACATATTTCAGGACCTGGGACAACAAGGTGTCCTTGAGTCTCAGGCCTAGAGAAGATTTGTTATGTCTAATCAGAATGGGAGAAGAGTAGCTAACAGGCTACATGGAGTTTTAGAGTTACATACTAAAGCAGTACAGGAACTGAAAAATATAAAAGCCAAAATCCTAAGGCATCAATGCAGCAAATGCAAAACTCATCTCCATCCCAATAACTTTGCAAACGTTACACTTAGGAAAATAAAGCAGTTACACCCCTGAAAAGTTACCCTTTCTGGCACAAACTACTCACAGAAGAACAACAGACAGCAAAAAGCAGAGGAAGGTACCTGCGACTTCCAGAAATAAATCCCACCAAAAATACTAGTAATAAAATTCCTTAACAGACTGGGACTAAAATCATCTAACATCAATAAAATCTGTTCAGTTTGTTCTAACAGGCAAATTAATCTCCTCTGCCCTCCACAACGACCACTAGCTATGTAAGAAAAACAATTATGAAACATTTTCTGCTTGACCACCAGATCTTAACACTTCTTTCCCAAGGTAAATCAGCATCACAGGTTACACCGGCACTGAAAAAAGGTTGAAAATTTGCCTGCTTTGAGGACTAGGAACACCTACTCTTGACAAAGTCAAATTGTGAGATCCAGCCAAAGGGAAGACAAGTTCTGAGTCACAAATAATTTGAGCATGAAGAGTAGCAAAGATGAGTTCAGAAAGATTTACCTGGAGCTTAGATCTGTGGAGCACAAGGTCTGTATTCTACATAGTTATTAAACATGATTTAATGCAAAATAAACAAGAAGAAAATGTAATGCTAAAGCTAGCTCCTAATTAGCTCCTAGCTCTGTCCAACTGACAGAGTAAAAGAGAAAGATTTAAAACAAAAGATGATGAAGATTTTATTAAGAATCTTTTAAAATCCCATTTTCTCTTTCGGGGATTTATCTTACAATACTCTTTCCCCAACTCCTTTCCTCCCAGCCTCAGAATAATTTTCAGGATCAAATTACGGTTCATAAAGCAGTGCAGTTTTGGTGGTAAAGATTGCTTAATACTGAAATAACTAACCAAAAACTAATAGATTCTACTTCATTTCTTCAAGCTTTGCTACCCAATTTGCTTTGTATATTTTAGTATGCAAGCAGAAATCTATGGATAATTATTAGCTGGATTGTACCAAAAACTTCTTCAACCACAGAAGCACCTTATTTTTTAAAAAAAAAAAATCACATGACACATATTGTAAGAAATTTCCTAGGACATACAAAGGAAGAACTATTCAAGAGAATTACTTTTTTTTGAAGTCGCACTTTAGGTAAAAAAAAAAGTTTTGATTTACTGCTAAAGTAGATGACAATTTCTTCTACATTTCAAGTACTTTTGTATAGGTGACTTGCAAGCAAATGAAGAGACTGAAAATTACAAATATATATTATATAAAGATGTCTTTGTTATTGAGATTTTCTTCAGACCACTTAGGTTTTATTATTAATCAACATCAGTATGCAAACTTCAATCAGAAATAATAGTGTTATGTCATACTTGTTCAGTGATACAAGCATTCATATTTTTAAAATAATATTTCTACATAATACCCGGAAACATGTATCTTTCCTTCAGGTATATAGCTACTGCCATCTGTAATACAAATTGTCTTGAGATAACGATTCAAAACATACTACACAAGAGTTCTCCCTAAGCATTTACAAAATGTTTGGGATTGTTCAAGAAACAAAATCCGAGTAGTCCCTTTCAGGCTGTCTCAGGGATACTCATAAAGACAAATCTATAGTTTCGACTGAAAAAATAAAAATTTTACTAACTTCTGGCCTGTTGAGGTACTTCCATTTCTATCAAGAGGCATTTAATTTAGGCAATGTGGCAATGGACTAACTTCATCACAAAGTTTCAAGATAGATTTCTAGAAGGCATGAAAAAATCTCCCATCCCCTCAAAAAGCTGAGAGCTGACTTCATAAAATTTTATGCCATACTGTAAGCGAAACGTAGGACAAAGTCGTAATTTGTAACTACTGAAGTACAACAGAACCCTCACACCTTCAATTCACCCAAAGGCTGCAATTTAGTTTTGCCATTGTTTTTAACACATCCTGGTATAATTTAATGGGAGGGAATAATCATAATACCATAATCATGTAAGTCAGATAACAAACAGCTACTACTTCTCTCAAAGTTAATTAAATCACTGAAAATTCTGCTCATACTGAAAGAATATTGAGAAAATAACCTGTTCACACATCTGTTTTAAAGAACCATCTCCACACGCAATAAGGCAGGTTAACATGTTAAGTTTCCTCTTACCTCCAGTGTCATGTACACAGTGCTAATTGCTACTTTGATTTCTCCATCTGAAATCTCCTTGAGATCCTTGAGCATAATCTCCTCAATACTCACACCTGTTTGAGAAAAGAAACAAACTTCCATATATGAAAATATCTACAGTTGACATATGCATCAACATAAATTAAAAACACAGTTTAGACCTTAATGCTGAACCTTCTGTATTTCAGGATATCATATGACAGAATTAAACCCAACATTAATATTTCAAAGCTTAATGTTTCGACAGGGATTTTTTTTAAGGAAGAGATTTAAGGGAGGATACATGCTAACAACAGGTATGAATTAAGTCTCCTGTAACAGCATGGCTCCTGTGTGAACACTCCATTTTTTGAAGTGAACGTAATTCCAGCTGATGATAAATGCAGAGATAGACCATTTCTGCAGTCTAACATGAAATCACCAATATAAAATACTTCTGAAATAAGTAATATATTGAAAAGCACCTGTGGAAATATTCAAAAGCAAGGCATTTAAGATACTCTCAAAACAGTCATTCAACGTTTCTGACCTTCCGAAATTGATAACACCAATGGGTCTTTCCTACGTCCATCAAATCATTCATGAACTAAGTATATATTTATGTGCCATAGAAACATTATCATCAGAAACAATGGTGTAAAACTGGAATTGCAACCAGACATACTGGCATGTTTAAGCACACTGTATTGAAAATCCAGGAGACGAAGTTACCCTAATTGGAGATGTTTGTCTAAAATGCCGTAAAGATTCTCAAAACAAATACATGTTATGTAGAGGAACATAGTTATATCACGTGATTGCAATACAGACATTATAGCCAAATGTCTATGTAAAGAATGCTGCAAGATGCCTATCTCAGTGCAGAGCAACAACTAGAATGTCCAACAACCTTTATAGCTTAGGAATTTAACATCCACCATGTATTTGTATGAATGATTTTCAAGAGGAAAATAAATAGCAACTTGAGTCAAGGAAATTAATCCTTTCATTACTGTTCCTGTACACAGTCCAACTACTGCATTCAACCCAACGACAAGATGAACATTTACCCATCTGTCATTTTAAAAATTCTGCATATAACCTATAGACTTTCCGGTGGGCTGCAACCTATTGTGCCTCAAATAACAAATGAATTGAGGCCAATAAATCGTTATCTCTGCAGGAAACTGAGAAAATTTTTTGCTGAATTGTCCTAATACTGCCTCAAATAAGAGGTTAAGTAAGGTAAAATACTCAGCAGTGGTTACATCCTTCAAGGGGCTTCTGAAACTCAGCAGCATCCTACTAACAGAAAGCCACAAGCAGTATATACTTATGTCATATGAATACACACTAAATATGTACCGTATAATACAGAGAAAACAGGAGCTATAAGCAAAAAGAGTGCATGACACTGCCCTCCTCATGTCTCATGTGACATATACAAATTACTGGCAACCAGTACCGTGCAGACTAAACCCACTACATATACTTGTCCACGTTTTGCATTCGATACTAGGGAAAACAGTATCCTTCATGACTTCATGACAAACAGTACTAAACCATTTTCCCTGGCAACAGGCAGAACTAAGAACTGACTTCCATAAAAGCCACTTTCACTGCCACTTTCCAATCTAGACTGCATACAGTTCATTCATGAACTATGATTACCTGAGTGGAGGAACTTAAGAGAATTCATATGAATGTTTATAGACCTGAACTAAATTAGCTTGTAATCTCACTGAAAGAAAGGGCAAAGGAAGCCGCACCTCAAACTCTGTCCTCATCTACCAGATAGGGCAGCTGTCTTAGGCTGATGGTCTGAATTTTGATTCTGCATATGGGCAGACAGAGAACAATAAAAAAAGACCCCAAGTCTGCAGAGACCCTGTGCTTACCTTACACATCTAACAGAGAAGTATCTCAGGAATTTAATACTCACTCTTTGGTAACAACTTGGCATCAAATGCTAGTAAAAAAAATGTAAGAGTTAACGCAACAATTTTCTTCAGGCTTTCACAGCATCCCTTCAAAAGCCTGCTACTAAATTTTGGGTTCAAATATTGCCACTTTAGATCACTGAATATTTCTATTTGGTATTTCTATCAGAAGAAAGGAAAAGCATTGCAACTTTCCCACTGCTTCCTTAATCTTAGTCTGACGTCAAACTCACTTCACCTGTACACTGCACTTAGTAAATCTGGGAAGGGTCATAAAACAAAATCTACTTCCACACCATGTAGGCAATTGGAACACAATTTCTGCACATGGGCTGACTTAATCTATTAAGTCCTTGTGAACCAACATAAATTCTTGATGAGCATACACTTGTAAAAGCAATACATGAAATAAATGTTAACTTTATCTGTAAAAACAATACAAGGTTATTTATGAGCTTAGTAGTTCCTCAAAAGAAATCACAATTCCATGATTTAGAATGTAACTTAATTTAAAATTAATATACTACATTTAACTGTCAATGAAGATAGCATGCTGCACCTATTTTCACCACATACACTAAAACAATATTCTGATGCAGTTACATAAATAAATTTGTACCAGGTCTGAAAAATGGAAGCAAGCTGCACTACCTTGGGCGTTAAACTGAGTCTCCTGAAGAACAGATATAATTTCCTCTCGTGGTGGAAGATCTGGAAACTTTTCCTCCAAGATTGACAGTACTTTCTCCTGCTGCTCTGTAATTCCATCAGCTTCCAAAGACATGCACTTGAAGAGAATGCTTCCTGAAACATTGAAAGACAAAAAATCAATGTCTCCTGTAAATATCAAAAGAGGTACTACAGAAACAAGGTTTACTGTATTGCTTCCCAAGCCCCTTCCTTCTTGGAGGTTGTTTCCTCCGACAGTTCACTCAATTCACACAGAAACATCCTCCCAACATGAAGCTCCTAAATCTGAACAGGGCGTCTCTTTGGTGCCTCTGCTATAGCTAACTGGCTGCTCCCACGGCTGCCATGGTGTGCAGCATGGTTCTGTACACCCAACACAGCCGCGCAGCACGGCCAGCAGCAGCCGATGGCATGCCACACTATATTCCTCTCTCCAAGCATCAGACCAAGTGCTGGTGGGTTTTGAAACATAAATCCACAGTGTCAGCCTTCCTTCTACAGATGTCAGTGAACTCTTACAACTGACATAAGGAAGAAATACTTTACTGTGAGGATGGTGAGCCACCAGAACAGGAGATGTGGATCCCTTGGAAGTGTTCAAGGCCAGGATGGACCAGGCTCTGAGCAACCTGGACCAGTGAAAGGTATCACTGTCTATGGCAGTGGTGTTGGAACTAAATGATCTTAAAGTCATTGGTCACTGTGGTGTAACTGACTCTGGCTAATTCTTGTCAATGGACACACCAAAAAAACATCAATTCAGACAATCAAAATTTTAAAATTTAAGAGGGACATAACGCAGTAAATAACTTTAAATGGCTGGAATCATCTTACAATACAGATGTGAGAGTGATGTCTTGTCAGACAACTATATGCTGCACATAAAGTCACCCTTTCATTCCCTGGAGAATTGGATCCCATTTATTAATATACCCAAAGATGGTGTTTGCTTCTGATCACTCACAGGAAAGTCAGGATAATAAAATCTTATACTTCAGTATTGAAATTATTTATTACTCTACTGTGTACAAGAATTTCAAACGTGTATGATTTCATTGCATCATGCTGGGTCAATGAGCAAATGAGTACAGTAATGTAAGACAGTTACTGTAAAACAAAGTCTTCAGGCTTTAGAACAGAGCAAAAAAGAGTAAATGAAAAACCTTGACACTGCCACCCTCAATCTCACCAAATGAGTTAGGATCCAAACATATACTATATATTCATTTTTCTTTTCTCCTACAATGTCATCACATGAAATAATAAACAGCATTTCTTCAAAATTCACAAAGCACTTGTAAAAAAATAATTGTGCCATGCTAAGTAAACACACCATTACTAGACAAATCCTGTGTGGATTAAATAATAAATAATGCTTAACAAGCCAAAAGCTGCTCCCCATTAGATACTAATTTCTGGAATTAAATACAAATATATGAAGTTCCATTTTGCATTTCTATTGCAGATATTGTAACTGCCAAAATTCTTTTAATTCACATCAACTTTTTATGTCAGTCTTTCAATCACTTTAAGACAATGCTCCTGCTCTACTTGATAGTATCAAAAGTACTCAATAAATATAGACTGCATGAAAATCATGTATACTGATCCAGATTGACATTTCTAAATTTAGGTACACAAACCTGGCTCCATAACAAGCACATTTCAGATTTCTACACATAAATAACTGATACATAAAGCACCCCGGGTATCTATACACATTATCTATATCCCACTCAAGGCCTGGTTTTCAGTCCCTCTAACAGGACAAAAATTTCTCAATCAGCAGCCTCCACAATAATTCATCTAAAAATATCCCTTTGTTGTTCAACACCATAGCAGGTAACAGTGCTTGTGCTAGATATATACTCTTGAGAGATATTCTATATCTTGGGAACAGTGGTGACCAGAATGAGTTAGACAACCCACAACACACTTTCAGTCAGCAGAGAGCTGCATCTGGATAAATATTATTTCTTGTGTACAGCACACTTTACTACATTTTTTTTTCTGAAGAAGAGGTCACTAGAAAATCAGCTAAGGCTCTTAAAAAATGTGCATTTTATTCTTTTTTTGCAAAGCAGTTTGGAAGTGAAGCATTAGTTTTGCCAAAAGCAATTGCTGTGCATTAATATTAAACATGATCTAATGAAGGCAGAAGTCGTTTTGGGAAAACATTAAGAACAGCACAAGCATCTCCTGAATTATAAGTTTCTGGCTGAGAGAAACAGTACAATGAAAATATAGGCATTTCTCTTGTCAAGGTTTTGTTCCATAACCTGGAAAAATAAAGGACAGGAAGAAGGGGAAAACAACAGTCCCACATGGAAAATACATTTTAACACTCCTCACACAGACACTCCCCAAAACCCTCAAAAAACCACAAACCAAAATTATAAACATATTCAAGTAAGCAATCTTTATTGTAATGAACAGGAAATGTGATGAAGCTGGAATAAAATGTAATTGAGGAGAAGAGAGGAGGAGCACAGCCTCCAAAAAACCCTGCTTCCATATATTAAAAAAAAGGGTCAGTCCAGTAAGTGCAGTGTTTGGTGCAGGTCAAAATGATCCTTTCTTCCTGGCATATATATTAAGGATGCATCAATGCGGGAACATGTGAATCATCTGATCAATGTACAAGACAGAACAAAAAAAAAATCCTGGCATAATTCCTATGGTCCTTAAAAGGGCATTTCTTAACATTTGTCTGGGTGGCTAGAATAACAAACTAATCTTCTCTACCAAAAGTCAGACTCCTCCAACAGGGCATAAAAAGACCTCAACTATGCAGCTCATCACTAGCAAAAGCAGATTCACATTAAAAAGCTGCTGACGCTCTTGCTGGAAATTTGTCTATATTTACATGTTGCAGTTTGCACCTTGTGGCATCCTTCAAGGCCTTATACAAATAAACATAAGGAGGCATTTTTGAGAGCGCATTGACCCAAGATACCTGACAGTGAGTGCTTGGAATAACATCCTTGCCAGCTGGCTGCAACAGGGAATGTAATGATTCAGCAGTTTAATGGATCTTGAGTTTGGCAGCAGTCCCCTTATAAACATCTCTTGGGAAATAAAATAACACAGGCCCAGGACTCTGGCAGGTTCTATAATTGTTTGCTCCTGGCACAAATCCAGGGACAGCACAAGCTCTAACTTAAGGCAAATATGGCTGTACAATCTGACCCTCCAAGCAGGCTCTACTCAATAGGCCAAGAATTAGCTTATATCACCTCTGATAAGGAGACAAAGATATCAGAAAAGCATTCATCTAAAAAAAAAAATCTTTAAATATAAAAATGCTTAAATCAAGAATGTTCACAGGAAACATCTCTTCTCTTGACTTTTTTTTAAACATAGACAAGCAGGTAAAGTTTGCTCAAAGTTGAAATGTGGTAGGTTACAAATATCTGCCTTTTTATTAAGATTTAAAAATCGGTAACAGATTTTAAGAAAAAAAGAAGTTTCAAAAAGAGGCAATAAATGAAGCTGTCTTGGTGACTACATGATAATTATTAAAACATGAAATTTTCTATTATTGTACAAGTCTCCTAGCAAAATACTCGCTGGAAAGTCAGAAAATGAAAGAGGACTTCCCAGCTCAGAGACTCAGATAACAGCATCTCTCAGTGTTTTTATGAAAATGAAATCCTAATTCTTAACACTCTGACTTCTACTTTGGCCTTCTGTTCTGAACTTCACCTGAAATTTAGACATACTAATCATATACAGATTTACACTGGAAGTAACATAACGAAATATGAAAAACACAGCAGAGCCTTTTTGCAGCTTCTGTGCCTGTGAAGTGCCCTCAGAGAGAGCTGACAACCTGTGAGCCTCTACATTCATCAGCTGTGAGAATAAAACAGCCACCCTTCCTTCCAGACCATGATACATGGTCCCTTTGTTTCCTGTGCTATGGTAAGATGAATTTTAAGAAGGTATACCTCATGATAAAAGACTACAATATTTGCAAAGAAACACAAAAGCTAGACCTGGCAGGCTGTATTTAATCTTTTATTTTCAGACTGTTCTAGTTTGATCTACAATTTACATACATTAATATCTACGACCTTTAATTTTTTTTTTAATTAATCTCATCAAACCCAGTGATGGGTTCACTGACCTTTCTAAATTTGTAAAGAAAGATTCTCAAGTACCAATAACTTTTTCTTTTTTAAGAGACTGAGAGGACTTGCTGCATTGCTTCACCTTTTATCCATATGAGCTGCATTGCTGGGAGAAGTAGAACAGCATCAAGCCTCAAGTGCAGCCATGTTTTGTTCCCTAGGCTTTGCCAGTCGCTTCTCATACCATGCAAAAGAAGGTATGCAGGGACATTTTATTCACTATGCGCTACCAAACATAACAATCAAAATGTAATTACTCATTGATTAAAAAAAAAGGAAATTAAAATTAGCTACTATTTTCCCCAAAACTGGAAGTACTATCTCTAATGCAAACACTAATAAAAGCACTTTATTTTAATTTGGATACAGATTAGAGGCACAAAACTCTCCCTCCTGACTCTCCACCAACAAACAAGTATCCTGATATTCCCCAAAAATCTTTTTTTTTTGTTCTGCATCCAAAACCAACCATTAAGCTTGGTCATTTGCTTAGATTACTGGAGAGCTACTCAGCAGAAATTTGGAGCTTACAAAAACTTTTCATGGCAGGTTAACTAAAGCTTGTTAGCATGGAAAGATACTGTAAGGGCAGGCCAAATGCTGTGTTACTGTTAATGCTTATTCTGTGGAATATAAAAAAACCCCAAAACTTCTGTGATTTCTTATAATATGTTTATTACTTATCACAGTGATGAGTATAATGACAAGCCAAGATTCTAGGTGCTTCTGAAGTCTAAATGTAGACAACTTTTCATAATCCTCATTAAACATGCCCACATTAATTTCTTAAAAGGACATTTCACAGTTTTACTTAATTAAAACTTAAAATCTATAAAATTCATTGAACATTATTAAAATTCGGTAAGTAACTTAAAAGCAGTGACTGTTCTTTTCAACACCAGTTTTATTTCCAACTGGAAAGTTTTGCTGCAGCAAATAAACCAAGAAAATTAATATAAATTATGAACTTCCAAGACAGAGAAGAAAATACTTCTGATAGTTGAAGCCCACCCCCTCTTTGTACTTTACTGGGCTTACAATACAAAAGAAAAGGACAGCACAACGAAGATTTGGTAACACTGTTTTTAAACAGCAGAAGTTTTGCAACACACCATCAAAACATCATTCTATAAAAAAGTACCACCGTTGGGAGGGAGAAGCTTTAACTTGCAAATATTAGATTCCAATCCATATTGTTGTCCACAATGCCCGTGGAATCAACGAACTGCACAGCTTTTCCAGCTACCCAGCTGGTATGTCGACAGCTTCATTTAATATTCTTGTCTAGTGATACAGCAAAGACCTCTCATGCCTATTTTTAAATGCACATTTTTAATATTCAATATAATGCTACTCTTTAACAAACTCTTTACTCCCTGCTTCTTTTATGAAGCTTCCTGTGGTCTTTAAAAGGATTGTTAACCAAAGAATGGATCACACTCTTTCTGCATGAGCAAATTCAGAAACACTCCATTAAACCTTTCAGTATTTAATATAAAGAGTAATCTCTCACCTCTGAGGAGATAAGCCAGTTGCTGAGTGATTAACTCTGGTGCCTTTTGAAGAATCTCTTTTACGACTAAAGATGAAGAACACGCTTGTAACTCCAGGCTCCTGTCACATTGCTCATCTGGATTGATGACTCTGACAACAGCTGATTCCAAACTTTTATCCTCACTATCAAGCAAATTTAAAAGTTATACATATATTTATCTTTATAGCTGCTTAGACAATCCAGTAAAAAGTTCAACCTTTTTTTTTTAATTCTGGGCTACAACAGCATTGTTAGAGATACCTGAAGTCTGCTATGAAGCCAAAGGATGTCACAGAGGTCCTAAACCCGTGATTTTTTAAAATAAGTATTCAGAGTTCTTTTACTGCTTGATACATCACCAAGTATGACATTTCCCTCATCAAAATCTATAAAAAACTAATAATTTGAAAAAAAGTATTTCCACATGTGCTGAAAATAGCCCTCTTTATACAGAGGAGATTTAGGACTTTCCCAACTGAATATCCTGAAAACTTACCAAAAAAAGGGTTTTTTCATTCAGATACTTTATGTTTCTCTTTGCAATAGCAGTAACCAAGCCAAACTAATTTTAATTATGAAATACTAATTGTAATTCTTTAGAAGGAAGATACACAGGAAGTGATAGTAATAAAAAGCAGATCTTACAGATAATTTTTACTCTGAGGAGTGAATGACGCACTGAGCTGATGGCAGTTAACACATCAACAGCTGTGAGATTCACACATATTTTTCTCTTCAGATTTTCCCTACTTTGAGTCTAATCTATTAACTTCTCAGAGTATGATGGGGCCATAGGCTGCTACTTGTCTTAAAGTAAGTTCCAAGGAGAACTGGAAGCAAACAGCATCCTTCACTCTGGGCAGGACAGGCAGAACATTATAAAGAGGCTCTCCATAAAAGATCCACAAGGTACTTGTAAACAGTCCCTCTTAAGAATGGTTATATGGGCTGTGGTCTTCCAGAGAGCAACTCAGAGCCTTCTGAAAGGCTGTAGCTGGTAAGGACCACAATAACCCATCAGCCATCTGATCAGCACATATGCAAGTGCCTGGGCACCTGCAAATCAATGTAAGACTCTTAAAGGCAAGCTAACTAAGAAGAAGCATGAAAAATCTCTGATCTCTTATCTACTGGCCACAGGAAACTTCCAGATTATTTAACTCAATTAAGATGTCTAGTCTAAGATGTGTGAAAACACAAGGTTCTTAAAAGTGGAAGTTCCATAAAAAGTGATGCAAAGATGACTGTTCAACTTGTTACATTTACTGAACATAATGGGAGATAAAATGTATCTCAGCTTCTTTTATTTAGGTCTGTGTTAACATAGCAACATGAATATTAATACAGAAAAAAATGTAATTTTTGGACCAGCTCAAACTCACATAAGCCATCTTAGTGTACATAAAACACAATACCTTGTCAGCATGTTGTTGTTTACAAGTGTTAAAGACAATTTCCCTTCAGCATTCAGCTGATGCAAATTGATTTCATCTCGGAAGATATGGAATGACTCCGGGATATTCAGCTCTTCCAAAATAAATTTTGTCTCAGTGAAGTAGCTAAAGTCTCTTCTTGGTATGTTCAACACAGGTAAGCAAAGAACATCAGGAGGACTGACCTGTAACACAGGTGTGCATTTGTCAGAATTGCACAAAATTGGACCTGTTTTTCATCAGGAAGGTATTTTAACAGAGTAAGTAATTAGAAAAAGCCTGAATTTCCTGTTTGGGTTTTTTCCCCCTTTACTTCATTTAAAAAAAAAAAAAGTGCTTTTTTTTGGTTCATCTGTCTCTGCCTCCTAGAGAGTACCTGGGAAACCAGAAGAGGAAAAGGATTAGGGAATGAAGCACAGGACTGATTTTTTCCTGCTATTCAATAAGCCATCTAATAACCACTCATTCATTTTTGTATGGAAAGAAATGTAGATTATTTATCTTTTAAATACTCACCTCTGATAATAACAAAATCATTGTCCAGAAAAAAATGTTTTTACAAAAACTGACTTAACAATAAGATGTCTGCAAGAACCTGAAACAAGTGAATTAAGACCATTCAGTCCAATTTTTCCATTACCTTGTCTAGAAAGTAGGCATAGGCCAGGGTAGAAATAAGTGAATCCAAATCACAGGGTTTATTCCCAAGAACAACATGGACTTCTTCTAGGCGTTTGCTCCTGTTCTGTAACAGATGAGAAGACAATTGCCATGAGTGGAAATGATGAGAAAAAGTCAAATCACCACATTTCAAAAGACAAGTTAAGTATCAGGCTTTGTTCTCAGTTGTAGCATTTTTCACCAGTGGCCAAAGGAATGGACTTCCTATGGGATCAAACTCACAGGAAGTGGGTTGGCTTCATAGCTCCCAAGAAAGCCAAAAATAATTTCACAAGAGACTGTAGTTTAGAACCCAGTGAGGTTTGAACCTGACAGAAGCCCCTTTCACAGCAAAGTAACAGATAAGCAGCAGCTTCATGTACACGTGGAAAAAGGTTTTCAAAACGCCTCACAAACCCATTTAGAAAAACTGTGCAAAAGACACAAAGCAAAATACACAGCAAATACTATGTAGCAAGTTTTCATTTTAAATTTTACCCTTTCTTCTTTACTCAGCTGAAATCAGTAAATAGACGAAGTAACTGCCTTTCACTCTGAATCTTCAGAAGCTGAACACAGCTGAAGTATACTAGGAGTTTTGAACTGTTCTCACTTAATATAATTTGGAGCCTTCCCAAGCAAGAGGAAAAGAGAAGACAAACCTACCCTGTGAAAGCAATGTATTGAAGGGAAGGGTCTACCTTCTTCATAACTGCACACACAAAATATAAGAAGTTTTTCTCTAGTGCACATCATTACTGTCAAGCTAGCTGCATGGAAACATTACAGTTTATTTTCTTTCAATGCTTCTTAATTGCTGAAACATATGTGACTGATGCTAAGAGACATGTTTCATAAACAAATACATGCAAGCAAACATTTTTGTTGTTGGCATGTACAGGCTGATGTACTTTTTGCTATTTTTAATTGGAATTCTGGATATCAAATAAAATTTTAATCTTCCAACAGAAGCATATAATTATTACATTACCCTTAATAATTATAAATGTGTAATTTTTTTTAAGGTAACCTTTTTTCTCTATGTCTAGTCTTAGTTCTACCTGCATATAAGGAATAAACTTAGGTTCTCTTTCCCTTAATGTAACACAGCCATCAAAACACATTTAGGTAATAAATCCAGGACACATTCTCCATTCCCTATATATCAGGAAAGACAGACAGCTTTCTGAACAATACAATGACTGGAACAGATATGTTTATTTATGCTCTAAGTCTTCACTAGCAACAAACTGTCTCCATGTACCTCTTTTCAATATAATTTTTGTAATATGTTCTTCTGCAGCATGCATTTTTGATTGACTTGCCACCATGAAGAATGAAAATAAAGCTCATAAGCTCATCCTTTTTTTTAGTACCCACTCAGTAAAGAATTTCTTCATAATACCTAATCTAAACCTGCCCTTTTCCAGTTTAAGGCCATTCCCCCTTGTCCTATCACTACGTGTCCTTGTCAAAAGTCCCTCTCCAGCTTTCTTGTAGAGCCCCTTTAGGTAGTGGAATGCTGCTCTAAAGTCTTCCTGCAGCCTTCTCCAGGCTGAACATTCCCAACTCTCTGAGCCTGTCTTCATAAGAGAGCTGCTCCAGCTCTGTGATCGACTTAATGGATCTCCTCCAGACTCCCAACAGATCCATGTCCTTCTTAAGTTGGGGACCACAGAGGTGGATGCAGTGTTCCAGGTGGGATCTCACCAGAGCAGAGCAGAGGGGCAGAGTCCCCACCCTCACCCTGCTGCCCACACTGCTTTGGATGCAGCCCAGGACACGTTTGGCTGTCTGGGCTGTGAGCACACATTGCCAAGTTTTACTGAGCTTTTTGTCCACAAACACTCACAAGTCTTTCTTCTCAGGGCTGCGCTCAGACCCTCTCCACCCAACCTGTGTTTGTGCTCGATATTGCCCTGTCCCAGGGGCAGCACCTCACACTTGTTCTTGTGGTTCATGACATTTGCCCAGGCCCATCTATCAAGCCTGTCAAGGTCCCTCTGTGATAGTGACAGTGATCAGCAATACCCTTTTTCCCCACCTTTCCTGCTTTTCTCTTCACTGAGCAGAATTTTTTTCTCTTCACTGAGCAGAATTTTTTTCTCTTCTCCTTCCCCTCCTGCAGATCCCAGACACATGATTTCACCAACATTTCATTTTGCTGTGTGTATCTGAATGAATGGCTTTTCAGCACCTTACTATTATTCAGTAATAATAACTCTCCAAGTACTCGCCATATATACTGTCCGTAAATGCAACCCTGAAGTATGCCATCCAAGCATACTGCTTATCTTAAAGGTCTGAGACTGCTTCCTCTTTCACCATCTCAGATACAACTGGTTTGCTTAGTCTACCGCATGCTAATCAGCCATCTTCAGGAAAAGCAGGCACAGGGAAGTAAGAGGGAAGTAAGAGGGAAGTAAGAGGGAAGTAAGAGGGAAGTAAGAGGGAAGTAAGAGGGAAGTAAGAGGGAAGTAAGAGGGAAGTAAGAGGGAAGTAAGGCTTCCTCTCAGAGGTGTTTCCAAGCAAAAACCCAGGCAGAGAAGCCCACAATCCAGAAGACAAAGATCCATAAGCCCAGTATGGCTTAGCTACAATAAGACTAAAATGTGATTACCTCCTGCAGTTATCACAGCTAAACCTGAGAGGAAACACGAACTGTCAACATCTCTAAGAATTAAAAAATTTAGGAGCTTAATGATGAAGCTAGAACTCTTAAATTAAACTACACAGGAGACCAGTGATTTCTCTTCATGCTGATGAGTTTCTGTTTAGCTAGATTAAAGGTAAATTGTAAAATGTACAAACACTGGATGCCTAGGATAAAATGAATTAAAGAAATTATGTGTCATTTTCAGATGGCATCAGTCAGGATAACTCAATTTAGATGAGACCTGCATAGGTTAACATTCACTTACTGTGCTCAGGAAAGAGATTTATAAACATTAGGCTACTTCTGCAATCTACTAAGAGATCTGATTCTCAGATATTTACTATGAAGAAACTCTCATATCTGCTCAGTTTTGTTGTCTATTAACACATAAAAGCATTCATATGACAACTACATCTTTATGCAACTGCAGTAAACATATCATTTATTGGTTGCTACCTGCATCAAACAGCTGATATATTCAAACATACTCCAATACTGGCAATCAGGTTTGTAAAAATTTTGACTAAGACATGTAACTACAGTGATTGATCAAACTACAATATTCCAATCAAAAATTACATGGTCTCTACTTTTTTTTTCTATTGTTAACAGAGAAGATGAAGTGATCTTGCAAGACAATAAATACTGAAGACCCATGCCAGTATAAATAGGAATGCCTTCAAGATGCTTACTGTATTTCCTTGATACCATTTGGCTCACTGCAGATTTTTGCTGTGTTTTACGCACACTATTGACTGCACTAAATAACCTCATAATCACATTTAAAGGCTTAGTGATCTAGTGCCACCAACATACTAAAATATATGATAACAAATGCAGTCAGCATTTTCCATACCATATGCTTGTAAATGTTATTCTGCAGGGAACCAATTAAAACTATGGAAAATTTGGAACACAGACATATGGAACAAAACAAAGTAACTTATCTTGTCACCATAGTGCTTGCTCAGTACATCGATTAGGGAATGGTGATATTATAGGACAAACAAATGTCACTTTAATTAAAGTATGCTGAAAGGCAATATACAATAGCAATGTAAAACATTAGCTTTTGCTGTGCTGATGTTAGTTTTCCTTCTAATTAGACAAAACAGGTAAAATACACTCTTGAACAAAAAAAAAAAAAATCCACAAATACTCCTATTTGAAGTAATGCAACACTAGTCCTAATTTACTGAAAAACTTCCTCTTTTAACATCCAATGAGAAAAAGGTAGGAAACTGAAACAGAATGTTTGGGTTTCAGGAAAAACATTTAAAATACTGCTAAGGATATAGGATTTTTCGGGAAAAAAATAAGTTTAAGAAGGGACTTTTAAGTTTTTCTATTAAACTTTTGTACATCAGGGAAAACAGTGAATCTAATCCTTGTACTTTTTTATCACAAATGACAATGTAAAAATAGTAAAATAGCTGGAAGAAATAACAATCACTTTAAAGCAAAAAAGTTATCAGGAAGTAGAATCATGATTACCTCATTCCCAAGGAAATTTTGGGAAAGATCTATAGGAGGAAATATGCTCAAACCTGCATTTCCCATTCCTTCTTCCACTTAAGAGTTCAGCACTGCAGTAGATAAAGTCCCACAAGGCACCACAGGGCCCATTAGAAAGATTACCAAAAAGATAAAGAACCTTGAGGTTACGTATTTCGGGTGAGACTCCTGTCTTATTACTCTTGTATTGTGCCAATGACACCTTGAACTGACATACAGATGATGATACTGCAACAATATTTATGACGATGATTATTATTTCCCCCCAGAAACACCACTCCATTTCACAGTACTTTGTCTTGACATAGAATATACGTGTAACTGTGCCATGTTTTTAATTTGATGTACTAGAACAAGTGGTACAGAGGAAGAAAAAAAGGAATTAAGTTAATTCTGCAGTCATCAAGTAGTGTTCCAGCACAGACAAGATCTGTCAAGAACCACAATACCATAAACCCATCTTCCTCATATAGAATCACAGTTAGTGACTAGTGTCATTAACTACAAAAAATCCCCATCTTGAACGGAGGGAAAACTACAGTAATGGTAAATAGGATATTGATTGCACAAACTCTTATCTATCACAGTAGACATATTAGTACCTCCTAAAGGGTATGTTATAGACAGTTGAACCATAGAATTAGACAGTATACAGTTTTAGAAATTATCTTTGTGGTAAGCACATCAACTCCTGCTTTAAAAGTATGGAAAATATTACACAAAATCATTTAAAGTGTAATTACAAAGTAAATTAAAGCACTGTTTGTAATATAAAGCTTTAAAACTATTTTTTAAGGGTATCACATTATTTCAGTTAATAAAAATTGGTAAGCACTAACATAATATAACAGCAAACACAACTATAAGGGTTTTTTAAATTTAAGATTTGGCTTAGTTTCATTAATTTTGATTAAGGTTTTCACAATGTATTATATCAGATTTTATTAAGCAGAAGGAAACAGGAGATATAAATTGACAAATTCACATAAGAAGAGACATTAATGACTGATTAAGACACCCTCCTCAATGATTTCTGCTGAATCCTCTTACTTAACACCAAAATGGGTCATTCATCATCCCTGGCAAATATGCTGCCCAAGCTAATTCAAAAGACAGGAAATATTTTTAAAAATGGAAAAAATAAGGCTAAAACAAACAAAATAAATTACATGAATATTTCAACTTTTACCTTTCATTATCTCCTAGTTCTGGATTGAAGACACTTTCATATATTTTTAAACTATGAAAAACACTGATATCTGTGCCCTCCCCCACAGAGGGACTTGCTAGATTCTCTTCAACAGTCAAGGTCTTGGTTTCAAATCAAAGAGCATACTGCTGGGAAAAGCAATCTCTACGGATTTCTGTGCCTACTGTAGTTAAGAACAAACGGTCCAAAGGTAAGGAGAGGTAAGTATGCTAGCAAAGAACAATCTTTTTCTCAGGCTTACCTTACTTCCACTAAACCACAGAGCTCAAAACTTGCTTAAACTCTGATTTTGAATGTGAAAAAATCCAAGGTACAATATCCTTCCTAGGTCTTAAGTCTCTGGGAATGGGGGTAAACTCAACCAACAAACAAAACAAAAACAAAACTAAACAAACAAAAAAGCACAAAAAAACCCAAACAGACAACCAACACAAAACAAAAAATACACAAGCCCAAACAAACAAAAAAAACACAAACAAGCAAACAAAAAACAAAACCAAATCCACACCAAAAAACCCTACAATTCCCCCCCCCNAGTGCTTGCTCAGTACATCGATTAGGGAATGGTGATATTATAGGACAAACAAATGTCACTTTAATTAAAGTATGCTGAAAGGCAATATACAATAGCAATGTAAAACATTAGCTTTTGCTGTGCTGATGTTAGTTTTCCTTCTAATTAGACAAAACAGGTAAAATACACTCTTGAACAAAAAAAAAAAAAATCCACAAATACTCCTATTTGAAGTAATGCAACACTAGTCCTAATTTACTGAAAAACTTCCTCTTTTAACATCCAATGAGAAAAAGGTAGGAAACTGAAACAGAATGTTTGGGTTTCAGGAAAAACATTTAAAATACTGCTAAGGATATAGGATTTTTCGGGAAAAAAATAAGTTTAAGAAGGGACTTTTAAGTTTTTCTATTAAACTTTTGTACATCAGGGAAAACAGTGAATCTAATCCTTGTACTTTTTTATCACAAATGACAATGTAAAAATAGTAAAATAGCTGGAAGAAATAACAATCACTTTAAAGCAAAAAAGTTATCAGGAAGTAGAATCATGATTACCTCATTCCCAAGGAAATTTTGGGAAAGATCTATAGGAGGAAATATGCTCAAACCTGCATTTCCCATTCCTTCTTCCACTTAAGAGTTCAGCACTGCAGTAGATAAAGTCCCACAAGGCACCACAGGGCCCATTAGAAAGATTACCAAAAAGATAAAGAACCTTGAGGTTACGTATTTCGGGTGAGACTCCTGTCTTATTACTCTTGTATTGTGCCAATGACACCTTGAACTGACATACAGATGATGATACTGCAACAATATTTATGACGATGATTATTATTTCCCCCCAGAAACACCACTCCATTTCACAGTACTTTGTCTTGACATAGAATATACGTGTAACTGTGCCATGTTTTTAATTTGATGTACTAGAACAAGTGGTACAGAGGAAGAAAAAAAGGAATTAAGTTAATTCTGCAGTCATCAAGTAGTGTTCCAGCACAGACAAGATCTGTCAAGAACCACAATACCATAAACCCATCTTCCTCATATAGAATCACAGTTAGTGACTAGTGTCATTAACTACAAAAAATCCCCATCTTGAACGGAGGGAAAACTACAGTAATGGTAAATAGGATATTGATTGCACAAACTCTTATCTATCACAGTAGACATATTAGTACCTCCTAAAGGGTATGTTATAGACAGTTGAACCATAGAATTAGACAGTATACAGTTTTAGAAATTATCTTTGTGGTAAGCACATCAACTCCTGCTTTAAAAGTATGGAAAATATTACACAAAATCATTTAAAGTGTAATTACAAAGTAAATTAAAGCACTGTTTGTAATATAAAGCTTTAAAACTATTTTTTAAGGGTATCACATTATTTCAGTTAATAAAAATTGGTAAGCACTAACATAATATAACAGCAAACACAACTATAAGGGTTTTTTAAATTTAAGATTTGGCTTAGTTTCATTAATTTTGATTAAGGTTTTCACAATGTATTATATCAGATTTTATTAAGCAGAAGGAAACAGGAGATATAAATTGACAAATTCACATAAGAAGAGACATTAATGACTGATTAAGACACCCTCCTCAATGATTTCTGCTGAATCCTCTTACTTAACACCAAAATGGGTCATTCATCATCCCTGGCAAATATGCTGCCCAAGCTAATTCAAAAGACAGGAAATATTTTTAAAAATGGAAAAAATAAGGCTAAAACAAACAAAATAAATTACATGAATATTTCAACTTTTACCTTTCATTATCTCCTAGTTCTGGATTGAAGACACTTTCATATATTTTTAAACTATGAAAAACACTGATATCTGTGCCCTCCCCCACAGAGGGACTTGCTAGATTCTCTTCAACAGTCAAGGTCTTGGTTTCAAATCAAAGAGCATACTGCTGGGAAAAGCAATCTCTACGGATTTCTGTGCCTACTGTAGTTAAGAACAAACGGTCCAAAGGTAAGGAGAGGTAAGTATGCTAGCAAAGAACAATCTTTTTCTCAGGCTTACCTTACTTCCACTAAACCACAGAGCTCAAAACTTGCTTAAACTCTGATTTTGAATGTGAAAAAATCCAAGGTACAATATCCTTCCTAGGTCTTAAGTCTCTGGGAATGGGGGTAAACTCAACCAACAAACAAAACAAAAACAAAACTAAACAAACAAAAAAGCACAAAAAAACCCAAACAGACAACCAACACAAAACAAAAAATACACAAGCCCAAACAAACAAAAAAAACACAAACAAGCAAACAAAAAACAAAACCAAATCCACACCAAAAAACCCTACAATTCCCCCCCCCCCCAAAAAAAAACCCCACAAACAAAAACAAAACCAAAAAAACACCTATGTCCATAAAAGGGACATATACAAATTAAATTATCGATACACAAGGCTGCTCACAGCATCCAGGCCCGTCTTTTCCTACTGGTAAACTCTGAGAACACTGATAGGGCATCTAGAATTGTAATTCCACCTCATCTCAGTGACTAGCAACACAACTTACTCCAACTCACAGACATGCGTTTTGTGCCGTTAAGACAATTCCTGTATTTCCAGTTATAAGAATGCTACAAAGCACGAACTAAAATTTCCCTGTATCATTGTCCCGGTTTGAGACAAATTCAGGGAAACGTCCAAAAGGAACATCTCCTCAAAGGAAGGCAGGTTACAGCCGCCCCTCCCCCACCAGGTTCGGGAAAGAAATATTCCTCGGAGGAATGTGAAAGACAAAATAAAAACTATTTCTTTAACAAACACACAGGAAAAGAATAATGATGCTAAATAATAAAATCTCTCACTGTGGAGAGACAACCTGGAAGATTTTGAGAGGCCCTTCTGAGTGCGGTCTCTCTCCTCCTCCTCGGACCTGGGTCGGCGTGGGGGCCCCCCTCCGGGATGGTGGAAGGTCTCCCGGGGAGGTTCTGATGTTCTCGTGGTCTGAATAACTCCAGAAGAGAAGAAGGAAAAACCAAAGTCTCAGAAAAACAAAGTTTAACTCTCCGTCTCTCTCCGAAGAAACAGAGCTGAAAAAGCTGGCTGAAAAGCAGGAAGGGTGCTTCCTCCGCTCTTCTCCCCACAGCAGAAGAACACAGAGGAGTAGTGACCTTGGAGCACAGGCTGCTTTGAAGTTCATCTGGCCTTTTTTTCTTTCTCTCTCATCCAGTTTGAAAGGCACAGAATTCATTTTCTGGGCACAGAGCGATGATAGGGGATACACATCAT
>VZTH01013868.1:184823-199598 GCA_013397815.1 Aleadryas rufinucha
CTGAGGAGATCCACACTCACTGAAATCACATGAATTTTGCATTCCTGTCATTTAAAGGCCAGGCTTACAAATACCTTGTAATGATGTCCATTAATTTGGGGAACTAGGATGTTAACAATTATGGTAGTTAGTATCACAATTAGCATCAAAATTAGAAGTTTTAATTGTATTTAATTTCCTCCTTAAAACCAGCCTCTAAGATATACAAATATCAACATACATACATGTTTTAATGAAAGTATTACCTAAATTACCTCTTTTGTTATGAAGGGCAAACCGTGAAGGGCTTGGGCTGTGTAGTATACTTAACATAACATTAGCAAGAAAATCTGCAGTTCTTACTCTGCTGACAATTAGTCTGTGAAGTCAATGTGATACAAAGTGATAGCTGTACTTAACAATAAGATGAAACTCAAATTTAAAAATGCACAACACAAGGGAAGTTCATAACACAGTTAAATGAAATCTACACCTAACTGCTCCTCATATGGGAATTCTCTTTGCAGCATAAAATGCTGGTTTTTAATGCTTCAGCATAAAAAACAACATTCAGAGAATGCAGCTGAAAATATTTAATTAATTAATTTAGAAAACTACAAGAATTTTTAATAAATATACAACACCACGGAAAAAAACTGCCATCAGTTTTGGATACCCTGGAATACTTTGGAAGTAGTAGAACACAGAAGACAGATACCACTTCTAAGTAACTCCTTCATCCATCTCGGCTAACTGATATTAAGAGAATGACAGAACCCAAAAATTAAACTAATGGAGTCCCAGTATAAACATTCTGAAAGGCAAAAAGGGAAAGGGGAAAAAGGAAAAGGGGAAAAAGTGTAAGGTGCTGCATGACAGACCACCCTTACAAAAACAGAAATAACATTGTGGTTCAGCATGGCCTTCTTCAGAAACAATAGAAAAAACTTTTTGTCCCACAGATCATTCAGCAGGGGAAGCTATGAGCACCAAAGATGAGAGAGGGGAAAACTCACTCCTCTGTGACTGGAAACACCATATTTTCAACTGACATAGTGATTTCCTTGATTCACTCTGTTCTCTGGCCTCCCAGTACAACTATCTAACTTTTGCAGGTGTTTGTTTAAGAGCTAACTGGGAAAAAGACGTAGCTACTAAAGCTCAGTCGGTTTCAGCTATTTTAAACTTCATGCATATTGATTCATATTAACTAAATGCCCACAGAAACATTTGCAATTATGTAAAGTTGAGACACTCTCTAACAATAGTAACCAAAAACTGCAGACAAAGAATGTAAGTGTAGAGAAAATAAGTTTCCATGATTGAGGTTAAGTTTGCAAGTTTATTTAGACTTTTGACAGAATCAGAAACTAAATGGGACACTTCTGCATTTAATAAATATGACCATTCTACTTTCACTTTTGTCTTTTGGGAGGTTTTGATTTATTAGTCGCTATGGAGGGTTTTTTTGTGGGAGGGAAGGTGTATAGGGACATTTTTGCTGGAGTTTTTTGTTTTGGTTGGAGGTTTCGTTGGTTGGTTGTTTTTTGTTTGCTGGGGTATTTTTTTGTGTAAGTGTATGATACTCAGTCCCTGGCCTGGACCCTGTCTTACTCAGCAATCATGTCAAATATGGTTCTAGAATTTCCAGCAATCTATTCGTAACTTAACCGTGTCACACCATACCCTTGTTCAAAGTATTCAGTGTTAACAAACAGGGATAGAATGGGGCTTGCAAACACCCAAGTACTTCTGTAAAGATGCAGAAAGTGCAAGAAAATTCCCTTGCCCCGTCTTATCTATTTCTACCGACTTCTGTTTATTTTTATTACAGAAGTGGTTTCTAACTCTCAGTGCAGACATTATGCTCTTCTATCACACACCAAACTAATTCACACCAAACTACCACAAAAACGAGTTACTTTCTAAACATTGAGCAATGTGTAAAGGAGTTGTCAAAACAAATGCTGTGGGAGTTACTCTTCAAAAAAAAAAATGAAAAAAGGTGTATCTGAATTAGGAAGCGGGCCACTTCCAAGCTTCTCTGGACTGTCACAGATGAACAGTCTATCATGGGGGCTACATCTTTTTAACGTGAAGATAAATAGTCTTTCAGCTGTAACTGTGTACAGTCTCAAAGACTTCCAATTACCTGTCCTGTCTATTTCAGCTGTGTATTCTGCTGGGATCTCTGAGTGATGGAGCTTATCCTGTCCTTCCTGTTAAAAATGACAAGCCAGTTGACTTGAAGTGCTTTCTCAAAAATCTGTGATGCTCTGAATGTACCTGTTCATTACACACTTATTAATATCCAGACTTGGAAATACATGCAAGAGTATATCAAACTATGGCCACAAAGAAAAAAGATCTATTTTAGATTTTGTAGAAAAGCTTGAAAAAATTGTTTATCATACTTCTTTTTGTTTCAAAGGAAGAATTAAAAGCTCTTCATATTTCACAGAATCATAAAATCCTTGAATATCTCAAGCTGGAAGGTATTCATGGGACCATCAAGTCCAACTCCCTGATTCTTGCAGGACTACCCAACACTAAACCAGATGACTAAGAGCATCACCCAGACTCTCCTTGAATTCTGAGAGGCTTTCACACTGTGAACACTACTCTGAGAAGCCTATTCTGGTGACTGACCACCCTCTCTCTCAGCAAAGAACCTTTTCTAATGTCCAGCCTGAACTTCCCCTGACACAGCTTCATTCCATTTCCTTATGATCTATCACTGCCCACAAGGAGAGATCAGCAGCTCCACTGCCACCGCCCTGTTGAGGTCTCACCTCAGCCTTCTCTTCCCTCAAGATGAGCAAACCAAGTGACCTCAGATATTCCTTGGAAGTCTTGCCCTCCAGGGCCTCAAATTTTTCCTTCAAATCAAAGTGAAAAGAGAGCATTAACAGTACTTTATTTCTTTAACAGTGTTTGTCAGAAAGGCAAAAGCTAGAGCTTGCCATATGGGCATAAGGAAAGCCTAGTTTCCTTCTTCTTTAGAGGTGTAAATTTACCTAAGAGGTCAGTGTTTCTAATACCTATGAAAGATTCCAACTGGACCAGCCTTACTCAGTAAGGTCTCTACTCCTACCACACCAGGAATTTCCTTGCCTATCTCAATAATTTCAAGAAACAGACTTCCTAGGGTTTGTGTTTCTCTCTGTGTGTGCAAGTGACAGAGAATGTGAGTGTATAAACAGATCAACTACACGAAAGTGATAATTTAGTAGTATGGACTAAGTGAAAACTGGTGAGGCTGAGATGCCAGGTTGGTCAACTACATTCAGTGTTTGCAGTTCCTTTCCATTCTCCTCTGTCTTACCTTCTTTTATAGTCTCTTCCTAAAGAATCTATGTAGTCACTTTGGAAATTTTAAACTCCAAACCTGTACTTTAAAGTGAGTCCCACATTCTCACAATGCAATAGATCTGTATCAGAGATGTTCACGCATCTGAAAGAGATGCTTACACCTTACAATGCCTGGAATTCAGTCATCCTCTGAGTTTTCAAATTGGACAGAACATGTCAGATTATTACTCCAGCTGTAGCTTCTGATATTGTCCTGTGGCTCAAACAATTATATGACACATAGATGTATAACCACTTCTGATTTATGGAAGCAGAGAGTAAATTCTGCTCCTACAAACTGCTGTTAATTCAGTATCAATAATTATTATCTGGTTGGAAGAAAAGCAGCTAAATTCTAATCTCTACTTAATAGGGCAACTAACTAGGTTGCTTTTGCCACAACATCATAAAGTAGCACTGATTTGGGGTCTGAAAATTTGAAATATGCAATGACTTAAACAAATTCTAACTAGTTTAAAAGGTAAGTAATTAAGCACTCAGTTAACAATAGAGGACACATGCAAACAAGCAGAACTAGAAAGATGTAGAATGTCATTTCACATCTTGTTTAGCATCTTAGCATATTTTCCAGTGCAGCAAAATGCAGAAGCAGACAGGATGATGGGGCTTTTTAGAAAAGACAGCCTGTTGTATGGTAGAACTGAAAGTGGCAGTTCAGAAACAATCACATCCCAAAAGGCTGATTTATCCTAAAACACAAGATGTACTAAAGAATAAATCTGTACCTCATTTGTTGGCACAGAAGGAAAAGATAAACTACAATATCACCAGCACTGATGAAGAACCATGAAGTGCTTACATTGCAGCGTTTTGAAACTGTTGAAATTTACTGAGAGCCTATAGTAGCTTCACCCACACTCTACACCACTCTAGTCTTAAATGCCCCATGGCAGTATCCCAGCCTGCCTGCTGAGTAGTGTACTGGTTGGAAAGAAGAATTAGCAGAGAGAAAAAAAGAGCAGAAAGGAAAAATAGAATAAAAATATAAATAAGTATCTCATTACTTCACCCTCTTTGGAAACTACAAAGTTGACGAGAAAAGGACACAAGAAGGTAAGTTCACCTGCTTATTGCTGTCTGCATGAAAAGACAGCATTTTTACATTTAGTGATCCATTTTTGCATACTGCAGCCACTCTGTTTTACCCAGTATAAACAAGATCTCAGCATTTTCAGTCAAGCAGAGTTCATAGTCTTCATACTTATCTAAATTTAAATAAAAATATTTCTTTAGATCAGTTCATTTTCTTTATCAACTGGAACTTTTGTTTTACTTAGAATATGTAAATAGATTATGTTTTCAGACCATGTACTGGTTCAATTATCGGGGGTGGGGGGGGGCAGGGGAAGTTGATAGCTACTTTGATTGCCTTTTTAAATGAAGGCTCAACACCTTGATATTGAGACAGGCTCATGCAAAACAGATCAAGCAAAATATCTCTGACCCAGCCTCAGAAATACCTCTTCCACTGCACAAAAGGTGACAGTTAAAAACTGTGCAATGATCTTTAAGATGTGAACAAATAGCTAATATTAGATTACTTAATTCATTTTCACATGTGATCTAAAATAAGATATGAGCCAGTGTCTCTGGAAATCAAAGACTAGAATTCCAGTCTACACCACTCTTTCATCCATGGAATGAAGGCTTTAATGCATAGTTATACCATTTCAATCACTGAAACCTTTTTTATTCTTGTCCTAGGACCATCAGTGCTGAAGTTCTAGTGTGCATCAAATTTTCAAGGAAGGGAAGGCATCCCTCACAGTAGCATGGAACTGCCTTTATATAAGTTTATGCAGTTTGCCTCTTAGGAAATGCAAAAAGCAAAGAATTGTACAAAACCATCCCATACCTCTTCCTTTCATATACAAAACAAATTTTATGTAAAAAAGTAGCCAAGTTGCAAAATTTTAAAGCTGGTTGCAGCAACTGCGCAGTTTATCTATCGTCAGCCTCCACAGTCCCATCCTGTCACAAAGAGACAAGTGCACAGATTTCCTTTAGGGTGGTAGACAAGAAGTATATCATCTCTTTACCACAGACAATGCCCTAGTGATACAATTCAGTCTACAAATGCCTCACAGACTGAATGAGTAATTAATTCTGAATTTTAAAAAAAAGTTTGTAATTCAGGTGAACTTTAATTACAGTATTTTTGCTAGTCAAAAAATTACCACACCTACTATTTCAACTAAATCAAGAAAAGTCAAGTCCATCTTTGCAAAAAGGGAAAAATTTGTTTATTTTCTGCACTACAGTTATTTCAATTGAATGGGTAATTGTCATTTTTATGTTAGTTAAATTTAAAAAAAAAATTAAAAATCAAAGAAGCACAGAATCAAATCCAAAACCAGAAAGAGATGGGAGGTTTAAATCATATCTGGTCTTTTAACTTTATAAGGCTATTCACTTCAAACACATATAAAAGACATGCAGGAACCCAGCAGACTAACCTTTCCAAGATTTCATATAGACCTGAACACCCTCTTACAGACACAATACTCAGGCACATCACAAAAAGCCACTTGTTCTTCTAAGTAATGGGACTGCTAAGGATAAAGTCTCAAAAATATTTATCTGTAAGAAAACTAAGAAAACACATATGAAACTTATGTGGACTGCATACAGGCATTGTGAAAAAATAGTAGCTTACTTTTCCAGCAGCTGTAAACCATCCCTGTACTCCATCTGACTCAGCTGTAACACAGCCAGGCCTGCAAATGACTTTGACTGAATGTTAAAACCTTTTCTAAGTCAAAGAAAGCTGCTGAATCAGTCAACTGATTATTTGCCAACTGTCTATATTTAGGACTGTCCCTGCAAATGTTTAAATTTTACCATTTATCACTGCCTCAGAAAAAGTCAAATATATTCCAAACAGAGCAATTCTGCTTCTCATCAAAGGGAAGTTTTCCTCTTTCCACCTATCGCACTGCCTCCAGAACAGCATACAAGGTTCACTAAGTGGAATATGCCTGTCTCTGTAGCACTCCAGATTCTAAGTCTCCACATATTTCCAAGATTTCTAAGAGCATGACAGTTGCTGAAAAAACAATTCAGAGTTTTCTTCTTCCCTACCAACTCCTCTTTGATCAGGACTTTTTAATCACTACTGTAAAAGTGCAAGGAATTATTTATGGAGAATGATAATTTTTGTACTGTGCATCACAGAGTAGCACAATGAGATTAACCATTAGGGAAAAGGTCACTACAGCATGATTGTGTCACGTAGGCAAAGGTTGGGTCAGCAGCTAACTTGGTTAGTTAGCATCAGGGACTGCATACAGCACCACTACCACACACAAGACTAAATCAAAAACCTAAACTGTGCCAATTACAAACAGACATGAACACAATTATTGCTATCAAAATACAGCAAGATCAAAATTTTCCTAAGTAGTACAAAACAAGTAAATCATTTCAGGTACACTGCAAAATCTCAGTGTGATCTAGAGAGAATTTGTTATAAGGAGGCTTAAGATTAATAAATTACGGGTAGAAGGAAATGTACAGAAGCAGGTTATGACTGTGCAAGATGGAACCAGGCCAGTGCATTAGGTCTATTACACATTATTCAGTTACTGTCAAATGATTAAGTAAGCAAGGAAGGAGAACTATCTGACATCCTCCAGATGTCATCATTTTCTGCAATCTTCCTAATCTTTTCACTGTCTATCCTCTGTCCTTACTGTATCACAATCTACTGGGATCTCATTAGAACAAATCATACCACACCTGTTGTTAAGGACCTGTCTAACTGTTATTGGGAGCAGACCCCCTTCTCTGGAGAAAAAGAATATAACAGGAGTGTTATGAAGTCACATAAACCCTAAGCCTGATCTCCATCAGGACTCCAAGCTGGTAAACAGGACTTCCGTGCTGCTCCAGTTCTGCCCTTTCCTAACTAAAATCCCACACCTATTCCACACCTTCCCAGCAAAAGCACAAACGTGCAGTCCAACTGAGCATGGTTAAAGCGGAGGTTCTACTCCCTCTCCTTTTACTACGCGTCTCTCTGGGAGGAACATATATCACAGACATATAAGGGACTAATGAAAGTATCCTACCTATAACTCCATCCTGTAATCCTAGCATCATACTCAGTTTAGACACATGCCTTACCTACTGCAAAGTAGTCCTGAAAGCCTCTTTAGATCACTCATCTTTCCTACCTACCTCAGAGCTAGCACTCTGGCCATCATTACCTGATGGTTTAATCATGTAAAAATTGTTTGGCTTCAGCAGAATTAACCTAGCAGCTTCCACAACCATGCTGTAGAAAGCCTTCCCCTCCTAGCCTGTGGCTCTGACTCTGCCATATTGGCTCTGCCCATACAGACCTCTCTTTTCCCATCCTCCTTGCTCCACTAAATTCAAGAAAACGCGTCAGCTACATCTTGTAACCTTTTCAAATCCTTCTCTGCTTCATCTATCATTTCCTATTCAATAATGAAACATTAAGTTTTATCTTCAGACAGCAGAGGAATGGAAAGAGTAGTCAGATCATTTCATTTTCTCTGATGTTGTCCCTATGCTTAAGGACATATTTCTAGACCCCATCAACTTTCTGGTTTTTTCTAACTCCTACTCAAAACTGCCCTTTGCTAAAATGCTAACGAATACCTTAGGAAACATAACACCAACTACTACCACCATACTACTTCTTTGGATTTATCTGTTTCCACCAGTATGTCCAACAGTCTCTTAAGATAGGAACTGAACCGATTTTTTAATTAAGTATTTACATATAATCTAGCACAACAGAATCATAGCCACACTTGAATAATTGTGTGAGACCCTAGTAAATACCCTACTGCGCTGCACTGAAATGCCTTTAGAATTTATGTCTGTGTAAAACAAAGAATAAAGTATGTCAGGTACAAATGCAATGATTCAACACCCCAAAAGTTAACTACGATAGAACTTGGCCTGATCGTGTATGATGGACTTCCCTTATCACTGCACCAGAGACGGAAGAAAAGCATGTAGGGTAGGTAGGTTATTGTTTAAAAATGGTATTTCTATCATCCCAAACAATGAAAATCCATGGGGGAAAAGCATTTTTAATTCTCATTTTCCTGCCACATGTCTGTAAGTCTGTCTGACTTTAGTGGAACTGTAAAAGGCTATTAAATTACCCACTATATTTTCCTTACAAATATAGGTTGCTTTTTGAAGTAGTTTTATATATCTTCATCCAATTCAGGTTTTATTTTGGTTTGCTTATATGCAGAGGCTTTCTCTCCCTCCACTGGGAAACTGTTTTCCTTGCTAAGAGACCTCATTTTCTGGAAATAACTCTCTTTATTAAGCCTCTGCTGACTGTTTTGCAATTACATATTTATACCTATGTACATGAATGAATGATTCCTTCCTTTCTTTGCATTGCTTCTAGCAACCTCACAGATCCAGACTGCTCTCATGTCGCAGCATAGCAGTAATTTAATCAAGTTTTATGTTTAGTCCATTTTTTTTTCCTTGGAAGTCAATTTTTAAATAATTTTCTTATGATTCCCTGAGATCTTTTCCCAGTTAAGAAATATTTTTGGTTATGTGGTACCCATAACAGAAGGAAGTATTCCACTTGAAACTATACCATGATGATAAAAACCAGCCCTTTGGTATTATTGTAACTACTCATAACTATGCTTTGTTTAAAAATTTATCTCAGAATTATGTTGGTGCAATGTTTATACTTTTTTTCCTTATTACTAATAAACACTGACTCTGGTCATGTTTCTTGTGACAGATTTAAGTAATAAAAGGTTAATCAGCTGTAATACTCTGATTCTGCAACCTTTTTAAGTGTATATACAACTTCTACATCTGAGTTTTCCAACAGGAGTCAATATCATTACTCATACTCTTTAATTCTTACATAGTGTAAGTGCCTTGCTAAGTGGAGTCAAGTCCCTCGTGTGCTGCTGGATGAATGCAAAGAAGATACACGAGAGGGTAAGACTTGATTTCTTGTCTTAAAGCTTGAAAGCTTTTTTACTCCTCAGCTTGGAGAAGTTCAGTTTCTGGGAAAGTAAGTTCTGCTTCACTGCTGTAATGTCTCTCCCTTCCCGTAAGGCCAAAACTTTATTCCACCTGAATAGAATACTATTTTCAAAGTAACCACTGCCTGTCATTGATAAGAAAACTCCAGACAGGAAAATAAGAGGCAATATGAATAAACATGTAAGTGACTCAGCTTGTTTTTCAGCTGTGGTCACATACATTTACTCAAGCCATGCCATCATCACTAACTGTTCTTTGAACTTCTCTGCCTCAGAAACAAGCACAACATTCATTTTTCATATCTATCAAAGCAGTGCCTTAAAAGCCTTTTTTACTATTCTCAAGGGCATCTACACGGTCAAGGGTCTGGCCCTCAATCTGGAAAATGTCCAGTCACACAGTCCAATATTTCTTTGGGCACACCTGTCTGGGGTCATAATTCCCGGTTTGTCCAGTGTGTTACACGCTGCCAGACGTAACACTGGTGTAGCATTATGGTCTCTTTTCTTGAATCAGCAGGGGATTAAAAGAACTTCAATTTTTAGAGGGTTTGGGGGTTTTTTTTCACAAATACTGTTAACTGCTGAAGATGACATAGCATTTTGAAAGATCATTTCCCCAGCTAATCTGCTATTCTCTGCAGGAGGAGGACCATCTTTCAGTTATTAGTTTGAAGCAGTTTGCTGCAGTATATGGTTATCTCAGTACCATCAGCACATTAAGCCTTTCTGGGGCTCATTCTGTTTTCTGACTTCCCTGAAGCCAGGATATAAAGCATTAGGTTCTCCATTAGGCACAGACCTACAGCCAGGGAAAAAGCATTCTCTGGCAGTCCTTGTGTCAGCATCTCTCAGAGGCAATTCTGTAATTTTTTTTAAAATTCGTACAGCTTCTTTCTTGACAGATTCCCTTGATTTAACTCCTCACAGTCATTCCACATCACTGTAACAGTCTGAAGCACACAAGATTACTTGAAAAATACTTAAGTACTTTCTTCAGTACACAGTATTCCACATCAGAGAATAACTGGAGAAATAGTTCGGAATGTTTAGTTCTCGATTTAATTGACTTTAACATCTTGACAATCACTCTGATAATCATTCTGAAGTTACACCACTGAAACCTTAAACTTTTGATTTGTTTTCCTGAATAAATTATACAGAATTATGTACTGACTGATCAGTCACTCTTCTCCAATTGGATGTCTTGCCTGTACCTGAAAGAGTCTAATTCAGAGAGATTAATAACATAATATATTGGGGAAAAGACAATGTTTGTGAAGTATGACATTTTTGTACAAAATTGTTTTAAGTTCATTAAAGTTCTTGAATAACTCAATAAGCATGCAGAGAAGGACAAGCAAGTAAATGCATCGTATTTGGATCTTCCAAAATATTACTGGAAAGTTTCCTAGAGGCCAATAAAGAAACAAAACACCAAAGAAAAAAGGGGTGGCATCCTTTCATGATGTACTACAGAATTAAAAATTAAGAAAAAAACTGGAACAGGACAGGAACAAATGGTCAGCTTTTCAATGAAGAAAAAATAACCATGAAGGATCCTCTGCAAGGATATGTGCTGGGATATCTGCTGTTTCTCATATCCATAAATAATAAATAATATTACTTCCAGTAAGACAGGCAAATAATGAGGTGGAAAAAGCTGCAGACAATACCAGATTATTTAGGAGGGTCAAATCTTAACTGGCTACAGGAACTGCAGAACAGACTCATGACACTGAGACACTAGGGAATAAAACAGTAACTGGAAATGAGGGCCAGGAAGTGCAGGCTAAGGAAAATGTGAGAAAACAACCCATCTTCATTTTTAACTGTATTGAGGTGCTGTACACTGTCAGATAAACTTTAAAATAGGTATTACTAAGCAGCAAAAACATCATACATGCATTTTACATGATACTCTGAAAGCATCAGAAAAATGCCTTCTGACAGTAAAACAGAGTAAGTAGGATAGCAAGAACCCTCAAGAAAATGGAAAAAAAAAAGAGAAGTCATTACACTACTGTCAGTCTTTTATGCTGTCATGACTTAAACCTGACAGGTGGTTCCAGGCTCCACAGCTTTCAACCAGTTAAATAAAATCTTCAGAGTAAGTGCACAGGGATGAGCAGAGTGATAGAATTGTGGTCATGTATGAAGGGGCAATAGAAAACCTTAGCTTGGAAATGTCTGAAAGAAGAGAAGGAGGATATGGGAATACTTAACTAAAGACCAGAGACAAAGTGAAATAAAAATATTCACTGAGGTAGAGGACTCATAGAACATACATTAAAATTCTCAGGCAATTTAAAGCAAACAAAGAGGGATATTGTCCCCCTCACACAAAGCACATGATAAAACTGTAAAACTCACTATCTCAGGGATTTTGTTGAAGCCAAAGCATAAAAAAACCAAGCACATGACAGTGCCAAATGTATGGAAGACGGTTCTAGCTGTCGCTAACCTGTTAGTTCAGCTATACATTTTGATCTAAGCTTTCAGCACCTGATCAGCCTGTGTATTCTACTGTTTATAATTCCCCACTAGACAAGGAAGAATGGTTTAGAAGGACTTTTGGTCTCATCTAGTCTGACATATTCTCGCATTAGTACTAGACTTACAAAAAATGGAGAAAATCCTGCAGAACTGAACCATAAATGTGAAAAAATATGAGTATGGGATTTCTTATATCCTGTCATGCATTGCCTTCTAAAATTTTGCCTCCTTGGTTTTGCACAGAGTATACATAACAACTTTAAAGATTGGTTCTGAAGATTACTGAGGGTGTTTTACAGTTGACAAGCTACAAAAGCAAAATTCGTTGCTCTTTAAGACAGAACAGTCTAGTTGAGACTTTAGTATTAATAGATAATACACAGAGAATTTTCTTCTCTAACAATCAATGAAGGTACACAATAAAAAGTCTTAGAAAACAAAAAACAGGCATGTCCTTTGAGCAGCATACTCTGAGCTATAATTTGCTCCGTGTGGATAAACAGCTTTGATTAATGTTGTGGCTGGATCCAGACCCAAATGAATGACGAAGCACTTCCAGTAATAGGTTCCCCTGCACAGTCTGGAGCAATTGTTCTTCTGGAGAAAATTTTCCTTTATTCATGCTGAGTAACAATCATGTAGTCAGTGCACAGTAATCTGTTTAACCTAACAAGAATACCTGTGGTGTGAAATACCAGCACTGTGAGACTGCCATCACCAGGCCTCTCAGATACAACTGTAGGCCTCTTAGCATCTTCCACAGATATGGGGCTGCAGTAGCACAACACACAGCAGCTCCTTCATCCTTAGTCATTCACCCATTTCCCTGCACAGCTTTACCTTACATCAGTGTCAAAACAAAGACTGCTCACTGTTTGGCCTCAGCTCAGCCTGTGGCTACCAGCTGAGAAAGATTCCCCACAAAAGGCCTGACCAAGCTGAAAGGAAAACACATCATCAGCCTTTCATGTTGCAGAATGCAAATCTTTCATTTCTCTGGGTTACCCTTTTCAGGCCACTGTAGTACAAAGTAAACTGGCAAGAAGTCAACCTATAAGATTTGTAGATGTGTTCTGACCTGAACAGGCCAGTGCTCAGATGCTTCTTCCCCAGCCAGGCTCAGCTGACGTGCCCATACAAGGACACATCAGTCAGAAAGACACTCTGCCCCCGCAACACCACTCCTGGAGAGGAGGCCTCCTCCAAAACATGTATTTTCCTCCCATGATTCAGAAGGTACAAAGAGAACTCTGCATTTCTTTTGAAAACCCATATTACAGGAATATAAAGGGCTGTGCTCTTGTGGTGTGTTCAGATGCTGTGCTCCCCACTTCATCTAACTGAAACAAATAATACTATCTGTCCTCCGTTTTTCATGGGCCTCTTCAGATTCTGGTTTTCTAGACAACTCCTTTCTGATCATCAACAGCTATTTAGAAAGATTAGTGCAATATTTGCTTTTAGAGATAAACAAATTGTTTTTACTGCTTGCCATTTACTAATGGGAAGCACTATCGTTGCATAATTAATGTCTATTAAGTAAGACTACCTATGATGTACTTGAGCAGAAAGTTTGTCAAAACCACCACCATCTCCATCTCAAATTTTGCAATATATGAAATGCTAATGTGAAAAATGTACTAAGGATTTGTATCTGCACAGTGCAGTATCTTTTAAGTGGGCTACCACACTACTTATATGAAAACATAAGGGAAATACTTTAAAATCTCCTAAAAATACATTGTAAAATTTAGTTGGCATGTGACGAGAGTGACACACTTCATGTTTATTTACCCTCAATATCTGCCAACACCATTAAATATTAAGGAAGCCATCAAGGGATTCATTCTCTCATCTCTTTCTCCACTCCTCTAAAACATTACTTAATTCTCTGATTTTCAACAACGCATGACAAGAAGGGATAGTATAATAAATCATCTTTTACAAATCATTTTAGATACAGAACCATGTCTGTCAGAGAAAGGGCCTCTTGGGTTTATCATTGCTCCCTCTCCAGAGAGTCTTAACAGGTCTGGGGAACTGGGAAGGCTCTACAAGTACCAAGTACCCAAAAACAGAGAATAAAACATGCAACTGTGTGATAAACCCAGTACTACTCCTATAACTGAACACATTTCTTAAAGCTGGGATAGCTAGTGGGCATGCAGGCTACACATGAAAGGTAAGAAGTCAGTAAAACCGAGTTTTGCAGAGAAAATCAAAATGGAAAACGAGCTGGCCTAAGACCATCCCAGTCTTAAAAACATCCTACTTTTGCACTGCACATAAGGAGAAAAACAGCACACACTGTCTGGGGTAGATTAAGAGTCACTATAAACAAAATAAAAACACTGCAGTTTCAGCACAGCCCTACCAACAAGTCGTTTGAGAACAAGACCTATATACCTCTGTGATTCCTAAGACGGTATTAATTACCTGTGATAACTGAGACACAATTGTGATGCTGAACCTTGATAATCTTTGATATTGCTCAGTTATTTAATGTCCTGCTTACCCAAACTTATCCCCTACTGCTGTCATTTAGACTACAGAAGTAATACTTCTTCAGCAACTTCACAGATCATTCCCCCGCACCCCAACTCTGCAACCTGATGCATCTTAAAGTCTCAAGAAATGTGCAAATAATCCCAAAACGGCATGCTGACGATCCCCGCCCCCCCCGCCCCAATGCCTGTCAGATACGGGCTCGTGGGTTCGTAAAGCAGAGGGTTATTCAGCAGTAACCAGAGGGCAGCAAGGTGTGAGAAGAAAACGCACCCCTAAAACACGCCGCAGCCCCAGCTGCTGCGAAGATCACCAGCCCCATCCTTTCCCCTCCGCCCGCCCGGGAGGAACACAGCACTACCCCGAGAAGTTTCGGAGAGCACCCGCGGGCGCCGCACCCGGGGCTGCGGGGGCAAGG
>VZTH01013868.1:199691-224691 GCA_013397815.1 Aleadryas rufinucha
CCAGCCTGGACTGGGCGCGCTGCAGGAACTCTTCCATGGCGCCGGCGGGCCGGCCGGGCGCAGGGCAGAGCAGGAGCACTGCTGAGCTGCCCGCTGCCCCCCGCCCCGGACGGCGCTGCCCCTCTCGCCGCCCCGGCTCCCCGCGCCCCGCCGCGCTGNCTGACGTCAGCCCGTGCTGCAAGGGCCGGCGCGGAGCCCCGCGGAGTGGCCACGCCGCGGAGGGACGCGGGACGTGGGCCTTGGCAGGCGGCGGGTTGCTTGTGACAAGAATTCCTGAGCCAAGTACAGGGCGCGCCCAGACCCGCCCGACGCAGGGACTCAAAGCAACAGGCACCCGTTGGTGGCTGTTGCGGGTCCTTGCGCGGCGATGTCTCAGTTTCCCATTTCACTTTTGGTAAGACTCATCAGTGGAAAGCTCGAGGGCATTGGCGTCAGAGGCAGTGACCGTTTCAGGGTCCCCTTCCCATGGTGGCAAAAGGTCTGGAAGGAACCAAGCAGTGAGAGCAAATTGCAAAAGGGCAGGTTAGATTAGATGTTAGGGGAGAAAAGCTTCTTGTGAGGGTGGTGAGGCACTGGAACAGGTTGCCCAGGGACGTTGCCGATGCCCCATCGCTGGAGGGGTTCAAAACCAATTTGGATGGGGCTCTGAGCAACCTGGTTTAGTGGAAGGTGTCCCTGCCCGTGGCTGGGGGGGGTGGAAGTAGATGTTCTTTAAGGTCCCTTCCAACTCAAACCGTTCTATGATTCTATGACTCTGTGTTTCACAGTCAAGCCTCAATAAACCTTGCGGTGTATCTCAGACCTAAGATCCTTTCTAAATATACTGCCCACAGGCACATATTATATATGTATTCAGTTGAACAGCTCACAAAGGAGCCTCCTAGGCTAGAGCCCACTTTGTAGAAAAATAAAGAGAAATGTCAAAGAGTTGGGAGTCCAGGACTATAGAAGTCAATGGGAGGTCATGCAATGAGTGTAGAGTAAACCGAAAAATAAACTGTAGGGTTTGCAGTGTCCCCAGTGCTCTCACACCACTAGTATTCACCAGTGTGGGGTTTTTTCCCACTCTAAATAACTAACCTGGATAGTGCAGATTTATTATTCCAATCAAGTTGTGCCTCACTGAGGACTCAGTGATAACTAATTGTTAATAAATTCAGTGCTGTGAGATATGGGATTTTTCTCTCTTGTGTATTTTTTTGCAGCTCATTGAAGATACTACTGTGAGAGCTAAAAGCTCTTCCTTCCTTATTAACAAACTTTTTTTTTTACAATTGTAATTTACTCTCATTTGATTTGTTAATTCTTCCATGATATCTTGCAGATCATATTACTGTGTTTCATGCCCTAATCAATCTGCTCTGCCTAATCATATGTTCCTGTTGGAAGTTGTTCTGGGGAACAAAAAAATAAACCTTAATCTGCATCATAACCATCTAAAACTGAAAGGTAAATCTTCATTAAAATATCTGCGTAGACAAATTGCATGAAGCAAAGTACTCTAAATGACAGTGTTCTACAGGAAAAAGATAGTTCTGTTACATTTACTGGAACATTTCTTCTTCTGAAATGCATTTGTGTGTTTGCACATTAATGTGTTTCAGAACTCTATCTGATTTTGGGTTTTCTGGTTGCTGTTCTGTAGAAAAGTAGGTCTCCTGAAAGATTACAGGTTTTGCACAACATACTCTCATACTTGTAACTTGAAATTGAAGTATTACAATACGGAAATTGCTGTGTAACTTGGGATTCAGAGTTGAGTTCTACTAGGAATGTATTGCAAAGTAAGAAAACAATATGCCCTGCACCAAAAAAAGGAGTAAAGTATATATTTCACTTCAGTAAAGTCTGCAAAACAACTTATAATTAAAAGATCCAGCTTGCTACATGAGCTAAACTGAAGGTTGGAAAATTGATGCTTAAAAGGGTCATTTTTGATGAGTGCATACTTAAAAAGAAAAAAAAAAAAAACAACAGAACAGGAAATAGTTGAAGAATAAAAAAGCTGCACTTGCTAAACAGTCAGCAAAATTATGTTCTTATGCCTCATACCAAAAAGCACACTTACTCTCATACACTGTAAATAAAATGTGTTGACTAATTACTTCTTTGTGCATCCACTGAATAGTTCTGTGCATGTAAATATACCTCTACGTTGTAGTATCTGAGTGGTCCTTCACTGAATCTAGAAGAACTGTGTGGATTCTTTGTGGTCTCCATGTTGGATTTCCAGAGATGGCCTCAGTACAGCTGCATTGAAAACAAAACAGAGTGCACCTGAGCTCCCTGAAAACATTAGCACTAGACAGATTTTGAAACTGCTTTTTAAGTAACTTGTTTGCCTCCATAATTATTGTATGAGTTAGGTATTGAATAATTAATTATTTATATCCTATTGTGCAAAACCATGGACAGAGTACCAATCTTTATATCTGTTTAATATTTAATAGAAATTCCTAAGCCTTATTCTCCTCTTTTCTACCCCACTTGTGGCCACTAATTTACTTCTACTTTACTGAAGCTTAAATTAGAGATGAATCAGGACACAGATTATTTTTTATCCTTCTTCCTAAAGTATCTAAAACCAGTTCACAGTCATCCAGAAGCTCTTCCTAAGGTATGTTCTTTATTTGATGTATGTAACTTACTGCCTTATGAAATCAGTGGGAATCATGTATGTGTCCCAAAGTGAGAATTTGCTCAATATCTCATTCATAGAATCAAATTATTGAAAAATAGACTTGTTGAGCAGTACTGGTTTTTGACTTGTTCCTAAGCATTTTTGCAATACCTCTTGTCACATTGAAGAGATTTAGGCTGTGAACTGCAAGTTCGGCTTTGTGTGTCTTTGTTGTTTTGAAAATGTAAACACAAATAATGTCATACTTCTTCAGAGAGTGTGGTTTGGGAGTGAATGCTTCTCTATTCACATGGCAAAGGAAAGGTTCGTTCTTTAATTTCAGCCATTATTCAAGCATGTGTGAATATATGATTACTTTGCAGTGTCTTTTTGCTGTGTCCTAAAAACCCCTGTAACTCTAGTAATGATGATCAATGTCTTACACTTCAGGTTCTTCTAAAACCCTTCTCATTTTCCCTGTGGCCATCCAGAGAAAAGTAATTTGCATGATATACAAGCTATCCTAGTAAAACCTTATATCCTCATATATACTGTGTGCTACCAAATAATACAGACTTTTGTGATATTCCATAGTTTCTGTGGTTCATATCCATTTTATTTTTTCTCCAGACATACAGTTCAGATCGCTCTATTCCATATAATAGAGAAACAAAACCAGTGATTACACGTCTCAGAACAACTCAGAACTGAACTCTGTAACTCATCTTTACAGTTTAGCAAGGAAATAGAAGAGCTGTCATGATACAGCTATCCAGTGGTCTAGCATTTCCATCAAAATGGTTTTTATGATAAACACTTCAATAACGTGTTAACAATCATTTTCATGTTAAATAAGGCTGATGTTCCTATTGCAAGACTTTTTATACCACCAGAGTAAGAATAAATATTTTCTGCTCATGGAATGAGAATGTAACATAATCATTTCAATAAAAGAACAGAAAAAGTTCACAGTTCTCAGCTCTTGTAAGAGGATATTATTTAAAATTTTGAAAGGAAAAAGGTGATTTCACAAATTACTGAAAGAATAATTCTCCAGACAGCCACCCAAAGAAAGAAAAAATAACAAAGCTGTGTGTAGCAGCAGTAGGCTGACAGCCATTGGCATTGGCACTCAAGCCATTTTACTTTCAGGGTCTCTGTGATTTCCATCTACACCTGTGAAAGCTACTAATTTTTTCTTACAGAGTTTTACCAACAGGACATGTCCTTGGGAGCACCAGTTATCCAGTCTTCTATATCAAGCATCTTCACTTCCTATGGTTAGTATTTCCACAGTTTTTCATGTTTCAGTTACACTGGTCCCAGAATCATAGAATCATTTAGGTTGGAAAAGACCCCTAAGATCATCAGGTCCACCCATTAATCCAGCACCAGTGTTCGCCACTAAACTGTGTCTCTAAATGCCACATCTAGCAAGTCTTTTCTCCAGATTAAACAGCCCCAGCTGCCTCAGCCACTTCTCACAGGGCTTGCGCTCCAGACGCTTCACTGACTCCATTGCCCTTCTGTGGACACACTCCAGCACCTCAATGTCTGTCCTGTAGTGAGTGAGGAGCCCAGATACAGAATCTGACACGGGATACAGAATTTGAGGTGAGGCCTTGCCAGAGTACAGGGGCTTGATCCCTTTGCTAGTCCTGCTGGCCACACTATTGCTGATACAGGCCAGGATGCCCTTGGCCTTCTTGGCTACCTCACCACAGCTGGCTCACTCTTAGCTGCTGTCAACCAACAGCCTCAGGTCCTTTTCTGCTGGGCATCTTTCCAGCCACTCTGCCTCCATCCTGTAGCAATGTCGCATGGGCTTTTGGTGACACAAGGACAGGACCTGGGACTTTGCCTTATTGAGCCTCATACCACTGGCCTTGACCCATCAATCCAGTCTGTCCAGATCCTTCTGCAGAGCCTTTCTGCCTTCCAGCAGATTGACACTCCCACCCAGCTTGGTGTCATCTGCCAAGTGACTGAGGGGGCACTCAGCTGACCCCTCACCCCGATCATTGATAAAGGTATTAAATGGAACTGGCCCCACTACTGAGCCCTGGGGAACACTATTTGTGGCTGGTTGCCAGTCACCCTATAAAGACAGACAAAAAGAAACAATTTCAAATATCAGAAGACTCTTCTCCAAACATGAAGACTGTCCATCAACAATGCATAAAACCTCTATGCTGTGAATGCCTCCTGCCTTTCTTTAGTAAAAGTGAGCATGAAAATGGAGGCAATGAACTCACTATCCCTTCTGGACTTCTGGTTTGCCCAGTGTAAACCAAGTATTATTAAGAAATTTTGTTCTCCAAGGGATTACTTTCATTTGATTACTTCATTCCTAACCATAAATTTCAAGGTGAAACTTTATAACAGGCCCTATTGCTTTTGTGGAATATTAGGTATGGAAAAATGAAATTGCCACTGCTTTTTCTGAGGGGTAAAGGAAGAGAAAGAAGCCATGCCTGGTTAGGAGATGACTCCTACAGGTCTGATACATATATCTGTTGAGGTTTTCAAAGACTGAATGCATTAATCGTATTTTAGTTGTGAATAGCACATATTTCCTGGGTTACAATAATTGTCTATTCTGTTCCTCCTTGCAAAACTGAATAAGATACCAGATTGTGCATTTTTGAGGCAAGGCTAGCTACTAATTCAAAGCCAAAAAGCAATATTGAATCAATACCAAATGTACTTGGAAGTATCCCAAACAATGGATAATTGAATGGCTTTCTGTGTGGGAAAGTACAGGCTGAAGATGGACAATAGAACTGCAGGTTTAGTCTCCTCCCAAACTACAACTTGTACAAAATAAGCATGAAATTAAGTGTAGAAGCCAGAATCCAGATTCATTTCCCATCAGCACTATGTCCATGGAAACCTAGTTCCCAGGTTGTTCATCAAATTTCAATGCAGCTGCACTCTAAGAGGTTATTATAGAAGTTAACCTTCTGTGCTGCTGCCTCTTTCTTACGTCATGTATGCCAGTAATTTAGGCAAATTGCATGTGCCGTGTGAATACATCCCCAGCTGTACAAATGATCAGTCTGCTAAGTGACAGAGGATGTTATTTCATTAGCACAGCCTCAGTACAGGCTACTTGAGTGAAGCTGGTCCTAGGTCAAAGAAGTAATTCTGGGAGATGGGCTCAGTTTAAGCTGTTACCAAATCTCCTGTCTCCTCACTTGAAAGTTAATTGAAGGAAATTTATTCCCATTGTACTGCTATATACTAATAGTATTTAAACTAGGCAGAAAGTATGTTTCCTAGGGACAGTAATCTTTGTAAAGTAGTGGGTAAGGGCTTAAGATATTTGACTTAAATCATTAACAGCATTTGCTTCCCAGGTACGTGGGTCAAAGTCCTCAAGGGTTTTAAGCTGAAATGAGCACAAGGCATTTCCAAGTTAACTATAAGAAAATTAGAGTAAACAGTACATAAAACTTCTGCTTTATAGATTACCATTGATCAACTGCACATAGTACATTTATTACTTTTGCATTTGGAGATGTTTATAAGAAGTTCACAAGGGAACATCCTTACAAATATTGGTTTGAATACAGATAAAAAGGAAATAAGAGTGAACACCAGATTCCAAATTATAGCATATAATGTGAAGAGGATATTGGCTCTGTGGTAATAATTGTGAAACATATTACGCTGAATAATACAGTGGTTGCTATTTGAAAACCAAAAAGCTATAGAAGAACTTCTCATTTTGCAAGTTGACCAGAATATGCAACTGCTCATCATAGACCAGCTAAAAGTAATTTGTAAGGTAGAAATTATTAATTAGTAGAATACCATACTATGATTTTTAGACAGGTCTTCTCATTCCACAGACAAGTAACATAGCTAACTACAGTTACATTCCTAAAAAAAATACCATGTTACATTGAATATAGTTCTTACCTTGACCTTTGAAATTCATACATACTCAACAAATTCATAGGACCTTTGCTTTGCAGACAATACTGAATGTTTAGTAGATATGCTGATAATAAAATTAAGGCTTGTGAATGATCAGTTTCTTTATCCTGCCCACAACAGGAGGATTGGAACGTGATAATCTTTAAGGCCCCTTCCAACACAGGCCATTCTTTGATTCTACAATACTGTGAAGGTCCCAAATACAAGTAAAAGTATTCTATGTGATTAATAAAGAATAATAAAGAGCATTCCATCATCAACATCCCTATGCTTTAAATGGAGGAGGATATTTGGGGGGAGGGGGGGGAGGAGGGAAATTACCTCAAACGTAATTTTTTTTTCTTTAAAATAAATAGAGTTCTTTTAATAATACGGAAATGCAACAGTAGAATTACAAAACTGATAGTGATCTGAAGGTGCAAGTGAGAGGAATTCATGTATAGGTAATCTTGGTTTGGACAAAAAAAAAAATAGGTTATGGCAGAAGAGCATAGAACTCACAACACACAGTCTTACCTTTAAGTCTGAATTACGGTTGCTGATTCTATATACCTGTCCTAGTTTCGGCCAGGAGCCAGAGGTTGTTCTATACCACCCCATGCCTTTGCTTGCTCAGTCAGTAGAGCTGAGACTCCTAATCCCAGGGTTGTGGGTTGGAGCCCCACATTGGGCAGCAATGTTGTGGGTTAGGAACGGTACTCCCTAATTCAGTGCCTGCACCAAGACTGTCCAAAACCAAGCGCCATTCTCTCGCTCCCCCTTTCCCTCCCCCTTTCCACTAAGGCAGGATGGAGTTGGGAATTGGAGGCACAAATGGTGAAGATCATGGCTTGAGATAAGAACAATTTACTGGAAATAGCAGTGAGGTAAGAAACAGCAACAATATTAACACCAAAATGTATTACTTTTGCATGGAAACCAACGAAAACAAAAGTTTTAGACTATTTTCTTCTATTTGTGGTTTATATTTTTGTGGATAATCTTAAACCAATGGGATTAATGCCAAGGATTTGCATTTATTTTCTGTTTCAATAATGTATGTCTTGTATTCAAGACTTCGGCTTTTCAACTAAGAGTTCATACTGTAAAGATAACAGGCTTGGCCATTCATGATCGTTAGTGTCACCACTAAGAAAAGATTCATGTTGGTCTTATTTATTAAGGCAATCAAAATGTGCTATTATGTTCCTAACTACGATAGTTATTCAAACTCCCCTACTTACCCGCAGTACAAATACGGTGCAGACAGCTGTTGGAGAGCTTCCCTATGCTGCTCTGGAAATGAGTTTTTCTTTCAGCTAAGGACACTCCTATTCTCACAGAGAAAGAGTAGAATAAATGTGGACCTTTGCACTGTGAGGCAAACGCTGGTGTTGGATGCATAAAGTTGTGTTAAGGATAAGAGCGGCTGAAGCAGAGAAGTGTCTAAGAACTGTGGTAGATCATAAAATGTTCTATTCAAGCTTCTCCTTCTGGACAACTATACAATTACAAAAATAAAAGATTAAAAACAGTCAAGCAAACAAAACTTTGTCACTTTTAATGTAAATTGTCCACAAGGAAAAAAATAAGAGATTTTAAAATACGAGAGTATTTTATTTATTTATTTCATTTTAGAAGATAAAGAACACTAGTATCAGAATCTACAAACAGACTTGATATCAAAAAGACATCCCCTGAGAGCTGAAATAAAAGGCTTGTTTCACTGTTATGCAGCACAGTGACAGAAACAGAAAAACACAAACTGTAAAACCAGGGCTGTCATAAAGCTTATCACAATAAATATCAAGAAACAAATATGAATGTATGAAAATTATTTTAAGAGCATCTATTTAGAATATTTTTAAAAATCTTTACATTAATTCAGTGTCTACTGACTGTGTGCTTTTTGCTGAAGTATGAGCAATGTGTTTATTAAGTCAATATTACTGATTTCAACCAATGTTAAGCAGAGACCACTAACACAGATAAAAAGATAGCATACTGCTCTCTTCATATGAAGCCCACCTTTCCAAAACCAAGAATGATCTTTTTCAGCAACTACAACCTAATACAGATTATCAGCATTATCTGCTCTTTTTGTTTTTAGGAAATACAATTTGAATATGCTTTTTCCAAACCAATTCCAGAAAAAACATGGTTAAAAGACACCATTAAAATCTTGATAAACAATCTGTTTAATTGTTTGTTTTAAAAGATTAATCATGTAACTATCCCAAAACCCTTTAAAAATATAAAACATTGTTTAGGCCACTTTCCTGGGGGGAATTTGTAGCTGCGAATTGACATACAGTTAGTGATATTTTCTGATGGATAGAATACATTTTGCTAGCAGTGTTGGCCTATGCTTTTATGTGCATTCTCCTCTGGATTATCTCTGTTTGGATGTTTATTTGCTTCAGGAAAGAGGGAGACAATCCAGGATGTTCATACAACACACCATCTCCCACTTTAAGCCATAAACTCAGAAACAGTGAAATACATTGGTTATTGGAAATAGAGAATGATATTTCTATCCTCTATTCAGAAATAGAGGATAAGGAAGCAAAGTTTAATTATTGAGTCAATACAAATCTGTGGTGGGATAGGATTGCCCTCATTTTTTGGGGAAGTAAGAAAAGAGAGGTTCAGTAATAAAGGGGATTATGAAGGAGTAAATATGAAGGAGTAAAACAGTACTTAGGATCCTGTATACCCTTAGTCCTAGTGTGTATAATAAAAATAGAGCAAAAGTGCAGATTAGAAGTTGTTCCCTTCTCATCTGCTAACTGTATATAAACAGTGACTTCATAGTCACAAGATAGTTGCAATCACAAGGTTAACATGCAAGACAGTTAAATATATACCTCAATAGGCTTTTCTGAGTGCTGAGTTCAATCTATTTACTTACTCAGTGAGCAGTTCCATTCACTTTAGTAAGAACTTTTTTTGTAAGAAATATTTACAGCCTGGAGAAAACTGTAAAATGCATGTAAATCAAATTTTTAAAAATGGCAATAATTACAGTAGCGTGTGGAGCCAACACTGAGCCTAAAAAGAATCTTGGTGGCAAATTGCTCTGTTGTAGAATAAATAACCACTAAGAGTGACATGTATGGGAAGAATAGACTAATCAGTGCATGAGGATGTCAGAACTAATTAATCTTTGAATTAAGAAGCATAAGCAGAATAAACACTTATACTTTTAAAATGAGCCCTGAATATGATAGTATTTATGCTTCCACATAGATATCCCTTTTACTCTAAGAAGGGAAAATTACACTTTATATTATGTTTCTTTTCTCCCCTGAATGGGGGAGAATTTTCTTCTATCACCTGTAGGTGAATTAACTCACCATGACAAAATGGCAGTGCTTTCTCAACAATGATTTCTCTATTTTATTTTTTTTGAATAAAGGATGAATGACTGCATCTCCTACAGTCATGAAAAGGTTCTCCACCCAAATTACTGTGGGCAGGATTTCCTCCTTACCTATCTTCATTTTCTCTTCAACCCTGAAAATTGTCTAATCCACAAGTATTGCATTTCTATAGAGCAACAAGAGAATGCAGGACTAACAAAATGCTCATTTTCAACTGAGTTCAAAGATACTGTAGTGCTTCATGACAGCCACAATTCCCCTTTTTGAAATTGAACTAAAACTTGGTATTGGGTATTGTATCTTCCTCATAGTGTCTCAAAATTTAGTTATACATGCTGATTTCCTTTGTTAGCATAATTCTATCTCATGTTTATGGGTTTATATTTGCATTACACTATTAAAAGAGTGCTAGAAATTACCTCCTTTATATTTATAATGATTACAGCTCTTGGTAAGTAATTCCTTTGGGATCCTTTCCTTTGGCAGTACATAGCTAATCTAATTGTACATTGCAATAGTCACTTAACTTCTTAAAGGGCTCATATTTATCCAGAATGTGTGGAATTGTTGAGGAGAAGAGATATTTGAACTGTGTTATTACAGGCAGAAAAATGGGATTTTGTTTTACAGCCCAAAGCTTCTGTAAGCAGAATCAGAGAAAGGTAATTCTTGAAAGACAGCACGCAGGCACCCTCATGCCTCTCACTGCTTACAGTCCAGAAGCTTCCTATAGGAAAGTAACTGTTTGTAATCTGAGTAAAAGTAAACTAAGTCAAACTGATCATTTTACAAGGGCAAAACTTGTTTGAAGCTGCTCAACTTTGCATTAATCTCAGCAACTGTTTTTGTGAGGACCATTTACTGAATTAGTATTATTTGCTTCAAATAGGACAAAATATAGAAGAAAGAATACACTGTTGATTTTTATAGCAAATTCTCAAGATACCCAGGAATTATTTGCTTGATAGGAAACTGACCTATCTGCTTTTCTGGCTAGACTGTACTTCTACTTCTCCTCTAGCTCTCCTTCAGATGGGTAAGTCCAAGGTAGGGATGAAGGATAACAGGCTAAGGAATCTGCCTGTATAGAAATGTTTTCTACCTTGGAGAGCCAATTAAACATAAACTGCCTTGGGCTTTTAGGCATCTTCAGAATGCCAAAGCTAATGTCTCATTTCATATCTTAATTTATTTCTTTAGTACTCAACAAAAATATTTTAGTTTACATAGAACAGGTGTTATTTCTGTAAATGGTAGCTATTTAGAAATTATTCTGATTTTACTGACAATAACCAATTTTAACACTTGGTGATTTGCCCCTCTTGCTAGTATCATAGGTAACAGTAGTCACAAAAAAAAAAATTATCTGGCAGGTGTTACCCTTTTTTCCCTTACCTGCACTGAGCTGTGACAAAAGGTTATCTCATTTCCTTCCATTGGCTTTAATACATGAGTACCAATACTATCTCAAACCCTTTGTAAGGCTCAGATCTCACAAGCACACAAACACTAATATTTATCTATGTCTACTGAATACATGTGTTAGGTCAAGCATGTCTTTTTAAGTTATTTGAACAAGGGCCTCAATTCCCAGTGTTGTTTAATGAAGTTATCCTTCCCCTTTTATTTAAAAATATTCATCAGATCTGGGATATTATGTCAAAACATCCCGCTATTGTGTTTTTCTCTTCCTTTTGATGTAATAAAATAATAAGTAGTAGCAGTGATAATTATCATTTCCACCATATAAAAATTGTACCATACTTATCTAAGTTTGGCATGTCATATGACTGTAATTCTCCTTCCTTTGAAGTACAAGAGAAACAACGGTTGGTATTTTTGAATGATCCATGCTATATTCATGTTTTTGTCTCAGGACTTCCAAAAGTAGAAGTAACAATGCCATACATGATGGAAGTCCATGTAGAATACATGAGAAGCATATTTGTCTCAGACATATGTCAAGTGATAGCAATGAAATAATTTTTCAGTGGATGAATTAGGGATAGTAGACTGAAGGACTCATTGTCTCTTCAGCTGAAGGACATGCTGCTTGTCTGTATCTTCCCACTCTAGTGGTACACAGCATCATAGACCTTAGAGATATACAGGCAGTTTCATGGGATTCTGCTGTGGCCACCAGTGGATTAATTAACAAAAGTGATGAAAGTTAATTTCTGCTTCAAGGCTTAAAAGAAGGGCTGGGATTTTGATTGAAAGGTTAAAATAAATGTTCTCCATACTAATTTCAGCTTTCAAAATAAGTTAGCATTGACTTCTCTGTTGGAAGTCTCATCTAGTAACCTGTGATAGAAGACAATCAATTCTCTCTGTTTGACTCCCAGCTACTACTGGAAACAAATCATGATATAAACATGAACAACTAGAGTAAAACTAGATAAAATGGAAACTCTAAGGTATTTAAGTAAATTGAACTGAAAGAATCTGTGAAAACCAGTCAGCTCACGTGTATTTATAGATAGATAGAAAATTACAGTAAGAATATTTATCCAAATGCCCTTCTTTATATTCCAGTTCTGTGTCTCGGTGATCACACTAAGAGCATGTTGGAGTTGCATCTATGGTTTACAATTGGACAGTAATGGGAACTTTACCACTGATTTCTGCTGGAATATCTTCCAGCCTATGGTGGGTTTTGGAAGCAAGGGGTCTGGGTGTCTTCTGTGAGAGATTCCAGAAGCTTCCTCCATGTCTGACAGAGCCAGACAGCTGACTCAAAGAGCTAAGCCCATAAGCGATGGTAGTAGTGCCTCTGGGATAACCCTTTTAAATAGGGAGGAAAAAATGTGCTGCAAAAAAACCCCAAAAAGGAGCCAAAAGAGAGGACTGAGAATATGTGAGAGAAACAGCCCTTCAGACACTGAGGTGAGTGGAGCAGGAGAGCTAGGAAGTTGTCCAAGCACCTGTGCTCTGTGCTTCGAAGCAGAGATTCCCCTGCAGCCCATGGTACAGCCCGTGGAGGTCCATGGGAGAGCAGAGATCCACCTGAAGCCCATGGAAGACCCCACAGAGGAGCAGGTGAATGCCTGAAGGAAGCTGTGACTTCTGAGTCACACTGTGGATCCATGCTAGAGCAGTCTGTTCCTAAAGGACTGCATCCTGTGGAAGGGACCCCCACTGCAGCAGTCTCCAGTGGGAGGACCCCCTGCTGGAGCAGGGGAAGAGCATGAGGAGGAAGGAGCAGCAAAAACAGTGTTTGATGAACTGACCCCATTCCCTTGGGTTTATTTCTCATTACTGTACTCTGATTTGATTGGCGAGAAATTAAATTAATTTCTCTGAATAGAGTCAGTTTTGGTGAATGATCTCTTCCTGTCCTTATCTTGACCCACAATCCTTTTATTGTATTTTTTCTCCCCCTGCCCAGCTGAGGAGGGGAGGGATAGACCAGCTCTGGTCAGCACCTGGTGTCCAGACAGGGTCAACCCACTGCGCAGCCATAAGCATCAACATAATAAGAAATTACCATCCCAAATTATTTAAACCACATTAACAGTTCTACAATCAAAATATGTTTCTTCTTATGTGCTTAATTCCATCTATATTTCAATAGCAGGACCTGAGAGGAGGTAACAAATTAAAAGTTCTTTATACTTATCTCATAGACACACACAAAAAGAAAAGGGAAGCTTACGTCTTCCAAACATTACAAAATTTTTACAACAGGAGCCTATGCTGTCAATTCCTCTGTGTTTAAAGCTAACCAAATTACAACATGAAAACATGAAAAATCTCTCCTCTGAACCTGTTGAGATCCCATCATAAGTACTGTGTATTTCCAGTATATATGCAAGTGCTGTTTGTACATAATGAATATCAGTTTGGAGATGTGCAGACACTGATTGCTTTGAGCAGAAAAGAACAGCAGAAAGCTCTGCTCTTAAGTCTATAGCTTTAATGTAGCAGATACATAGGCATATATGTAGTAGATTCAATAGGAATCTTTGAAGGTCTTGTAAAACATCGGTGTAGTTCAGTGAGGTATTAAGTGCCAGAAAAAGCTGTGCTGTAATAGGAAAAAAGAACACTTTGTTCTGAGGGCTATTTCATGCAGGATGTTCATGAATGGAGACACTCTACCATGATTCTACTAACCGAATTCATGTTCTTAATGTCCCATTGCCTTTAAAATGTTAACAGCCTGAAAGGCGTTTTTTTATTATTTATTTTGAGGAATGATTTGAAGTGATGCTGGGAAGGGAGGATAGTATGTGTGTGTACTTGAGACAAGGGGAGAAAAGTTCAAAGGTAAGACTAGATGAAGCCTAGTCCAGTAGACTTCTAGAAGTCCAAAAGGTACTGGAATGAAAAATGGTTATAAACCACAGCAACCATGTTTTCACACTAGAAAAATGTAATCTTATGCTCCTAGTGAGGTAAAAAACAGTGAATGTAACAGTTGCTTTTTAAACTGGAATTCAGTGATGCCACAGATTTTTCCCAACTCAGCATTAAAAAAAATATATATATATATGTAAACAAATTTATACCAGGAATTCCTTCTTGTCTTAATGTGTTCTGTGAGCTATGGGTTTATGTGGGAAAGAGACCTGTTCTTACAGATTAAGACCTTTGTGTCAATCTCCACCTGCTACAGTACTCCAACTCTGAAAACACGAAGTCCTGGAATGATGCCATTTGCGTGCACACATTGTCACGCAGCCCAAACACATGTCCTTTGCCCAGAAATTACCATATCAAGTTTTATCATAAACTAAATGTTCTATTTATTAAACATCTAACTCTTCCACAGGTACTCAGCCTTAAAGATTGCTAGAGGCAGGGCATTTCCACACGAATTGTGTCAAATTTAAGAAATTCCTACTTTCAAACATGCTTCCATTTAACATTCATAGCTTTCTAGAGGTAGAACCTCATAATAGTTTGCCAGGTGGAGAAGGGTCTGTATCTTGAAAACAGTCTTACAATAAAAAACTATCATACAAATGGGCCTGCTAGTATCAGCAACAGGAATCTGCAATAACATCTTGATGAAGTATTTGCCTGTGAAAATACACTTGCATTTGTGAATAGCTACAGCAGCACAGTTTGATATTCTGGTTTTTTGTAACATTCATTTCTTTAATGTTAGAGGTAAGTTGTATCACTTACAGGCTAGAGCACTAATTTCTTCCAACAAACTTTTAAAAATCTGTTATATCATTCAAGCATTTCCCAAAATTAAGATGTTTTTAAAAATCCCAAGCTTCCTGTTTCTTCAAAGCATTATTTGGGTTTAATAATGTCCCTTCTGGGAGCTGTGGTTTTGCTTTATAATGCTGTCCTTTCCTCTCACTGCAAATGATATTCTGTCTACTGAACTCTTTGCACTCCTCTTACATTTACACAGAAAAAAATAGAGATATTTCTTTGTTAATTGGCATATTAAAAATTTATGGTGCACTAGGATGTTTAATATTTAAACATAGTGTTTAATGTTTTCTATTGCCCTTTTTTTTTCCTGAAAAAAATAGACAAATATCATAGAGAATGCTGTCCTTTTCCAGACAATTAGAGACCTTATTTTGAGTTAGCATTCAGGATAGAGAACATCATTACTCCAACATCAGTAAACATTTTAAAAAATTTAAGATCACACTACATTTTTATTCCCAAGACAGCCAGCCTTGATAAACTACAGTACTGTAAATCAGTCAGGTTTTTTTACTTTTTCATTTCTTCTGAGGACTGCTGCTGACATATTGGTAGAGGATTTCCAATCAACTACCTGAAGGGACCCTATATTACCTTAAGGGAGCCTACAAGAAAGCTGGAGAGGGACTCTTTACAAGAGCATGCAGTGACTGGACAAGGGGCAATGGCTTCAAAATTAAACACAGCAGATTAGATTAGATATTAAGAAAAAGTTATTTACTGTGAGGGTGGTCAGGCACTAGCACAGGTTGCCCAGAGAAGTTGTGGATGCCCCATCCCTGGAGGCCAGGTTGGACGGAGTTCTGAGCAACCTGTCTAGACAAAGTTGTCCTTGCTCATGGCAGTTGGGTTGGAAGGAGATGATCTTTAAGATCCCTTCCAACCCAAGCCATTCTATGATTCTATGATATATACCATTAACATTAGACTTGAAATTATTTTATTCGGGGAACTTTCCATTTCCTAGTTAATCTGTTAAATACTTTCCACCCAAAGCTTTGAGTCTACAAAGCGCTAAATTCACTGGTGAGGCAGCTAAATACAAAATCAAGATTTCAATCTTCCTGCTTTAAAGGAAAAAGCAGTATGTCACAATTTAAACTGAGAGAGATCAGTGTTGAAAGCAGAATATGAAGAACCTGGGACACTTGCATTAAATATTCTTCTCACCTCAGGTTACTTCTCTGTTTTTAAGCAAACCAGCTGCAGCCCATGGACTTTCCTGGATCAGCTTAAGACTATGTTCTCCTATCTGTGCAAAAATCAAAAAATGCAAGTACAAAAAAAATCATGTTACATTACTGCTCAATATCCTAGGGACCTATAGAAGGACTGAGAAAAGTGCCTACGAAACTGTTTCATTCAAATATAGAACCACCAAGACGGAGCAACGAGGTATTATAACAGGCCAAGACCCATAAATGTTGATTTCTTTTGTCTAATTCACCTGTGTCTCACCCAGTCCAGCAAGTGATCTAAAGAACTTTCCTTAGCCTTTAGCCTTAGCCTTTTTCCACTTACTTGGGATGAAGCTCACCAACCCATATTCTGTTCTTCACAGAAAGGATGACTGGGCATTGGAATGCGCTGCCCAGGAAGGTGGTGGAGTCACTGTCCCTGGAGATGTTTAAGGAAAGTTTGGATGTGGCACTCAGTGCCATGGTCTAGTTAAAAAGATGGTGTTTGATCATAGGTTGGATTCGATGGCCTCAAATATCTTTTCCAATCTAATTCATTCTGTGATTCTTTATTATTCCAGAGGATGAGTCAGATGACCCAACTCACAGCTCTTTACTTTTCAAAGGTCCTGCTTTCTCTTGGCTCACCAATCTTGCTTTGCAATCCCATCACCTCTCTTAGCACCAGAAGTTCTTACTGGAGTTTTTCATTGAACTCTATGAAAGCATAATTCCCATTCCCCATGGTTTCCAAGGATGAAAAAAGGTTTGATTTTGAGCTTTACTCTGGCTATTTCTCCACAGAAAGCCCTTTTTTCATTTCAAATCTGTGAACCTTCTCCAAAAATGCCAGTTTTGAGCTGGGAATAACTTTTGTTGCCATTACTCTTTTGTGACATTAAATGTCCCTTCTCTTATATTCTCTTTGCAAACCCATTAATATGAAAGAAAATCATTGGGCAGATATTCCAGCAAAACCAAAAAAGTTCCACCCTCAGAACAATCTTCAGAATTCCACAGCTGACGAAAGCTGTGGTACTTACTTTTCAAGACTGTTTTATTCTTTTACACTTAATTAGAGTCTAAGTGTGCCCAAATTAGTTTCCTGCTCACAGTCATCCTTGGAAATAAGGATTGCGTTGCACAGTTAGATTCCTGAATCTGATACAGTTATGCAAGCAAAAGCTGTTTATTTAGAATNCTACAAGAAAGCTGGAGAGGGACTCTTTACAAGAGCATGCAGTGACTGGACAAGGGGCAATGGCTTCAAAATTAAACACAGCAGATTAGATTAGATATTAAGAAAAAGTTATTTACTGTGAGGGTGGTCAGGCACTAGCACAGGTTGCCCAGAGAAGTTGTGGATGCCCCATCCCTGGAGGCCAGGTTGGACGGAGTTCTGAGCAACCTGTCTAGACAAAGTTGTCCTTGCTCATGGCAGTTGGGTTGGAAGGAGATGATCTTTAAGATCCCTTCCAACCCAAGCCATTCTATGATTCTATGATATATACCATTAACATTAGACTTGAAATTATTTTATTCGGGGAACTTTCCATTTCCTAGTTAATCTGTTAAATACTTTCCACCCAAAGCTTTGAGTCTACAAAGCGCTAAATTCACTGGTGAGGCAGCTAAATACAAAATCAAGATTTCAATCTTCCTGCTTTAAAGGAAAAAGCAGTATGTCACAATTTAAACTGAGAGAGATCAGTGTTGAAAGCAGAATATGAAGAACCTGGGACACTTGCATTAAATATTCTTCTCACCTCAGGTTACTTCTCTGTTTTTAAGCAAACCAGCTGCAGCCCATGGACTTTCCTGGATCAGCTTAAGACTATGTTCTCCTATCTGTGCAAAAATCAAAAAATGCAAGTACAAAAAAAATCATGTTACATTACTGCTCAATATCCTAGGGACCTATAGAAGGACTGAGAAAAGTGCCTACGAAACTGTTTCATTCAAATATAGAACCACCAAGACGGAGCAACGAGGTATTATAACAGGCCAAGACCCATAAATGTTGATTTCTTTTGTCTAATTCACCTGTGTCTCACCCAGTCCAGCAAGTGATCTAAAGAACTTTCCTTAGCCTTTAGCCTTAGCCTTTTTCCACTTACTTGGGATGAAGCTCACCAACCCATATTCTGTTCTTCACAGAAAGGATGACTGGGCATTGGAATGCGCTGCCCAGGAAGGTGGTGGAGTCACTGTCCCTGGAGATGTTTAAGGAAAGTTTGGATGTGGCACTCAGTGCCATGGTCTAGTTAAAAAGATGGTGTTTGATCATAGGTTGGATTCGATGGCCTCAAATATCTTTTCCAATCTAATTCATTCTGTGATTCTTTATTATTCCAGAGGATGAGTCAGATGACCCAACTCACAGCTCTTTACTTTTCAAAGGTCCTGCTTTCTCTTGGCTCACCAATCTTGCTTTGCAATCCCATCACCTCTCTTAGCACCAGAAGTTCTTACTGGAGTTTTTCATTGAACTCTATGAAAGCATAATTCCCATTCCCCATGGTTTCCAAGGATGAAAAAAGGTTTGATTTTGAGCTTTACTCTGGCTATTTCTCCACAGAAAGCCCTTTTTTCATTTCAAATCTGTGAACCTTCTCCAAAAATGCCAGTTTTGAGCTGGGAATAACTTTTGTTGCCATTACTCTTTTGTGACATTAAATGTCCCTTCTCTTATATTCTCTTTGCAAACCCATTAATATGAAAGAAAATCATTGGGCAGATATTCCAGCAAAACCAAAAAAGTTCCACCCTCAGAACAATCTTCAGAATTCCACAGCTGACGAAAGCTGTGGTACTTACTTTTCAAGACTGTTTTATTCTTTTACACTTAATTAGAGTCTAAGTGTGCCCAAATTAGTTTCCTGCTCACAGTCATCCTTGGAAATAAGGATTGCGTTGCACAGTTAGATTCCTGAATCTGATACAGTTATGCAAGCAAAAGCTGTTTATTTAGAATCAAAATAGTCAGGAAATACAATGTGAATCAGTAGTCCAGTGACTTGGGAAGGTATTTTGTTTGCAGACATTATCTTAAGTAACTATTTCAAGGTTTGTAGCACCAGAAGAACTATTAGGCAACTGAAGAGGGACTACGTTCTGGACTCTCCCCTTTCCAGAGAACAAAAGCTTTTTTTCTCATTAATAACTGATTGCTATGTTTTACTAATAAACACTAGTGTGTTGTGTTTGTTTTAGTTGGTTTTGGTTTTTTTAAAGCAAAAAAAAAAAGACATCTGTAAAACTTCTTTTATAAAGTTGGAGAAAAATCCTGAAATAGAGATCAAAAATTTTGTTCTAAGAAGGGTCTGGCAGAAGGAGTACTATACAGAAACAAAGCAGTTGGTTTGATTCTGAAGCAAAATTTGTGCAGAATTAAAACAATAACTCACCAGACTTGAAATGAAATCATACGTCATAAGCAGAGTAGTAATATATCAGATCACATTCTGTTGTTTGTCTCTTCAGGCTTCTTCTTATACTTGTCAATTATTATTTCTCCCATGATGTTTCTTTTTAACATACAATGAGGTTATACACTGTTGATGACCAGGAAACATTTAGAGAAAAATTATAAAATAGCAGATGTGAATTAGTAGGCAAATGCCCTGGGAAGGAGTTTTATTTTAACATATTCAGCTGCAATGTCATAAATCTAACTGCAATAGGCAGCATCAAATTTAATACATAATTTTAATATCTGGCATCAGATATTTTTATTTTTCTCATGTTATTAAAGTGCATATAGACAGAAACATTTTGTTGCATATGCTATTTCATACCTCTCATGTGGTTCTGCACAGCCCAGTGACACAGAAGATGCTAGGCTCACTACAGCAGCCAGCCACCATATGAAATGAAATCTGGAATATAATGGATCTGTCTTTGCCTAATATTCACATTTAAAAGTCATTTAGTCACCTTGGTTTCACTGCATTTTAAAAAGAAGAAAAGAACCTCAGCCTCACAACAGAGGAACAATTAAAAACATACTCTCAAGGTACCCCGTGTGTATTCAGTTCTTGGGTAAGGGGAAAGCAGCATTCAACAGCACTAGGACGGTCATCCACGATCACCTCACACACTCACTCTGTAGGAACAGCACCTGTACTCCTGTCTGGTATGGGGCTCTGACTGGACAGTCTCCAGACAACTGAGTGGAGAAGCTCCAAGTGTTGAATGGGAGGAGTCTAGCCCTCAACTTTCCCCAGAAGAGGCAGCATTTTCCAAGTAGAAGAGGAAAACACCACACTAAATTTATTTTCAAACAAGGCTAGTTTAAATATGTCAAAACCCATTAAAAACAATATGCTAGTTGGAATTTTAATAAGGTCTCCAACAACTCTATTTCAATATACTCTCAAAATATCTACTCAGGTTGGTGTATATACCTAGGTGCATTATGAATAGTTTGCTGTAAGTACTATTGAAAATGTTTTTATTAGGATAATTGATTCATCACACCAAATGAATTAGCTCAGGTTTAGAGAGAACTAAATTTATGAAAAATGCTGCAGTGTGAATTTGAATGACAGGTATATAAACTTTCATTTATCCAAAAATACTCTATGAAATAATGAAAAACATATACAATTTTAGTAACTCAGTACTCAACCCTAAGCAATATATTGCACGTTTAATGTAAGAATTTACCCTTTTATCCTCTGTCCAGTACCGACATGTGAATGGCCTATATTTAAAGATAAAAAGGATTCAAGGACACCAATCTACTGAATAAAACACTAGTCTTTTGAAGGAACTAGTGCTGTCTCCTAAAGAAAGAATGCCCTCTACTGCTTGGTTAGAGAGCTGCTCCGTAGCAAAGGAACTCAAAACTATGTTTCATATGGATTGAAAACTTTGAAAAATACTTAAAACAAAAACTATTATTATTATTATTACTGTTGTTGTTGCTGTTGTTAACAGCAACAATAATAATAAATTATATCTCTGAAATATTAGGAGATGCAATATGCTTATTCAAAATCAAATGTTCTTTAAAAGCATTTCTATCTGCCCTACTGTTCATTTTTCATTATATACCTGCAGAGCATAGCCCAAACATCTTACCCTAAACCAATATATAAAATCATGTGGAATATTTTCTCCATAGTACTCAAATGCATAAATTTTAAAATAGCCAATGTCTTTACTTTCAGTAATTGTTTTGGCATGCATTTTCCTTAAACTTTATATATTTACTGCCTGTCTTCAAACTTAATACACCCCACCTTATTAATGTATACAGTCTCCTTCAAAGACATCGGTATATTGTTTGTCCACAGTGGTTTGCCTTTGAAAACCAACCAGCTGAAACTCTCACATCTCTAAAACATTCACAGCCTGCATTTTGCAGCATGCTACCACACAGAAGTGCTCTAAAGCATCATCAAGAAACAGCAGAGACATGCATGCTAATTTGTTTTACATCTGCAGAGGAGAGGCTGATGAAAGCTATTCTAGAAACCTAACTCAGATCTGATTCTGTTTTATATTAAATTTATTCCTAAGGAAACCCTGTATTTTCTTAAAGCAATAGAAAATTTTCTGAAGTGGGCTTTAAACAGTCACCCACTAGGACCTCCAGCAGCATATATTCATCTTTTTCCTGCTGTTTTTCCACATATTTATTTGGTTGTCCAAGTAAGTAAAGAGAAAGTCTAGGGATGATTACAGTAGGCTCATTTTTATTTCTCTAGTAAGAGTTCTTTTGACTGTATGACACCTAAAAATACAAACTCAAAGACAGTTTAGTTCACAGCTGTTTAAAAGCACACAAATGATGAATTTCTGGAATACACAATCCTTTCTGTTTTATTCTTGACAGTACTTAACATTGCCCATTCTCATAGCATGAGCTTTTAGGCACTGTGGGAATTCAAAAAGTTAACGCTAAAAAACCAAGGGATTGTACCCCCAGCAAACATATCTGAATCTATAGCTTTGTCTCACCTGGCCCTAGATGTGGAAAAACAAATTCACGCCCTTTAAATATTTTTTTTTCTGCCAGATATGAATTTGATTTTTCCTTCTTTCCCAATGTCACAATTGCAGTATCTGGAAAAACACATGGTCTGGACAGAAGACACTGTTTTCTCCTATGGAGAAACATAGAGGTTTAAGACCAGACTATTAAGTCAGGTAGTTCTACATTAACTGAGAGAAACTTACAGCACATACTGTAAGACAAAACATGAGAAAAATAATTTCACATCAGATATGACATGGGCCAATATTCTCCAAACACTTTCAGGTCTTAAACAATGAGGCCACAATTTCTAGGAAAAGAAATTATATGTTTCAACGATTCAAAAATGAAATAGAAACTATTTTTCGCTTAAAGAAATAATGACATGCGTGTATAATCTCCTACAGAGAACTTAATTCAATTTAATTTACAAACCAGAAAAGTCCACAGTTTTGTGTGAAACACACTGAGAACATCAGGAAAGAGCAACTTATTTAGAGAGATCTCAGGGATTTCCCAGCCTCCCTATTAGAAAATGACTTTATTTTGAGAAGGAAGGAATTGCTAACTACACAAGCCTTGCATCAATGCGTTGACCAAAGTTGTTATAGTGTGTATATAGAAGGACCAACTCTCGATTCCAGACTAAGTCAACATTATACTTAATTTTCAACAAGCAATGGCAGATGTAGCTACCATCATGACTATTCATGGATGCTCATACATATTTTCTGCAACAATTCTTGTATTCTAGCCATGAACTGATCTAACAGTTTCAAGGACACACTTCCCCAAGCCTGCATAACAGTAACAACCACAGTAAGAATGACTACAGCAAGTGTCTACAAAAGTTTGTTATTGTTCTTCAGCTTTTCCCATTACACCCACACATGCATCACTTGGATGGATAGATGTTTGAGATAGCTTTCCTAGTAATAGTAGTGTATGTGCCAAAACTTGCAAATTTTCAGATCAAGAAACACACTCAAAATTTTACAAATTGAAGAATTTTTACCTTTCTGTGAGTATAAACTGTGTTCGATTTTCAGCACTTATAAACAAAAATCTCATTAATATACTGTCCAAGAGAAAATGCAGCATCTCCCACGTAGAAAACAGTATCAAATACCTTTTGCTTTCTGAGAATATATAAAAGCTCCGTGTGCATTTCTCCACAAATACTATCCATTGCATGCAAATACATACGTATGCATATATATACATACCTATGTATTTATGTATAGATGGATGGATGATTTTTCCATATTAAGAATCAAGAATTTAGCAGTATGCTGATGTAGCACTGAAATGTAAAACAAGATTGCAATGACAACAGTACTCTTTTTCATTGCTGCCAGGACTAAAGGAAAGGAAAAATGATTGCTATCCAACCTCTTTCCTCTGCTGGATATATCAAGAATATCAGCTGTTCCAGAAAGGACTATAACTCAAAAGAATCAGGCATGTTCAAGAAGCAAGATTCTTCTGTCTTCATACAAAATAATGGATCATTGAAAGCATTTTCTCTTGAATTAGAAAAAATATTTTTATTTCAGAATATTTTTATTATTTTGTTTTTCATTTAAAGTCTCTTTTTAAGCACATCCTCCAGTACAAATGAATTGCTGCATTTCTACAAAAACCATATCAGCAGTAATGATAAGCTAGTTTCTCTAAAAGCTGTCCTTAACCAAACATCAAAAAGTAATGAGTGATTTAGAGTAATGAAATTTAAAGTAATATGATCCATAAAAGTGGAAGATTCCAAATATAAAAAGAGAGAAATTATTTTTCTGAAATCATTCAGACGTGAAAGGTTATTTATTGAATTCTTCATTAGCAGAACTACAATTTTTAAAAAAATAGGACAAGACTGGCAGTGAAATTAATCAGCAGCATTACTGAAGTCACATAAAAATATACTGCATGCTTGTACATTTTGCTATCCTGACTTAGAGAATGGGACATAACAAACATCTTCAAATATCTGAAGGCCATAAACTCCAAAATTCAAATAATTACTTAGTATTGCACAGAGAGAATAATTAAAAATAGTTAGATAACTGCAGACAAAGTGGGAAAAGCTTCTTGACCATGAAATTTCTACAGAACTGAAACAGCTTTCTTAACAGGGAGATCTGTTGCTCAAGTAATTTGAGTTAGAATGCAGAGCACACAAGAAAATACCCAATAGGGAATGCTCTGCACTGCTTTGGCAATAAACCTAGCATGTATTTCAGCTATAATTTGTATGATTTCTTGGGTTTGGATATAAAACACATGGGAACACAAGTCAAGAGTTCATGTAACTATTGTTTTTGATTGAGCTGAGTACCATATGGTGCAATACAGGCAAGCTGATGAACTGATGTAAAGTTAATGTTAAGTAAATGAGATGCATGTGTTCCTGTCAATATTGTGGCCAAAAAACACCACCTCAACATATAGAATGATTAGATATAAAATAAATTTACATAAAATAAACTGGCAGCATCAAGCATTCTTCAAAACCTTCTTCACACATTAATCATACCAAAACCACCTTCATGTTTCCATCACTGTCAGAACTAGGCTTCAAACTATCTGTAAGGAGCTCTATAGAGGCATGCTAGAAAAGTCAAGTGAGGCTTCCTCCCCAGAGCTTGGATCCATGTTCTTTGCATTAAAATACTGACTGTGCTGTGTTTTTAACCAAAATAAGCCTTCTTGGTCTCTGTGGCATCTCCACAGACTCAGCTAT
>VZTH01013868.1:229691-233188 GCA_013397815.1 Aleadryas rufinucha
ATGTTCCAGCGGTAGAGCTTTGCCGGAGGATTGAAGACGTCTGAGAAGTGCAATGAGAAGTAATTTCTCGAGAGCAACGAAACTTTATAATGACTTTTCTGGTTGAAGAAAAAAGCCTGAGAAACTATGTTGCCGAGTCGGGAGGGATGCAGAGACAACTCGAGTAACCAGGGTGGCTGCCACCAGTGCATCATTAATAAAACATTATCCTTTGAAATTCTGAACTGGCCTGGTTGATGCCGGGCCGATTACCTGAAGTGTGTTTCTTTGAGTAATTGTCTTAGAGGCTTCAAGAAACAGGTCTCGCTTTCACAAACATCTGGGGTTGGACCGCAGCCCTGCGGTGATATTTCCCCATAAAGGCGCGTACCAATTGGCTAGCAACTAGCCCGTGCATGCAAGCACTTTTCCGATAGCTTGGGAAGGGCTCCTGTTAAACGCGGGCTTGCTCCGACACCCCATCGTTTACCAGAAGTCCTACCTTGGAGGCCGACGGGAACGCAGAGGACAGAGGTGGCAGCCCCGCAACGCCGGGTTTCCTGCAGCGGTGCGCGCCGGACGATGGTACCCATCGAGCTCCCGGACGACTCTCTCCCTTCGTTCCCAACCTCCCCCACGCCTTCCCGGGGAAACAGCGAATTACCATTGCCCCCGAAAGCGGCCGCATTTGGGAAGGGATGGGAGAAGAATAAATGCAAACAGCGCATTTTGGGTCTCAGCGGTCTCCAGGGATGGACCTGTTCTCCCGTGAAAAATAAAATCCGGCTGCAGCAGAGATGAAGAGGGTAAATGTGAGAAAAGGCCAGGCTAAATTCTCACACATGCCGTAGGCGGGGGGGGAAATGCCGGGCTGCTAAATGGCGAGGTGAGGCAAACAATGACAATGACTTTAAAATCCAGGATTTTAGGGTAGGAGCAGGGCTTTTAGTCGATTAGGACCGGATTAAGCGGTAAAACAAGCATACAATATTTTTGGGGAAAATGTATAGGCACATAAGGAAAGATGTCGAAATGTCGGGTCTCGCCATGCTGGCAATACGGGAATCAGCTTCCCAAGATGCACGATGTTAATGTTGCTGCCACGGTGCCTCCTAGTTTCTCAGAGGAAAGTTAATGCTTTGGACAATAATCTGAAACTTCTTTTGAAAGCACGTGCTTTCTGGGGAAACTTGGCTTGGCAGAATTGTGGCTACTTATTCTGCTTCTTTTCCTTTGATTATACCTTTCACTTGACTGACCTTGATCAGGTGTAAAAACTGTTAAAGATACATTACCTGAGAGTGGGTTTAAAATCAGTCTTTTCCTTTGCCCCCCGGCCCCACCCCCACCCCCTCTTCTTCACCACTTCTACCTGCAACGCATGACTCGGAGACAGACAAACAAGTTTGATGTTCCAACCAACTCCCCCGACAGTGGAAGTGGAGCACAAGGGACATCGCCGGCCAGGTTCTGCCCCAGCGCTGCTGCAGCCGCCATACCCGCGTGGTACAGACACACGTGGGGTCTGACCCACCGCACCAGCGTAGAAGGATGGGCTCAAAAACGTCTTCCATATGTAGTTTTATATGCTCTTTCAACCTATTGTACGGCTCTTACAACCTATTTGTTTATTTAGGCAATAAAAGTCGGACTAATAATTTTAGCGCTGAGACCTCTTACAGCATCTCACTACTTGAGCTCTGGTAGATGCTGATGTTGAGCAGTGTTTCTTCCAATTCCAGCGCCAGCTAAGCGATCAATCTTCCCTTTTTCTTGCTCAAATCTACAGTCTACTCGCTATAATGCAGTACGTTTGGAGGATAGATATGAATTGTTGCACTGTTCATTGATTCCTACTAATGAGCCGGTCTAAACCAACACTGGCGCTAAGTAGCCCATCTCTAAGCGTTCAGATGATGCTTTGGCTGGTTCTTTACGTGTTTTCTATGAGCCGCATTGTGGCGAGTAGCAAGAATTGACCACAACGATTTGGAGAGGAGAGGGTAGGATTTTTCGCATCTCTCTTGCTTTTGTGCTGGTCTTTGCGTAGCTTCTTAAACGTAATTACAGGAATGATACGAAACTATTTCAAAGGGCCCGTATTTCCCGCTTGCTACCTCGCAGGTCTAGCTCGAGGGCCGTTTCTCCAGGCTGCTTGACTCGATTTGCCCAGGGGACGAGGAAAGACCTCTTCCCGTTTTCCATCTCCCTGTGGTGCGGACCCCTCGGAGGGCCTTCGCGCCTACTGCTGGAAGCCGGGCTGTGCGGGAGCGAGGGATTGAGAAGGAGGCGAATGGATAAGAGAGGGCTACGAAAGGGGTGGAGGGAAGCTGAAGTGGGAGAGGTGGGAGGAGGAAGGTTTCCTGCTCAGGCCGCTGTTCCCTGCCCTATGGAAAGCGGATCTCGGTTTCATACGGAGTTTCCTCAGCCCCCTGGCTCCACCTCACCCTGATGAGGAGATGTGAGTGAGAGGGGAGTCGGGAGCCGCTTCTCGCTCCTTTTCCATGAGACGCCAAGTCCCGCGGCTGTCATGTGATAGCAAGAGAGCAGGAACTGCGGGGGTCTCCCGACTCGGGCACCATTACAAAACCGCGCCGGAGCGCACAAGCCCCGCCACAGCGACGGCAGTCGCCGCCCCGCTCGCGTCCTCTCCCCACCGACTCCTGGCGCTCACCTCTGCGGCAAACTTTTAAGGGGACACCGGACTGAGCGGTGAGAGGGATGTTTTTATTTCCTTCTTTCCTGTCTCTGCAGAGGTCCGAGGTAATTTCATGCTCTCGAGCCCTTGGTGCCTGAGGAGCATCAACTCCAGCCGAGTGTCCCAGGCGGCAGGGGGGAAGCCAGAGAGACTCAGAGGCCTCCAGGAGGAAAGCGGGACGCCAGCGGGGGCCGGGACCTCCCTCTGGCACGTAGCACCCGAGACTCCGCGGCCTGGGCGGCAGCTGTCTCTCCCGCAAGCTGAAGGGCGGCGAGGCAAGCGCGTCCCGAGGGGAGAGGCTGCCGGAGGGAGTGGTGCACGGAGCTCCCCGGCCGGTGCTCGGACCTCCCTGGCCGGCCGCGGGGCGGTAGCTGTCGCGTGTGGCCGGGCAGGTGGCGCCCAGGATGTAGAGGCGGCGGCGGGGCAGGGCAGTGAAGTCCCCGGATCCCAAGCCCGCCGTGCGCGGCGTTGAGCGGTGCCCAACCGGAGCGGCGAGATCGTGCGGCCGCGGGAGTGCTGTGGCGGGGCGGCGATGCCCAGGCCGGGGAAGAGTTCGTACAGCGACCAGAAGCCACCCTACTCTTACATCTCCCTGACGGCCATGGCCATCCAGCACTCGGCCGAAAAGATGCTGCCCCTAAGCGACATCTACAAGTTTATTATGGAGCGCTTCCCTTACTACCGGGAGCACACCCAGCGTTGGCAGAACTCCCTCCGCCACAACCTCTCATTCAATGACTGCTTCATCAAGATCCCGCGGCGACCCGACCAGCCGGGCAAAGGCAGCTTCTGGGCGTTGCACCCGGACTGCGGGGACATG
>VZTH01013868.1:234184-278002 GCA_013397815.1 Aleadryas rufinucha
GCCGCCTCCCCGGCTGCTGCGTCGCTGCTGGAACAGACCTCTAGCAACAACCCCGAGGGGAAGAGCTCCCTCCACTCCGTCCTGGTGCACTCCTAAAGAGCAGGGGGTCGGGGGGAGAGAGGCTCCCAGGCTCCCGGGGGAGAGGACGGGGTGATCCAGGGCATGCGTGCGGAAACCCGATCGATCTCATGACTATACCCCTGCTGGTGTCTGTGTCTACATCGTGTACTATCAGATTATTTGAGAGCCAGGTCGCAGGTAAGATCTTTTATCGTCGTTAAATGTCATTAGTGGCGGAGAGGCGATGTGAAAAATCACAGCCGAGGCCAAAGGGGCTGTCTCGGAGGAAAGGGCCGAGAGCGAAGTTCTCCCCGCCACCCCGCCGGCCTGAGGCACGGGGCGGCCACGCAGCCTGGGCTCCCCGCCGAGCCCCTATCCCGGGGCAGTCACCCCGGAGGCCCCACGAAACCCTAGCTGGAGAGGAGAGGTGCTGCAGTCGGCCGGCGAATGGGGAGAGCAGAAGGATAAAACCCCTGCTGAAGTCGGCTTCTCCCTCTTCCACGAGAGACAGGAAGCTTCTGCTCCACCGTCCTGTAGATCTTGCTACGAAAGAGGTGGGCAAGGGGGTTACCTTAGACCCTGGCGAGCTCCGGGGCCCCAGGACGTGTATGCTTGCTGTTTAAAGAGTAATCGTTAAATAGCTCGATTAAGTAATGGGAATTTAAGTGACAACGGCACTGACGGAGAAGGGTTCCTTTAACTAACGATCACTTGCGCTTCCCCTTCACACTTTTATAATCCATCCTATAGTACCTTAGAAGGGACTGAAGCATGACCTGGCCTCTCAAACTGTGTGTGAGTGTCCGAATTCCCTAGTTTCTCATTAAAATAAGACGAGCCCAGCGATTCGTAGATGGTGCTTTTCACATCACCTTTCACTGCTCACAGACACCACTATTTTGTATGTGTTGCTTGGCGTTTCTTCCACGTGAATGTGAACACAAAAACCTGCGGGGAAAGGGGGGAAGGCGGGGAGTGAAAGAGGTGGGGGAAAATGGGTAAGACTACAGGAAAAATGGTTAAAAAGTTATTCGGGAAAAGCACTTTACTGAAAACAACATTCCAACAGACGAGAAGTCTCTGCAGAAGTCAGAGATCACAAGTCAGAGAGCGACGTGCTGGGCTGATGATTCCTGGTTGGTTTGTGAGTAATTGCTGCCGTACTCTGTCTACCCTGCTGTACACCAATGCTCATTAAAGCCAATCCATCCATTTGCTTCTGCTGGTGCTGCTATTTAAAATACTCGCCTTTCACGTTGGTTAAGAAATGTGTGCTTGTAGCATAAGTTTTCGCTCCCTCTCTCCAAAATGACAGAAGCATCCCAAAGTTTTCTCGGCGGCAAGATAAGGGGAAGAAAGGGAAAGAAACCTCTTACAGGTAAATTGCCTGCTACGGTGGCACTGCCCGCAGCTCACGGGCAAAGAGCGGGCGTTCGGGTGTGAGAAGAGGGCACCGGCTCGGAACCCGATCTGAAGGCAGTTGTAGTTTTGCCAGTTTCAATGTGTGCTGGATCGCACCTGCTTCCTGTGTTTTATCCCCTCCTGCCGGTGCACCTACAGTGGCCCGAGATGCCAGGTTGCAGTCCCTGCCCCTGGGGAAGGATATCCTGTGACAGGCTGACCCTTCTTGGTGCCACAGAAATTTGCTAGGAAAAGCAAACCTGTTTGGTCCTGAGTGCCATCTGTCCAAAGTTTTCCCCACACACTCTCATGGGGTCTGTTCGACCACTTGAAATTCCCCTCGAACTGTTAAATTTCCAGTTGTTCCCTCTCCTCTAGGCGGGTTTGCACCTTAATTGCAAAAATTATAGAATTCTTATCACCTAAAAAATACTACTAATAATGTTATGCTAATGAGACACATATCGGTATCATGGTTTGTGAATTAGTCTGGAAGCGGAATTGCCTCTAAAGTATTGCAACCAGATAAACTGAGCTAAAAGAAATTATTTTTAAAAACCCAAACAAACAAACAAACCAAAACAAAAAAAAGACAAAGAAAAAAGAAAAAGTGCTTCACATTTTCTTTACTCTGTTGTTTTCCATGTTAGGCAGGGATCCAATTTGATATTACCACTCCTAAAACCAAGTTACTTATAAAAAACCAATCTGCCAAATAAATAATGATTAGTTGTATATTAGTTCTATATGTATTTAAATATATTCCGATGTTCTTGATGTAACTGCTGTGTGGGACTCCAAAGGAGTTTTCCCCTTACATCAGACAAAAGGATTAGAGGGATGGAGAATCTGGAACAGGGGAAGAGGTAATCTTCTGGGGAATTATTCAAAGGATTCTAGTCAGTTTTAAGATTCTGAATCACCTTCTAAATTTCTTTGTGGAAAAACTTTATTTGATGTGAGGAGTCCTGTCGGGGTGCCGCGGCGAGGTGTAAGCAGGAGGCTCCCGCTGCCTTCGCCCCCGGGCAGTCGGGGCAGGGGCAGGTGTCGCAACGACAGAGGCAGGGCGCCCGGTGCAGGGGGCTATTGTGACAGGAGGGGAGGAAGCCTCTGGTCAGAGGCTGAGGGCCGGGCCCATCGCCTGCAGGGACACGCCGGGATGGAGGGGTACACGGGGATTTGTGGGGTACTCAGTGAATTGCGGGGTGCACAGCAACTTGCACACATGGGCACTGTGTGCAGCAGGTTTTCCCCACCACAGGGGCTTTGGGGAGCAGGGAGTTTAAGCCATGGGTCACTCGCCCAGACAGCCTAGTGCAACTCCCAACGCAGTGGCCTACACTTTGTAAGAGCTGAAGATGGTGATATTTTCTGTAGCTTGTACAGTGAAAATTTTAGGGGGTTAGAACCTGCTAATTTCAGATTATCAGAGGGGGAGGGAAAATTAACTATTTGAGTAGTATTTTCTAAGTAATTTATACATCTATTTTTCCTTATTCTTATGTACTTCATCTCTAAACATAGCCTTTGCAATGTTACACAAATTTTGTACCAACAACGAACAATCCAAATACATAAATAAACCCAATCCCAGTGCTGCTTAAAACCAGATGATAGTATAAAATGTAGAGAAAATTAAATAGTACCATTTCCTTCAAGGTGAAAAGCAAGTGTAAACTAGTGAAGGGTAAGATTTTTCACCTGACAAATAAAATAGGGAAACAGGCTTGTGCCAACTACTGGATTTTGTCTGTCTGCTATACCAGTACACCTCGTACAGAAACAGCTTGTCTTCAGATTAAAGTGCACATGTGTTCCGTACAGAAAAGGCAGCTGAGTCTTTACTGAGCGGGTACAGGGAGGGTGTTTGTAAGCAGAAGAAACAGATGCAAGGAGGACAAGCAAGCTTAATCTTCATATCATCAGACTGCCAAAGGTAAAGAAGTAAAATTTAGTACTAGAAGAATGGGGGCCTAAGAAAAGGCATTCATCCCACTCCAGCATGCTTCTGGTTTACTGTGGCTAGCAAATATAGTGATTGTTATTTCTACCTATGGGAAACTATTCCTAACCAAGGCATTGCTTTGTGTATTTTAAGTCCATAGGACATGCAAATCAAGAATAAAAGCAAATGCAGTAAGACTCTTAGAATTAGTGTGGCTTATGGTCTAAATATGATAGCAGTGTTTCAGTGGATATGTTCTGATCTCAGTGATACCTGCTATGCTATAACAACCAGAGTTGTAACTGAAATTCTGGACTCCATTGATCCAATCCTGAAGTCTCTCTCACAAAAATTGATACAGCCAATCTGCTTGGAATTTTGCTGCTGCTGCTTGTGGTATCAGATTTTTCTCTTTATTGTAAGACTTTATTTTCAATCATTATCCTTCAAGTCTGTTTTAATACATAGCCATCCCTGTAAGTGCTGGAAATATGTAATAGTTTCGGTTTTGAAAAGTAAAATTTCACCGTGGCTTCTGGAGTTTTGCTGAATATATGGCTAGATTAACTACCTTTAGTTAGACAAACCAGGTTTAATTTTAGATATCTAATGATAAAGACAAAAAATTATGGCCTACAGGCCTCTATTCTGGACATATATCAGTATGTAACTCGTTTGTTTAAAAAATCAGGGACCTTGCCTCTTTGCTTATACAATGTGGTCACTATACAGCCCATGAAGAAAAGCCTAATAGTTTGAGCACTCAGAACCCGGGAAGGAAACAAGTTCAAGATTACTTCAACTCAAAAGGATTCAAATTCAGATCTATGTACCAAAAAAGGTCAGTTGCAAAACGGCACATGGAGAAAGTTATGTTATACAGCAACAACCAATGTAAGGCTCACGAGTGTCAAATAAGACACAGGGCTTGGATGCTTCTCTACAAAGGGAGAGTCCAAGTGCCATTGGAGAAAACATACTATGGACAGAAAGAGGGAAGGAGGGATAGGAATAAATGGCAAATTTTCAAGTCAGAGTGCCAAACGGACGGATGTTGGGTGTCCCAGGAATTCATAATTGTGGCATGCAAAAGGTGAATTACAGTCAGGAAAGTGACAAATGTTTGCTAATATTAAGTCACTCAGACTAACAAAAAAGAATGGCCAAGAAATTGGGAGTTGCTGAAAGACATCCACACTGAGTTACAGGATAACAAAATGGAAAGTGAAATTCATTATTGACATATGCAAACTCCTATGCATGGGGAAAATAATTCTGGTTTTATATATGTAACAATAGGTCATAAACTTTAGATTCTTAGGAAGTTATGGCAGATAACACTAAGAAAATGTTGGTTTATTAGCCATTAGCTGTGAAAAAAGAAAAATTATTGGTAAAAGAACACAGAACATAACAGAGAATACCATGTCCCTCTTCAAATCTAAAGGAAACATGAATGTACCAGGGAGACCTGTGAGTTCCTTACACCTGAAACATACCTGAGATACATTAAAATTGTCAGGATACAGAGAGAATCAGATGCGATAATCAAAGGTACATCTTCTGCACAAGTAGCAATTCAATAGTCTAAGACTTTTCAGCATGGAAAGCAAGGATATACAGAGATTTATGACTCAAATTTACAAAATTGTGAGAGACCTGGAGAAGGAGGCTGAGGAACACTTGCTCATTCTTTCTCTTCATGCCAGAACTGGGAGTTTTCAGAAAGGTTCAAGGCAAACAGAAAGATGGGATACTTCACACAGCACACTATTGAATTCATTGTTGCACTATGTTCAGGGTGTTAAGATTTTACACGCCTTTTAAGAACAAGTGGAAAATTAATGTAAGATCACTGAGAATTGATCCACAAAAACTCACTATCTCTTGCTCAGATTTGCTATGCTAATAATATATTTTAGAAAGTATTGTGACATACTTTTCCTGTCCTACACTTCCTAGAGCATCCATTATTTGTTTGAGACAGGACACTGGGATAGATGAACATTTGGGGTCACCTATGACAATTGTTCTTAATCAGAGAGAGGATCAGGATTTGTGACTTCCATTTGTAGCTAAGGGTCCTGAATGAAAGCAATTCTTTAATGCTATTTCAGCGTACAATATATGAAAGCAGACTGGATGTATGCAGAGATGCATTTGCAAAGAATTCAAACTCCAAAGGCTAACTGCATACGTTCTATATGAAAAATATTTTAAATTATTCAGAAATGTAAAAATTCCTCATTTCAAGACAGTGCTGCATTGATTGGAATAATTTGCTTATTTTCTGGTGAAATCAATTTAAACAATTTAAAAGTTTCTGCATGAGAGACTGAGCCCCTTTTTTACATTATGCCAGCATAATTGATATAGTAGGCTGCTTATAGGTACACATTTAAATGACCTCTAAGATGAGAAGCAACTCAGACATCTGTGTCCTGATACTGTAATAGTGGCTAGTCTATGCCATGCATAGACTGAAGCATCCATGGTGTTCTAGGCACTGGCAAAAGTGTCAGTGTTTTACTTTTGTCTCTATCTCCTTGTCTAGTGACAGGACCAATGAAAAGAAACAGCTTTTTGAAGGAGGAAATAAGTTCTGACAACGGAAAAAACAACTCTAGTGCTGAGCTTCACAGAGTATTATAAGATATGTTTTACTGCATTTGACATCCAGAATATACCATGGTATCTTGTAATATTTCTCTAGACTTCACATGGATGCTTAATCTACACTGGGAGAGGTAGTCATTTCCAACGAGATACAAGAATCTGTTTTGAAGGCAATAGACCTGGAAGAAAGCTGTAAGTTCACACTGCATGGACTGCTTTTATTATGTATTGCTTATTAAAATAATTATTGAACAATATATATTAATGGCACAACGATGGCCAGCGATACCCCAGATTTTTAGGCCAGTGCCATCTTGAAGCAGTCATTTGGAAAAGTAAAAACCATTTGATATTTCTTATCAGCTAATCATGCACCTTACTGTCAAAAGGGAGGTTTTTGGTAGAATACCAGTGAATAAATTATTAGGCAAAGAGGTCTTCCACGGGTAAGGGATGCTAATTTTTATTATCAGTCTTCAATTTAACAAAAAATAGGCTTTTAACACTGTGTACTATACAACAAACTCCCAGTGCAGATCAGGTCTTTCTTTGAGGATGGTCTAAATAATTTGAAGTTCAATCAATTATTAATTCTGGATAGAAGTGCACAGAGAAAGAAGGAAAATATATTTTCAAGTATTGTTTGCACCATTGAACTGCTACTGGAAAATGATAATTTGCTGAAAAAATGTAAGAGAAAGTTTTCAGTGTAATTGTAGTAGCCCTTTGTGTTTTATGAAACTGTTGTTTTATGTGGGATGTGTGATTTGGATTTATCCTCTCCTAAGTCTTGAAATTGGGGTGGTTTTAATCCCCTTGTGGTTTTTTGATTGTGGTTGGTATGAATCTGTATCATAACGGATTAGTAAATACGCGAATTATTGTGATACTTCATATGCTTAATAAAATAAATGGTTGAAAATGGTAGGTGCTTACATCTTTTTAAACTGATTATTATTGACTGATTATTAAAAGCTTTCCTGGTATACGTATTAAAAAATGCAATGCAATGTGCTACATTGCTGGCTGATTATTACTGTACACAATTTTTAAAGTTGAATGGGACTGTTGGCATAAGACCTAGAAAGAGAATCAACTTATTGCTTCAAGTATTTGTGATAAAGACAAAAAGCATAGAAGGATTAGTATGATATATCTCCAAAGTGCAGTTACACCAATTACACCAGTAAAACAGATAATAAATGAATTGAGATCCTTACTAAGCCTCTGCTGTCATTATATTATAGCTGTTTATAAGCCTTCTTAAAAATGAGAAATGCCCTGATTTATTTACCAACTTTCAATTTTGTTGAAAACAAACAAACAAACATGTTAAAAATGTGGGCTTAAATTTGAGGTCAAAGTGTATATTGCTGCAGATTTTACATATCAATATATTCACTGCTTTGTAAAGGTGTCTCTGTGTCACCAGCATAATTCATCTGCAAATCTCCAGACAAATGAAGAGAAAATATATGGACAAACACTAGTGTATTACGCTGAGGAATTCCAAAGGAAAGAATAATGAATATAAGCATAAAATGGGGTTAATATAACATGCAGGCATCAGATGTAAGCTCCCATGAAACAACTTGATGTTTTTCTCTGGTAACCAATTTTTAGTGAAAATACAGGTAGTGCAACAGTCTGAATATTGAACAGAGCTTCAGTAAAGAGCTTGGTATGATGGTGCCTGGCAAATCATCAGTGTAAGCTGAGGAGGACTAGAACCTTGCACTAAGGCTGACTATACACTGAAATAGTGCAAAATTAAGTAACATAAATTTATGTATTTTAGGTTTTGTAACAAAGGTATCTGAGGAGACTTGCCAGATACAAGCAACTCAGAAGATTCCCTTTACTAACAAATAAGCAGAAAACTCATCAAATATGCAGGAATATGAATGAGGGCCAAGAAAAAAATTAGAAGTTCTCACGGATTTGTAATACCTTTAGCATACATACAGTGCTCTTATTGTCACTTCCATTTTCTTCCTTACTTGCACAGTACTTTTTAAATTTACTACTCTATTTATTTACTACTCTTAGTTTTGTTAATTACTTATTGTGTGCCCAGCTCCATGGTACCAACCTGTGTTCTCTGAGTTTGACAATGAATTTCTCCTAATTTCTCCTGAAAGATGAAATTTCCTATTTCTTGTGATATGGTATAATTTTATGCCATTTTTTCAGTTACTGAAGCTCTACAATTTTTTCAGGGTGAAGATTTTTTATAGGGAAGTTAAGTCTACTGTCAATAGATTCAATTTTCCTAATGTGCCTGAGAAGCATCACAAGCACACATTTCTCGCAGGCAGGAATCAGATAACTGTTGAATTCAACCACATTCCTCTGACTTGCTGAAAATTAAAATTGGCTTCCTATTTAGATGGCCATGAAAACAAGTGGGACCACACTAGTGGCAGTGATTCATTGTCATCAGAGAGGTATCTTGTGTGTGCCAGCTTTTTCTGGTACTCCCAAAAGTGGTGAGTGGGGATTTTTTGGAATTCATGGCAGGAGAAGGCAGAAAGGCTTTTGTCACTACCGGCTGTTAAGGGTGTCTCTTTCTCACACTAACATTTTTGCAAAGACGGTAGGTGCAAGGCCCTACCAAGGTTTCACTCTCTTCTCCTGGGGAAAATTGCCTCTTTGGAACAACAGCCTGAATGTCTCCATTCTGACATCAGCAATCCCTGCCTTGGGATTGTTGTGCGCCTTTTTAATTCAGAGCATTATAGTATCATTTACTGTTGCACAATTAATTTCAGAAAAACAAAATCTCTGGCATTTTTGTGTCACTTAAGAAGGAAATGTTCAAATCAAGAAATCTGTAAGTAAATGCTGTCATACAGGTGAGAACATCCTAATTGCCCATAAGATACTTTTTTTTTATTTATCAGTGTTACCAAAAATACTACAAGGTCAGTAAAGAGAATTTCCTTTAAATGGATACCCTTTTCCTTTACTTACATTTTTTTCCCAGCAATGCTGTCACAAGAAAATCACCAGATTTGAAACGCCGAAAACTACACTGAGAATCTAAGGCAAGAATGTTGGACATTTATGTAGGAAGTTCCAAAGATTGACAATACTTCATGAAATGTAATACTTCAATCTCAAAATTTTGGAAGGTCATTATGGAATAATACTTGAAGATGACATGTGAAAGGAATTAGAACTGGGCATGAATTGGCTAATTAGTGGAGAAAGATTCACAAGTAGTGCAGACATAAATTCTGGTCTCTCAAAGGATGAAAGGTGTGTTCAGTGACTTTTACTCCATCAAAATTAACAAGGGCACATTGAGGAGGACTTACGAAATTAATCTTTGTTTCCGCTGCTGAAGATGTTTTAACTTGTCGTGTTTCTTTGATTTAAAAATTTCTCATCAAATATTTAATAAGGATACTGACATCCAGGTGACAATTCTCCCAGCAGACACAGCAGACTAAGAGAAAGGGTTGATTCACGCAGTTTCCATTCTCATCTTTGGTGGATATAATGGAAGGGAGGATTCAACTACTTTTACCCAATATGGCCAAGACATTCAGAGACTTCTCTATGGTATCAAAACTTGCTAATACTATTGTTATGTGTATAGGAACTCTCCTTTCTAGCCCACCAGGCCAAATGATGCAAACAGTGCAGTATCTTAGGGAAAAGCACCATCATAACAAAAAAACAAGTAAACAAAAAAAAATCAAGGTGTAACATTTTAATTTCTTGGGACCTTGCAAGTCAGATGAGAAGTGAAGTACATTTTTCTCAGACTAGACATTCAGAGCATCAGGGGGTCCAGTCAAGATTGAGTTGGAATTTTGTTCATGCTGGATAGAGTTGTAGAATAGTAAAAGGCACTACTTTCATATTTTACAGACAGAGAACATAAAGAAAACCTGACTTTACTTAGATGGCTGGTAGCAGAAACAGAGACTGTATCAAAACCTCACAAACACTGGTTCAAGACCTACTTGCAAGATCCTCTTCTCTTTCATGAAAACAGCCTTTCATTTTGATACATTTCTCCTAATTCAATTCCCAGAAATGGATAGATGGAAACAACTAAAGGTTTATGAAATATATCATTGTGTTCGTAAAATTCTGGTGTAGTTGCTGGTACCTGTCCTACTTGGAAGAAAGCAATGATAAACACCCACTTGCACTCTCATGCAAATAAGCTTTGGGTACCAGCACTGCCACAGTGACAGTCCGAATTCAGGCAGATTTCCTCTTTCCTTTGAGTCTTATCTGAGACAAATATTTTAATTTTATTACAGAGCTAAGCTAGCTAATCAGGTCTTCTTATCTCTTTGAGCTCTGTGGTTTCTAATTAGCATTATCCCTTTTCCAAGTGCTATGGAGCTTTGGCTCCTTGGAAGAACTGCTTCATTCTGCCTTGAGGTCCTGATGCTTGCAGATGGCAGTGCCCAGCCCCAAATACAGATATATGGATAGATGTCAGATTTTTGTTGCTTTGAACCTAACCCATTTAGGCAGCTGCTTTCAGCTCTAGAAGGGACACTACCCAGTTCTTCTTGGTCATGCAACTATTTATTCTCCATTTTTCTGCTTACCAAGCATTTCTTGCTGCTATACGTAGAAGTGATAAAAACCAGGAAAATAGGGGCATGAAAGTTTCATGGAAGAAGTAAAGGATGCTGAGAGCTTGTTAAATATTCTACCAGGCCCTCATTCTAAGAATTTCCATTAATTGCTTTGCCATCAAAATGCTTAGGGGGATCCTAATGACCACAAAGGATTCAGCTGGACCACCCAGAGCTGCAAATAGGAAAAGAAGCCTCAAGGGCCTCTTGTAGGATTAAAGTTACTCCCACTCTAACATCTTGAAAATATTCTATGAGGGGCCTTCCCACCATCATCAAGTAATGAAAACGTTTCTTTGTACTTATCCAATCACTTTAGCACCACTGTGCTGCCTGAAAGCCAGACCGGAAGAAAATATTCACCTGTAAGACTGACTTGACAGAAGTGTTATGTCATAGCAGTAAGACCATTGAAAACACATCCTAATGGTTTCTGCATTCTGATGAAATCTAATTAATATGCTACCTACCTACAGAATTAGCATTTACTTGTGTGTCCTGCATCACAAAGAAACATTCTGTGTCTGTCAGGGACTAATTCAGTGAAGATGCTACTGATGGCCTTTCCATGAATCTTGCAGTAATAAAGCTTCCCATTCAACAGGAGTATCCAGTCTTAAAACTTTGACAAATGAAAGGGCAGGATGAATTTAGTGACTTAAACTCAGTAGGAGAAAGGGGAAATGACCTCACAAAATAAAAAATAAGGCAGGCAGAGAGCCGGGGAATTGGCAGCAGAAGTTATGTGTAGCTGGATACAACTATAAAATAAAGAAATTAAACTACATTATAGCCATCAAAATATGTAGCTACATGGATTGAACATATAAAGCCAATAAAAGATCAGATTTTTGAAAAAGAGAATTCTATTTTCCATCATAATTCAAATTAAGTGAAATATATTTGTTCCAATACTTCTGTAATAACAGCCATATACCATATGGCCTATTACTTATTTTTCATGTTGTTTGTTGCATCTGATTGTCCACAGTTATGAACTGAAAACCTGCTATGTACCCCTTCTGTTAGTGAATATGTGTAAAAAGCTGAATATGCAGGGCAAAGAGATGATCATGCGGCAAGATCATAGACTGTACAAAAGGCAAACATTTTCATTAGTATCTGATGTCCATTAAATTTTACAGCAATCGGCTTGCATTTTAACCCAGACAATTGCACTTGCTTTGGCCTGTTGAGAGACTGTCCAAGACCATGATAGTTGCTTCACTGTTATAAGAGCAAGAACTTTTAATAACATGTTTTGGAGATGCTCGCATTAAAACAAAAGTCTTCTTTACAAAGCAAAGAAACAGTATATTTTTATGAGGTGAAAGTTTCCATTGACCTCAATTTTTAGAGACTCAGAGAAGATCATTTCACTGCATGAGAGAATATTTGAATGTAAGAAGACTCCCTCACAGAGAGGGACAAGTTTTGAAGTATAAAAAGGTCATAATTTTGCCCTACATCTCAAATCCTTCTGTAATCCATAGGCAAGAGTATCAGCTTTATCAGAAATGGAATGTTACATGCACAGACACCAACAATGTAAGATGACAATGTACTCTTAGATGACCTTGTGTTTTAGTATATCCTTTTTGATTCCTCATACATCATGAATTACATTTCCCTATAAGTAGGTGAAACAGGTTAAATTCTCATTAAAACGCCAATCCAGCCACATGCATAATAACATTCTTCAGCTAACAGAAAGACTTAACAAACTAATTGACAGGACAAAGCTTTTAAAGCCTACATACAACCTCTTAGCACATTTAGGAAGATTATGGTTTAATGTACAACTCTTTTGCTTTTCTGAAATATCTTCAGTGCCTTGCCGAAACCTTCCCTCTCCTGCACCTGGACCCAAGCTCATTGTGCTTTAAGGAGGGTTATTTTGGCTTGAAGAGAAGAGGACTTTCATGACTTCAAACATGGACATTAGATCAAGTTTTTATCTTCTCACATAATCCTGTCTTTGATGTCACCAGGCTGAGGCCTCTCGGAATAGAAAGAGAAAGCTGTGAAAAGAGGCCCATTTAATTTATACATTTAAGTGCTGCTGTTCTAATTCATCAGAGTAGCATTTTCATTGTTTTCTGCTTTGCATCCTAAAGGCAGGCTTACACCAGGCAATTATGAATGGCTCTTCTGAACAAATAATTGAAATTCACTGGTTGTGGGATATGGTTAAACAATGTCAGGATTGGAGATGCGAGGTCAAATATATTCCCATTGGCACTACTGAAGTTACAAGCTACTCTTTTCACTTGCCTTGAAGGATGAGTATTTGTAATCACTTGTTTTAACAGCAGCTAACCAGGTAAGCTGTGTGATACGGAGAGCAAACATGAAAATGATATTTTGCATTTGCCTTCAATCCTGAACAGTTGTCTTGAGCTAAAATAACAAATCCTGAGAAGGTGGTATGGAAGAATGCTTTGCAGCATGAAGACTATCTGATGAGAATATCTTTACACAACACTATCTGTTGTGTAAAGATACACAACATTTACAAAACCCTCCTCTTGAAACTGCAGTAAGGAGATAGCTGTAAAAATGGAGATTAATCTACATGCAAACACCTCTGCTGAATAATTCCACCAAGTTATTGGTGGAGCAATGGCTCTGTAATCTATTATCCCTCCTTTACCTAAAATAGAAATTGACACAACTGAGGGATTGTGAGACACAATTTCTTCATAGTTTACCTTGTAAAGCCAATAATTTGTCTTTCACAAAACAACTAGCCCCAAGTTATCCACAAAGAAATTACCCACATTATTTTCTAGTGGATTTTGTAAAGTAGGAGTTTTGTGCCAAAGTTCATCAAAACAGTAGACTTTTGTATGTATCATAAGAAAGTCAAAACTCTGTATGTGTGTGCATGTGGACAACGGAAGTGTGCTGCAGAAACACAAATCATGACATAAACCACCTTATCAAGATGAAAGTTAAATAGACAGGTCTTTCTGTTTCAGGGACTCACTAAAGGAGTGAATTCACTAGAAAAAAACCCAGGGTAATCCAAAAGTAAAACATATATACCTTCCTGATTCAGAGATACTTATGCATACCATTGCCATGAACCAAAACCAGAACAATTTGTTCTTCTCCTTTCACCAAAATACAATATACAGAAAAAAATTTACATATTGTTTGTTGCCTTACCAAAGGCATTGTGCCTGTTTCACAAAATACACTTGGTCCCAAGCAAAGTACTGCTAATTCGAGCCATCCAAAACTCAAAAACTGTCTCCTCCACAACCCTCAAATCTTTCTCTTTGCTCTTTGAAAGTATGAACTGCCAAGTTCAGTCCTTCTTTATAATGACAAAGCTAAAACTTATTTCTCTTTGAAACACAATCTGATATGGATCATATTTACAATCTCATTAATTTGAGAGAACAGAGTTCGTAAATGTACCCATTACCATGATTGGAATTTTTATACTACTGCTCCTACTACCACTCCTCACCATTGCAGTCCCAGAACTCTGTTTTAATTATATGTTTAAACGTCATGTAGACTAAAGCTCCACACTGACAGTTAATGAGTTTGAAGCAGAAAACCTTAGTTTTTCATATAACTCTTTTTTTCTCTAGTGCTTGACATCTATTTTATATCATCAGCACAAATACATGTTATAGACTCTCATCCATGACACAATTACACCTTATTTCCCATTTTACAGTGCCTTTTATAGCTATTAAAGTTTATTTCAAGAGACATGTTCTTTATTTTTTTTCTGCTTTCTAGTGTGAGGTTAACATGAGTTATACTCTAATTTATGTTTATTAGTGAGTTATGATTCTGACTGCATCCCCATGAGAAACATTACTGACTTCCACAACCACCTTTCTGATGATCATAAAACAAATATTGAACAGTGAGGAAGGCCTAAAAAAACCCAACAACCCCCATATTCCTGCAACCAAACAAAAAAAACCCCCAACCCACAAAAAAAAGCGCTGTCTAAGATCGAGGAATGTCTGTCCAAACATAGCCTAGCTTCTATGCTGTGTCACTTTCTGTAATCTTTTTTGCTGCTGTGGTTTTAGATGTAAAAATTATATCGGAACACCGTCCCATCTGTGCCAGTCTATGCCACTGATTCCAAGACTTGGAAAGGAAGGTAAAAAAAAGTCCCTACAATAGTCAGAATAAATAAAACTCTGGGTGAAGAAATGTCATATCTCTGCTGTTGTTCTTATTGACATCAGTCCCACTGACTTCACCAGGAGCTGGATCAGTCTCTTGTTTTGGTGAAAAACTGTAAACCTGCCAGTTCTATGTGCAGAGTTGCTCATATGTTCTGCATTTCTGGCACACAGTCACAATTGCCTAGGGATTGACCATATTCAAGTATAAGGAGTAGAACTATCCCTTCTCAGTAAGTATAGGAAAACATTAGCATCAGCATTATACTGGTTCATGAGACGTCCCAACATCATGCTAAGGAAACAATATAAATATTGTATACAGAGATATGGTTTATTCAACTGTAATATATGTGATTTCATGAGAGAATTTGATCAAACAGTAGAATCAGAATTTCTGCAGGTACTGTAACACTACAATACCTGTGAGTGCTGCTAGTGGCTGGGTACCACTTCAGAGTGGTCCAGATTCTGCACTCTGTCACACAGGGATGGCAGTCCAGGGAATGGAAGAGTGGATGGCAAACAACTTCCAGTCAGCTGAATTTTCCTCTGAGCAGAGCAGCATAACTGGCAAACGCTAGTGCCTTCACAGACTGCCTCCTTTCCCTCTTAATGGGTGAAACTCCCACTTTTTTCTTGGCCTCAACAAGGTTGTTTGTTTCTGTCACATACCCTGGCTGCTAGGATATGTTGTTAACAATATAACCCAGTTTGGAAATCTTTTGTCTAGTGGGGAAGAGGTTCTGGGCTACAGTTTCTATGCACATGAAAAAAGGAGCAAAATCCTTAAAGGCAGAAAGTGTTAGGACTGAGCACTTTGCTGTGTCCCTTCATCTGGCTGGCCTAATTTCTAGCCAACAGAATTTTAGTCACCTAGGGAACATCTTAGTGCTATACGTAGTAGGGGACAGCTAATTAACAGCATGTTCCATGAAGAAGAGACATTTCACTCGCCTTAAACAGGAATCAATCTTGTGCAGCCTGAGTAAATGCTGTATCATGGAGCTGCTGAAAACCAGGATGCCCACCACCTCCGGCCACAGAATAAAGAAATTGAGTTTGACACTCAGTCAACACTGGCTAAGTTAGGTATTTTATTGAAGGACTTTGATGTATCCCATTATAAAGTAAGTATTTTCTGTGGGGATGCCAGACAACTAAATCCAGGGCTCTGGATTCTGCTACCTGACCTAGGCATACACATTTTTCTGTGAAGCTAATCCTACCTATGTATATTTAAATAATACTGAAATACTTATACCTTGCCATAATTTACTCCATGCTCTTTTTCTTTCAGCATACATGGAGATAAATAAAGAGATGCAGATATAAGTCATAATACCAGTAAATATTGAGCAGAAAATCAGTAGACCTATTTGGGTGAGGACTGGAAAGTTAGGTTGAGGTTATCCAGTCATATTTTTCTCACTTTGTGCTATTTATTTATGACATGAAAAATCACCTACATCCAAGTATGAGTATACTGGTGGAGCATACAGGAATTATCACTTCCAACAATTCTGCCAATATAGCAAAATTCACCTCTGCAGCTGTAGCTGCTGGAACCTCCTTTTAGATTCATTTATCTCTGTCCTTCTATCCAGTCATGCAGCAGGTCAGTACTAGATCAGTAAGGGTAATCTAGACTGTTCAGACCGTTGATTCATGACCTTTCAAAGCCATTTATTTGAGGACAAAATATGGTACACAGGGTCATTAATGAAAGCGAACGCAGATCTTTACTTAGATGGCAGCTCTTCCCTATCTTACACAATTATAAGTGGCTAAAGTAAATGTTACCAAGGGAGAATTTGACCCCAGGAAATTATTTCTTTCTGACTTGCAATCACCCTTAGGACTGTATATTTTCTGAACTGTCCATGACTAAAACTAGAATCAGAATTTTTTTTCATAAGTTATTACAAAGGAGAGATTTTACATCTTACGAACAGAATAAAGGTGTATGCACTAATGATGTTTGTTTATCTTTTGAAAATTCTTCTTAGCATAATGTTCATCACATTTCCATAAAAGCAGAGTGGTGATGATGTGATCATATAGTTAAGATACTTTGTCATTAAAATGATTATATGAATAGGATGAATAATGACAACTGGATGCCTGAGATAGCCTTGATCTGAAGAGTCTGTCGCCTATATACAGAGATCAGAAGTGGCATAATAATAGATAAATTGCATAGCATTTATACAAGTAAAAGAATGTCTGTAGAGTTGTTTAAAAATGTAAAATTAAAACTGATTAAAAACTGCCATAAACCAAATTTGCCAAAGTGAGTTTTAGAGGTAGTGTGAAAGTGGGTAGAGTTTTCACAGTCTGGGGGATACACTTGTGACTAGGAAGAATTGGGAAGTTGAAATCCAATTAATATCTGTGCTTGTGAGCACTGGCAGAGTCAAAACAAATGGGAATACTATGGGGAAAAAAATAAGCAAAAAAGGTTTGAGATTTGATACAACGGGAGGGGAAAGAGGGAAAGAGGGAAAGAAAGAAAGAGGGAAAGAAAAAGAAAGAAAGAGAGAAAGAGAAAAAGGAAGAAAGAGGGAAAGAGAAAAAGGAAGAAAAGAAGAAAGGAAGAAAGGAAGAAATAAAGAAAAAGAAAAAGAAAGAAAGAAAATATTTGAAAATACTGAGTATGAGAGAATGACAAGAGTTAGATATGAACTGGAAAGGAGTTTGAAAGTCAGCAATAAAACACAGAAGTCATCGATCAAACCCATGTTGTCCCCATGGGATTCACTGCTGGGACAGTCACAGGAATACAATCAAGCCTTCAGCAGACTCAGATTAGTACCTATTTTAAGTAAGACAACATCATAAATATGATAGAGGGTGCTTTTCAAAAGGGCAGATTCATGAAGTCAGTAGTGGAGACTGCTGAAAGACATAATGTTCATGTGTATCACATGCTTTTAAACATATGACCCCAAATACCTATGGGAAGTCATAATTAAAATGTGGTCTTTCAATTCTTTCACTCATACAGACTACTTTGGTTTCACAGATTCATACATTAATGAGATACACGTGTCTCTAGTTATAGTAGGGATCTGAAGTGAAACAACATGGTTTTCACATGGTCAGGAAAACTAAAATTCTTCACTTTTATGAAAAAATACACAGCAGAGCATTCTTTAAATTCAAGGGATTTCAGAAGATTTTGGTCCCAAACACAGCTGAGACAACTTGAACTGAACTCACAACATTTTGGTGTTGAAAAGCACATCACAAAGCCAATAAAACACAGCATAAATACTTGTGACTAAGAAAATTCTCCCAATGTAGGTAAATTTAGGTAAAGTAATTTTCAATTGGATAGGTTAAGTCCCTATTCTCAAATACTGATATTAAAAGGGCATTCTAGTTAAAGAGAATGTACTGTATCAATTCATTATTTTCATTTTGATAACATCCTAAGAATTACTAGAATTTACATGAAAAAGAAGTTGCAGATCCCAATTCCCCTTACAGTTAGGAGTCTGGCTTTTATAAGGGTTCTAGAAGACTGTATTTTTATCTTCATATTACTATTGGCTTATGTTAATACATATGAGAACAAGGTGAAAATTTTTCAGTTTTTTGTTTCCAAATCATCCCATATTTTGACTTCCATAGGAATGGCAAAACAATTTATTTTGAAACTCTGCAAGAGATAACAAATTTTTGTGTAAGCAATGGAAGTACTAAAGGTGGGGCACTACAAATTTCCTTCCTACATTCTCTAGAGTCCATGACTCATACGTGCACTCAATTTTTCTTTCAGTTACCATGAACCATCCAGTTCTTTCAGTTTCATATTTAATGAAAGTCAAAGACATTTCATTCTTTTGAGACCTATAATTCTCTGGAAATGCTTGAAGGGAAGAGGAATTACAGATGGAGAGTCCGACTGCACAGTTTTTTTAGGTATTTTGTGAAGGAAATTAGAGAATAAAATGATAATATTAATGTAACCAATACCACACAGCCAAAGACAGCATGGGAACTATTTCAGATTGAACTGTTAGCTCATCAGTGGATGAGACTATTGATTCCATATATGGTCAAATACTGGAAATTGTGGACCAGTTATTACTGATAGGCCCTTAGAAACACAAACTAATTAAAACATACTCCCCATTCATCAATTTGCACACACACAGAGGAAAAAAACCCCACAGAACTGACAGATTAAACCTTGATTACAGCTGAAGTACAATTTGCACTGATATTTATGAGTTTTCTGGCTAAATAAAATCAATTTAAATTAGATAGTCTAGTAAGTCTTACTTGGAGTAAATATTAGAGACTAAGACTAGATTATCTTTATTTAAATTGATAATAAATAGTAGTTACTGCATTTGAAAAAGGGTAATAAAGCTGATGAGATATTTCATCTCAAAGACAGGATCCTGCTTCTAAGAAGAACAAGAGATTTTATAACATACCATGAATAAATGCATTTTTAAAAAATATTGAAAGATTGACATTAGTTCTTATAAAAACTGATAAATATGAATGTGAAAATGAATAAAATATAAGGCCATCAGCAGCTTACCCTATTTTATGAACTTTGATCATGTAATAGGGTTTGCATTTGTTTCTCAGATCTGAATGAAGATGGAATTCAAGATAAGATATTAATCATAATTAAACTGAGTATAACTGGTCTATGCCAGCAAATTCTTAACGACAACAAAGAATGCTTAGCCATAATGAACTGCTACATTCATTAATTTCCTCATTAAGAGGACCTCCACATAATAAGTTCAGTAAAAAGTTGACATAATATTGTATTTGTATTCTCTTTTTTTATCAATTTCCACTTCAGTGGTATATTATTTGGAAAATGAAAAAAATAATTTAAAACATGTAATTGCTTGTATATATTCATATAGTAACTCCCTAAGCAATGCTGTGTTTATAAGTTGTCAGTGTGCATAATAATTTGTCATACCCACCAATCTCATGTTCATTTATTTACTACTATTTATTGAGAAACAGATTAAAAAGGACATGCTGCCCCTTCTTTGAAAGTTTTAATAAGGCCAAGTAGGCCAAACAGTATATTCCAATTGAATCCTGCTGGTAGTTAGGACTTGAAAATTACTCATTACTGTTCTCAGTGATTGAATATGTTTGTATGCATGATTATTTATGAATACATGTTAAATGCCATATAAAATAACACTTTCTCACTTGGATATTAGAATGTATTAATTGTTCAGTATGTACAGGCCCATAGGAACTTGTTGAATACTATTAATTAACTGAATGTGTGTCATATTGATAAAAACTGGTGATGGCCCTGCATAGAATAAACAAAGAATGAACTAAAAACACATCTTCTTTTTCCTTGTTCTTCTCTTCTTCCTTCCTTCTTACCACCAAACCAGGCCTTCATAAATACCTATATGACTACTACCCAGAGAATTTAGTAGCATTTATTTTTTATTTCCAAAAAAATAGCAGCACACACACATTGTACAGAAGCAAGGAAAAAAGCATAGTGTTCCCGCCTTTCTCAAAAACTACCAGAATTAAAGAATCATTCAGAAAAGGACACCTTGAGATCATCTCGTGGAACCTACTACTCAACTAGGGTTACCAAGAGCTTGTTGTCCGGGACTGAGGCCAGTTGGGCTTTGAATATCTTCACAGAAGAAAACTCCACAGCCTCTCAGGGCAATCTCTGCTGGTGTTCAGCCATCCTCACAACATAAAAATATTTTTATGTTCAGAAGAAATGTAATTTTTATTTAAATTTTTGCCTATAGTCTTTTGTTTTGTCAGTGGGCACCACTAAAAGGAGCTTAGCTTCTTCTTTTTCATTTTCTCCCATTTGTCATTTACACACATGTTTAAGATCTCCCTGAGCCAATCTCTCCAGACTGGTCAGTTTTAGCTCTCCCAGTCTCTCCTCACATGAAAGATGCTCCAGTCCCTTTCTCACCTTCTAGACCCTACAGCAGACTTACTCCAGTATGTTTGTATCTCTTCTTTACTGGGGAGCCCAGCACTGCACCCAGAACTCCAGATGTACCTCACCAGTGCTGACTGGAGGGGAAGGATCACCTCACTCAATCTGCTGACAACAGTCAGCATATTGCAGCTTCAGAGGCTGTTTGAACATCTTCAACTCGGTGTCCACTGTCCCTCAGGTCTTTTTCTGCAAAAATACTTCGCAGCTGAACAGCCCCCAGAATGTCCTGGTGCATGGGGATGCATTTCTCTCAAGACGCAAATCTTTCTATTGCCTCCTTTTGCACATCATGAGATTATTTCCAGCCCAATTCTCCAGCATGGCAAAGTCCCTCTGATGTTTATGCTAATCCTCCCAGTTTTGCTTCCTCTGCAAACTTTCTGAGGGTGCACTCTGTCTCAATGCCCAGGCCGTGGATGACATGCTAAACAGTACTGGCCCCAGTATTTTCCACTGTGTAAACTACTAGTGATCACAATCTTTCGGGCCTGGCCAGTCACCAGCTAGACAGTACTTTGCCAGCTTCTTCATGAGGATGCTACAAGAGATAGTGTCAAATGCCTTTCTAAAGTTGATATAAATAACCTTCACTGCTCTCCCCTTGTCCACAAAAGCAGTCACTTCATTGCAGAAGGATTTCAGGTTTCATTGGATGTCGAAAGGGTAGCCAAGAAATGAGATAACTCTCTGCTTCTTTAAGTGCTATCAGCAGAAAAAAACCTGATACCAAAAAATGGTGTTATTGTAATCCTTGCATATGTCCCTTGTTTACGATTTCTGTGTCTAAACCTAAGGAAGAAGAACTGAGGATCTAATTGCAAAACTGTGTAATTTAAATTATGTTCTCAAAAAATAAGATGATGTGCAACAGATTTTCTTGGTCAATATAAAATCCTAGGCCTAATCCCATATGCTCATGGAAATACGATTCTAGTGTACAGTGGAATGTGAAGATAATTTATCTCCTGGACCCATTCAAAACCTTCATGACCAGCTCTCTTGCTGATGAACCATTAATTAGTAAAAGGTCTGACTGCATTTTCTTTATTTGGCCAAAAGTCCAACTGCTGGGAAGGATGCATTTCTGGGAGCTGAAGAGGAAGATGGTGTACACCTAGGAGCTGTCTGAGAGTGGAAAATGCCATAAAGCAGTGGACACTAAGTAGTTTACGGAGTTAAAAGAAAAATATACGGAACTGACCTTTGAATCTGAAATGCCTTCATGCTTTTCAATGCCTTATTACATGCTTTATAACTATATAAACATATACAAGGAATTATATATTTAAAATTATTTATTTCATTTTCCAAATAATATATCACTGAAGTGGAAATTGATAAAAAAGAGAATACAAAATATTATTTATTACACTGTACTTGTGAAGAGCGAAGTGAAAGAGTTTCTACCCAGCACAGCTTCTGATGAATAAACCTCAATGCAGCCAGTGACATTAATGCTTTACAGAATTCAAGAACAGGGTTACATGATAATTCTGTATGAAAGTCCTTATGTCCTGTATTAAGCAACTCTTTCCTGCCTTTCTTTTTAAGAATAGTAGGACATGAAACAAATACCAGCAACAATGTTTATAAAGAAAGGTTTTATGTGAAAGCAAGACTAAGTCTCAAAACACCTTTTCAGAAATTACTGGGTTTGTTGCCCTGAAGATAAATTACCAGTCTTAACTGCTTGTCCAAGAACACATTTGACTGGGATTCCTACTCAAATTCTTAATTAATTTCATATACCTGAAAGAAGAATCCAGCAAACTGATTCTATTGTCTTTAACAGACAACTACTCACATCTGCTCCAGATAAAAAATAACATTGTCCTGCAGTTAGAAATAAAACCACACAGATTATAAATATTTTGTGTTTTTTCTCTAAATTGGAGGTCATGGCAAAAAGATGTTAAGATAATAAATCTACCGAATAAACATATTCTCCTGGCACTCAGCAGGGGCCGGCTTGGGCTCATTTGTCTCCAGTTCATTATCTTGTCTGCATTATTCAGTAGTCTGGTTCATGCTCAATGGGCTTCAAACAACTTTTAACAGCTGAAGTCTTCTTCAGTTTTGACTTACTCTTTCACTTTGTAAAACAAATTTGAAAGTTGCTCAAATTGCTATGGTGAATTAATGTCATTAATACCTTAATTGAGTGTTCCTTATTCACATGGTACTGTGAATGTTCAACTCAGAATTAGCTAATACACATGGCAAATTTCCAAAGTTTCCATTTAAGCATTGTTTGATTCAGTTTCATATGTGAATAACAGTTGTTAATTCAAAAGACTTGTGATGCATCCTTTATACATATATATGATTATTATTGTTTTAAAATTATAAAATATATACTATCTTATTTTATAAATATTTATATACAAAGATCAACAAAACATGTTGAAATAGAACTCTGAACAACTAAATACTTCTTTGCATATATTTATAATTTATTGACATGTATGAGAACTTAAAATCCACAGAATTATGTATTCCTAAAACATGACTCGGACATATTTTGAACTAAGGGTGCCAAAGATAATTGTAATACTGTTTATTGGGTTTGTATGGCAAGGTCTTGATAGCAGGGGGACTGAAGGCATGAGTGAAGGTGCTAGAATGTTCCTCCATGTCTGACTGAGCCAATGCCAGCTACGAGGTGGACCTGTCACTAGCCAAGGTAGAGCCCATCACTGATTGTGGTAGTGCCTTTGAAATGCTTATTTAAGAAGGGAGAAAAAAAAAAGTCTGCCACACAAAAAGCAGCTGAAGCAGAGGAGTGAGAATATGTGAGAGAAACAGTCCTGAAGACACCAAAGTCAGTGGAAAAGGAGGGGAAGCAGGTGCTTCAGGCACTGGAACTGAGATTCCTCTGAAGCTTGTGACAGAGACCAGGGTGAGGCAGCTGTGCCCCTGCAGCCAATGCAGGTCTGTGGTGGAGCAGAGATCCACCTGCAGCCTGTGGAGGACCCCATGATAGAGCAGGCGGATACCCAAAGGAGGCTGTGACCCCACTGGAAGCGTGCCCTTGAGCAGGCTCCTGGCAAGACCTGTGGCCTCATGGAGACAGGAGCCTACACTGGAGTAGATTTTTTGGCAGGACTTGTGTCCCTGCAAGGGGGACCCATGCTGGAGCAGTGTGCTCTTGGAAGACTGCACCACATGGAAGGGACATATGCTGGAGGAGTTTGTGAAGAACTTCAGCCCCTGGGAAGGAGAAGGACCCATGCTGGAGAAGGTTGTGGAGGACTGACTGCTGCAGGAACAACCCCATGCTGGAGCAGGGGAAGAGTGTAAGAAGGAAGGAGCTGCAGAGACAGCATGTGATGAGTGTGCACAGAGGGTCCATAGCCCCCATTCCTTGTTGCCCTGTGCCACTGGGAGGGTGAAGGTAGCACAAATCAAGAGTGAAGTTGAGCCTGTGAAGAAGGAAGGGTTGGCTGGTGGAATGTGTTTTAAGAGTTGGTTTTATTTCTCATTACCCTATTCGGCTGTGTTTGGTTAATAAAGTGGTTTCCCTACATTGAGTCTGTTTTGCCTGTGACAGTAATTGGTGAGTGCTCTCTTCATCTTCTTATCTCACTCTATGATCCTTTCATTTTATTTTTCTCCCTCTGTGAAGCTGGGAGGGGGAATGATAGAGCATCATGGGCAGCTGGTGGACAGTCATGTGGTCAACCTGCCATACGCTGGTTTTCTCATTCTCATTTGGAACATGAAATTCCAAATATCGCTCCTTGACAATTGTGGGGTCATATTGCCAATTTCAGCATTAACATGTGAAAGGGTTATGTCTGCTAAATGAACTCTTGTCATAGAAGGAAAGTAGGGATTTGTCTTTACCTTCAAGCTAGAAGATACAGGTATGTGTTTTGAATTTAGAAAAAAAAAAAACTTTTTTTTTGTCCTATGGAAAATAAATTTTTAAAAAATCTGAATTCCAGATAAATTAAACTGTAAGGTATTTCTCAACATGCAGTTCCAGGATTTTCAGAGGTCTGGTGGTTTTTTTGTTTGTTTGTTTGTTTTTGTTTTTTGTTTGTTTGTTTGTTTGTTTTTGGTTTTGTTTTTGTTGTTGTTGTTGTTTTTGTTGTTGGTGGTGGTTTTTTTAATTTTGGGTTTTTTTTTTATTTTGTTTTTTGTTTTTTTCCCTGGAAATGCAACAAAATATATTCTTGCATTTGAAACAGCTGGCATCCACACAGAAGAAACTCATACTTAAATACTTCCAAAGAAAATACACAACATTCCATGCACTTAGCAAGTTGTGTCAGGAAAAAAGCTAAACAATGAGAAACAAACTAGAAATCCAAGCTTTTTAGTATGTTTATCTGTCACAGGTCTTAAGACGGGCAAGAGTTGTGTCAGACAACAATCATCTCTTTCCACACCATTAGGCAGTTCTGTTGCCAGAACAAGCTGCAATTTGACTCTTGGTGGTACGATTTGATAGGTACAGAAAAGTAGTAGAGACTACATAAACTCCAGAAGCCAAATACCTATGCATGCTACATGGAAGACCATATAACAGTGCAAAATAAACAGTCTTTTTTTCTCTATCAGGTTAGATTATACAGTAACACCTCAGCTGAAACTTGGGAAAATTGAAAGGATAATAAATATCCTCAAATATTGATGTTAAGTTTATTACATGCTTATCACCGCATGCTAATTTGTAAGGCTTCAGTGCTGGGGAAGAATACATTCTGCAGTCCAAAGGCCATGCCAGCAAATGTACGTCAGCACCAATTGCTTCCAAGTTCATTAACTAGAGGTCATAGCTGAATATAGAACACATCAAAATTCTTTTGTGAGAAAACTGATTGCAGGAACTGCCAAGAATGCATGTAAACACAGAATGGGGGTAAAACGTTATTACAGAAGATCTAACAGAGGCAGCTTAGGGACCTAGAAAATGCCAGCTATTTCATACTATCAACTTTTTGTAATTAAACAACCAGCAAACGCTTAACAATGCTGGGATAACAGTGCTGACAAGTCTGAGAAATAAAAGTGACATGAAAAAGAAGGAATTTGCAAAGAATAAGGCCCTCCCCCATTTTCATTATGAATTTCCTATCAGCATAACTTCTCTGTCATTCAGTAGTCTGATCACAGCATGATCCTCTACAAAATCAATAGGTGAAACTTCTAAATTTGTTTCTTCACTAAAAATACATGGAAATTATTTAAATAAAATAGTGAAAAGAATTTTGCATTGGAAAGCAAGAGGATTCATAACAATTTTTTTAACTTGCTCTCACATCTATCTAAAGATCAGTTACTGCAATTTGTAAGCTGTGCACTGGTACAATACTCACCTGCCTGGCAGGAGACACCAACACCGAAGCTGCAAATAAATCATTAGACTACAGAAGAAAACTTCACTCATGCTTTTGAAACCTTGAATGTTTAGGGAAGAATTCCAACAAGATAAATGAAGAAAGATCCTTGAAGAAGATACAAAGAGAATGGAGGAAAATCTTGGGCAGCCAGTAGCTGTGTGAGGACATGAATTTTTGTACAGTAAGTGTCAATCACTGATGGTTTGCAACAAAGTTTTGTTGGGATGTGGGCAATTGAAATGTATTTTAAATGAAAAATATGTGTTATTAAAGAGATTAAAAAGTAATGCCAGGCTTTAAAACACATTTGGACTGCAGATCTGAGATTTCTTCTTGCAACTGACATGCTGGGAAGAAAGCACAAGCTAAAAAATGTGAATGCACATATAACAATACTGTTCCTTAAAGTACACCTCCTCACTGAGATAAATCGTTATCACAAAAATACGTAAGAGTTTTAATATTGGCCAAAGGAGCTTTCTAGGTTTTTGACACTTCTTTATGTTCTACAAAGACAAAAATCTTTATGCTCTACAAAGACAAAAATCCAGTAGTGTGGCTAGAGATGATAAATATATTTCAATGTCACTGGCATACATTTAATGGAACATCTGCATCTTAAAACATTTTTAAAATTTATTTTCAAAGGTATCATATTCTTAGGTGGTAAAACCAGTTTTCTGTGTAGATGTATTTGAATAACAGAAGCTGTGGTGCATTTACTTATATCATTATCACCCTACCGATTAAGTAATCCAAAAAGCAATTTTGATACTACAAAAGTGAATCACTCTCCAGAGGCTTTATATTCCACTGTGTACTGAGAAATTAACTTGAATGGGAATAGGAAAGACTGTGTAAGAGAGTAATAATGGTAATGATCAATAAGATAAACCAAAAACAGAAGAGACAGAACAATGAAATGTTATTAGACATCAGAATGCATCATTCATATAGTTAAGAAATCAATCGATATGTTCTCATGCTTCACTGATTTGAATTTCTTATGTGTCTTGGGGGTTTTTTTGGTTAGAAAAAATATGCCTTCAAAATCAAGGTCTAACTTGTTTTCATTTCTGCAATTTTGTAGTTGCTCAGAAGCAAATACAACAGTGCTAGCGTAGATGTGGTATTTGCTGAGTAATACATGTTCTTCTTTTAAAGATTTTTAAAGAGGGAGACCAGAAACCATATCAGCTGTAAAGAGACAAATGTAATCAAAGTGTTATCAACTTTATGAACTGAGCAGTTTTGATACTACTTGACATTCATTCTCAATTACCTACCTCTTGTTCCTCCTGTTGATTGAACAGCACTAGAAAATATCTCAAGTAAATGAATGGATTTTGTGAACACACTGTGGTGCAAGAAGCATCCTTCAAAGAAATTGAGCCAACAAAGCAATAAATGCTAATTTATACTTGATAGCAGTCACAAACTTTTGAAAACTAACCTTTCCACTCTTTCAGATGCTTAGTTTTGAAGAAAATACTTAGAGTTTTCATGTAATAATAAAGAATATAGTAATTAATTTTGAAAAAAGGACATTTAACTGCTGACTATCCACAGTGGCAGATGACTAAAGGTGTTAATAGTCCTATTCGACATTTCTTCTAGTTATGTCTCCAGATAGACCTGTTTGAAGGATAAATCATATTGTGTATAATATGTTCATAGAATCATAGAATGGTTTGGGTTGGAAGAGACCTTATAGATATCCTAGTTCCAACCCTGCAGCCTTGGGCAGGGACCCTTTTCACCAGACCAGGTTGCTCAGAGCCCCCTCCAATCTGGCCTTGAACACTGCCAGAGATGGAGCATTCACAGCTTCTCTGGGCAACCTGTTTCAGTGCCTCACCATCCTCATAGTAAAGAATTTCTTCCAGTATCTAATCTAAACCTGCCCTCCTTCAAAAAGCCATTTCTTCTTGTCCTACTACTACAAGCTGTTGTAAACAATCCCTCTCCAGCTTTCCTACAGGCCCCCTTCAAGCTGCTACAAGCTCTCCCTGGAGTCTTGTCTTTTCCAGACTGAATAACCCTAGCTCTCTCAGCTCGTGGTCATGGGAGACGTGTACCAGCCCTGTGATCAATTTAATGGCTCTCCCCTGGACTCATTCCAGCAGATCCATGTTTTCCTCATGTTGGAGAACACAGAGCCGGATGCAGCACTGCAGGTGGGGTCTCACCAGAGCAGAGCAGAGGGGCAGAATCCCTTCCCTCACCCAGCTGGCCATGCTGCCTTTGATGCAGCACAGGACACAATTGGCTTTCTAGGCTGTGGGCACACAAACTACTTTTAGTCCACAAACACCCCCAAGTCTTTCTCCTCGGCTGCTCTCAATCAATTTCCCCCCAGATTGTACTTATGCTTGGGATTGCACCAACTCAGGTGCAAGACCTTGCACTTTACTTTGTTGAACTTCATCAGATTTGTTTGGGTCCACCTCTGAAGTCTGTCACAGTCCCTCTGAATGGCATCCCTTCCCTCCAGTATGTCGACCATACCATACAGCTTGGTATTGTTGACAAACTTGCTGAGGGTGCACTTGATCCCTCTGTCCATGTTGCCAAGAAAACGTTAAACAGTGCCGGTTTATTGGTTGATAACACAATATGTGTTATCAAAGAACATATTCTTAGACCTGAATATTTATTTTGGGTAATGGGTTTATTTTAGCATCATTGTTACAGCATTGTTATAGTAGGAAATGAGAGAAGTTCCTCACAGTTCCATCAACCACACAGAGAACCAGAGAATCAGACCAATTGATTCACTTGGTCAAACCAACTAACTGATCTAGCAGAAAAAATGTGTAATTACTTCCTGTCTAAATCTGATTTCTACAACTTGTCTCTAAACCAGAAAGGTCTTGAAGGATCAGTTAAAAAGGTTGTGGTACTTCCTGTACTGAATTTAATTTTTGAAATAAATCATACCTAATTTTCAGTATGACCTATCTTTTACACCACATAGGTATAACAATCCTTATTCTTCTTCATTCTTATAATATTGATGGGTGATACTATCATTTAAGACACTTGAATATTTACACTTTTCAAACCACTATTTTTTAAATCTGTTTTTCTACCAGCTGGATGGCATTCAGATCCCTCAACAACTCTTACTAACATTCCCCTGACCAGTATAACACAGAAGCTTTCTCACAGACACCTATCTAACAAATATGGTCTTTTTTCTTCTTATCCCTATAGTTTTACTATGGCCACCTAGTTTACCTTGGAGTTCACAAGTTTCACCCATTTTTTTTCCCACTACTCTACCCATTGGACAGAGGAAAAATAATAAAAGTTTCACAGCTGTTCTATTTAGAAGTGAAATGAATTCCTGAACGTGCAGTTGCAAAATGTTCAGTTATCAGTTCCACTGTTGCATTTTGCTTTCATTTCCTTCCCTCACTGTATGCATGTTGGGCCACCAGCAGATATAGAAAAGCAAGTCAAATGTCATGATTTAATAGGAAAAGAATATCAGCAATGTCACTAAGTCACTGAAAAAACATCCGTATACCACTATTCACTCATAGCTCACCTTGAACAGGTAAACTGGAAAAACAAAATTAAGACAGTGTGCATAATCAAAGTTATGGGATGGTTTGTCTGAGGAGAAACTAAATAAATTAGGATTCTTCACACTTATGAAGGCCCAGATGAGGCAAGATTTTCAGCAGGCTTTTCAAATTGTGAGTGGCTTCCAGGTCACTTTTGATGATACTTAAACCTTACTTCAAAATAGTTACACTGCAATTCATTAAATTTAAACACTTTGAAGAATGCTTATATGACAGACCTACTATTTAATGATGTGTGAGGTTCACAGTATTTTTCTTCAGCTCATCTCTGATCTACTGTAATTTATATTAAGTTGGGAGCACTTTTTCTCTCCTGAACTTTATCAAGATCTGTTGAGCTATCTACTCAAAGCTAGCTTTGATATGTGGCCCAGTTGGTCATTTCCAGAAAGGATTTAAAATTCTTCCAATTCTTGCTCTGGCCAAGCGTGCTATTCTAATAAAATTGTGCAGACAGTATAGTTTGTGTTTATTCCCACCTTTCCACAAGCAAACATTATATACAGTACTCAGATTAAAATACAGAAACAAAGCATTAAATCTCCTGCACCTCTACCTGCTGGTTCAGTCCTGTCTATCCTGCCAAAGTAGAAACAGGCTGATACACTGAGAAGAATTAGACCTCAGCTTTAAGTGTTCCCACCAAGATCCATGGAAGCACTACCCTCATTCTGAACTATCCTGAAATCAACATACAAGGTTATCCTCCATCACCATTAATGCTTTCAACTGTTGATACCCCTATTCAGAAACAGCATCTATCTTCCAAACACGTGCTTCAAAAAAGCTCCAGAGATGGCAGTATGAAGAAAAAACTGTCACTATACATGTGGGTTTGCATTTATGTGTTCAACAGATTATTGCATTATTTCTTTGGCATATGCACGCTGACAGCCCCTGACAGCATTAGTCTTTTCAAATGGATAAATCTGTGTGAAATGGATTAGCCCTCTTACTTCCTTGTGCAAGAATAATGGTACTGATACAAATGTAAATTAGCTCTTTTCTATAACACATCACATTCAAAGCAAATGCTTGCATTACAAAGGATATTGATTTGGTCTGAAGGTGTGAAGAGGTTCAGTGGCATAAAATTCTAATCAACACTTGCTGCCATCTTCTGGTTTCATAAAAATCCACAAAAAGTACTTCTCTTCAAACCCAAATACTTCTTTGGTACAAACAGAAAGTTAAATGCCACCAATCTACTTTCCAATTAAATAAAAATGTTCATATCTCAGCTCTAATTCTACAAAAAACATACATGAAGTTTTGACAACACACACAAAAAAGAAGGAATTAGAGAAAAATATTGATAATGCAATTATGTTGCATAGATGCTAAAAATAATATATTTGGTAAGTTTTCAGTGACAGATGTGCATTACTATATAATGCCATTTATGATACACGTGTATAGTCTTTCTAACGTATTATATGTACAGATGGTTTAAATTTGTATAAAAACTAGATTTAGCAACAACACCACCAAAACAAAATAAAACACATTTTGGGCTTAAGCCGTTTTGATACTCAGAGCACAGTATGCTTTTGGACACTGAAGGTCAACCTCAATGCAGTACTAGGAGAAGTGGAAGGGGAAATCCGGAGAATTCTAAAGCAGCTTCCAAGGCCCAAATCAGCTAGAATTGAGCAGAGGTATGAAATGAGAGACGAGGCTCTAAATTCTGAGGTTCAAAACCCCAGACGACATGGGAGTACAAAACAATGACACAAGGGCTTGCCAGCTAATTATAAATAAGCTAGACCTGCAAATGGATTAGGACCTTTATATCTAGGAAAATAGATTAATTAATGTGCACATACAATCAAGTTAATGGTCTGGTAATCCAAAATGCATGCATGATAACATACCACCATTTATGAGCATATAATTTTCTTTAGCATGGTGATCACTTCAAACCTCCCCTGTTCAGTTTGAAAATAATATTGTCAATAAATCACTTTTATGGTGGGATAGAAGTGCCCTATTGGATGGTTACAGGCAGGGCAGAAGAGGCCAGAGGTGGCATTTTATGTTAGGACAAGGACAGAATGTATAGAGCTCACAGTTGGCAATGGCACAGTTGAGAGACACTGGGTAAGAATCAAGGGACTAACAAATAATGTGGATGTCATTGTGGGAGTCTGCTACAGACCTCCCAGCCAGGATGATAATGCTGACAAATTATTCTTTGAGGAACTAAAGGACACTTCAAAGTCCACCGTCCTTATGGGGGACTTCAGCTTGCCAGAAATCAACTGGGAGCATCACACAGATGGTACAATCTGGGCCAGAAGATTCATAAAAAATCTGGATGACAACTTTATGAAAGAGGTTCTAAGCCAGCTGACACAGAATCAGAGAATCACAGAAGCATAGAATATGCTGGGTTGCAAGAGACCCATCAGGATCACCAAGCTTCTTGACACAGAGAGGCTTAGTGCTGTAGCCACTTCCCTGGGGAGCCTGTTCCATTGCTCAAGCATCCTCTGGGTGAAGAACCTTTTTCTAACATCCAACCTAAACCTCCCCTGATCCAGCTTCATGCCATTTCCTTGAGTCCTGTCACGAGTCACAGAGAGAAGAGATCAATGTCTGTCCCTCCTCTTCCCCTTATGGGGAAGCTGTAGACCGCAATGAGGTCTGTCCTCAGCCTCCTCTTCTCCAGGCTGAACAGACCAAGTGACCTCAGCCACTCCTCATACGGCTTCTCCTCAAGGTCCTTCACCATCTTGTGGTTCTTCTTTGAATGCTCTCTAATAGTTTAATGTCTTTCTTATGTTTCAGTGCCCAAAACTACACAGACGACTTGAGGTGAGGCTGCCCCAGTGCACAGCAGAGCAGGACAATCCCCTCCCTTGCCTGGCTGGTGATGCTGTGCCTGATGCCCCCCAGGACATAGCTGGCCCCCCTGGCTGCCAGGGCACTGCTGTTATATGTATATAAACATAGGAAAATCACACAGTCTTTATCTAATTCCATATAGAAGACAGGGCACTGCTGTTATATGTATATAAACGTAGGAAAATCACACAGTCTTTATCTAATTCCATAGAGAAGACACCCATTCAATGCTAGATGACAGCTGTGCTGCCAAGGGTGCTTTCCAAATACCAATTCCACTGCAACTATCCAACTCAAAATGTAACTACCTTTGTGTTGTGAGAATTCACATTTTCCATGTGCACTTAATTTAAAAAGGGACAAAAAATAATTTAAAATTGTTAATGTTAACTGTAGCTATTTGTTGAACATAAACTACCATAAAATGTTTGAGCCCATCAATCCAACACTATGCACAAAAATCTGCACACAGCCACCAGATGGTGCCACCTCCATCACTTAACAAGGAGAGTGCTTCCACTCCAATTGTCCTTCACATAACCAGCAAAATCGCTCATTCGCTTTGACTCCTGCAATCTTGTGAGTAAAAAACCAAATGTCAACTTCAATATCCAGAGGCTCCATTATGGTTAAGACATCTCACTACCATTTGAGCTTTGCCACTCTCTCTCTTTTCTGCAAAACAGTCCCAGCAATGAACACTTCATGATAAAGATTCATATTTCTGGTTTGGTGTCCTGGTTTTGGCTGAGATAGAGTTAATTTTCTTCACAGTAGCTATATAGGGTTATGTTTTGGATTTCTGCTGGAAACAGTGTTGCGAAGTCAGGGATGTTTTCTTTACTGCTAAGGAAGGCTTACACAGCATCAGGGCCTTTTCTGCTCCTCTCAGCACCCCACCAGTGAGTGGGCTGGGGACGCACAGGGAGCTGGGAGAGGACCCAGCCAGGACAACTGAACCCAATTGATCAAAGGGATATTCCAGTCCATATGGTGTTGGGGAAGAAGGAAGAAGCAGGGGACTTTCAGAGAGATGGCTTTTGTCTTCCCATGTCACTGTTATGTGTGATGGAGCCCTGCCTTCCTGGAGGTGGCTTAACAACTGCCTATCCATGGGTAGTGATGAATGAATTCCTTGTTTTGCTTTGCTTGTGTGAGTGGTTTGTGCTTTACCTATTAAACAGTCTTTATCTCAACTCATGAATTTTCTCACTTGCGATTCTCTCCATCCTGCCGCAGGTGAGTGAGTGAGCAGGTGGGTGGTGCTTAGTTGCCAGATGGGATTAAACCCTGACATTTGGTCAGCTGAAACAGGTGAAAGAATATTTAGCCATATTCTGACCTTCAGATCTGACACCACACACTCACCTTCTCTCCTGCCTCCCTTCCTATTTTTCCCCATCAAGACATGCATTTAGCAGACTAAAGAGTCTTACAGATTAAATCTAGCATACAGACTACTGTTTGACTACTACTACTACTACCAACCTTGAGCATTACAAGCGTGCAGCTGCATTAGCACGATGATATCACCTGACTGAGGTTCAGTAGCACAACAGAAGTGTGAATGCAGCATAGAAATGCAGGCTTCAGTGAAGACCAGTGCTTAGTTTTTAATTAAAACACAAATAAGATGTTCAATAATTACATATCATGTATGAACAGAGGCAAAGTTCCACATGTTGAGCAGGATATGCAGCATGCTGTGGGTATTTGTCTCTGTAGCACAGTGAGAATGTACACTGGCTGAATACATGGAGCTGTGCTATAATAAAAAAATAAGAAGATGAGGATGGCCAATAAGTTCTGTGAATTGATTTATTAAAACTAAGGAAATAACGTATACCTGCCCTTTGTGACAAAAAGAGGTCTGTCATACAAAATGTCAGGTAGCGTACCCTGAGCAGTTCTGTCAATAGTATCTGCATCCTCTGACTAATTTTATTTACACTGGCTTCTCTTGTGCAAATTTGTCATGTCAAATACAGGTTACTTGTATTTTTAGTGTTCATAGTTGCTCTATTGGGGTTCTGATGCCATTTCTACTCAAATAATTGGCAACACTCTGTTTACTTTGCTAATAAAAGAATCACTTGGAATGACACTAATGCTGCTCTTCCAAAAACAGTCAGTAAAACAAATGCTACTGCAAAACTTGGCTTTTTGGGAACCCAAGAGTATGTGTGACAGTCCAGGGAAGTGCCACTTTCAGGGTGAGTTGCTAAAGTTGCTGCCTTTTTTTCTACATTTCTTTTTTTCAATTGGAACTCTTTAGAGGTGTCCTTTCCCCATATTTTATTTACACTGGAAAAGTAAGGATCAGGATACAGCTCCAAAATCCTGTGAGCTATACGAGAAATACAGTAGGAATAGGTTTGATGGGTCTAACAATTCAAAGGATGAAAGGTCTCAACATTTCAAGTGCTTTAATAGCACTTTAATAGTGAAGCAATTGTTGTACTATGTGTGCTCAAATTGAGTAGTCCTTTCACTCATTCCTTTCCACTGCCAACTCCAATTTTCTGTTTATATGATAATACTTGGACTTCAGTGAAACTGCATACTTAAAAGGGGTAAAAGATGCTTTGATCGGCTTCAGTAATCAAAGACCTAGAAAAGTAGTGGAGCAAGAAATAAAGGTGGAGACAGTATCTCTCAAATGGTATAAAACAAAGAAGAGATCCTTTATCTGTGAACTTTTTGAATGGACTAACTTCTTTTCATTATATATATATGCATAAAACCGTAAATCCTTTAAACAAATTTGATGGAAAAAATGACTGCTAATATTAAAAAAGTGTCAAAAGTTTTTGTCTTTCTGAAACCATAATCCATAGGTTTGGAATTATACATCAGCATGGCTTTTTTGGTATTAACTTTCTTGAAAAAAACCCCAACTATATGTCTATAGGACCTCTCCATATTGTATCTGTCTCCATTCAGATCTTTTTCTCCCCTTTTGCAAGCTCTTAATTTACAACAAATTCTACGTAATTCCCTCAAACAAAAACATCTCTCCTTCCACTTGTAAACCCTGGATATATGTCTGCTCTGAGAATGACAGACAAACTGCAAAATCCATGAATACCGCTTGTTTGGGAAGATGATGGCGTAAAAAGGTAATGGTATGGAAAGCACAGGGGAAAATACAGTTGCTACTCCCTGGATGGAATGCGGCCAGCATATCTGACCTCCCCCACACAATGCAGTCTCAGGGGAACTAAATGAAGGGCGAAGTGGAGACACCATGACCAGGCTCTGTTGACACCCTTGCAGAGAAGGGAGGAACTTGGTGGTACTTTCTAGCTGATAAGCTGCACAGCAGCTGAAAACCAAATGAGATAAAGAAAGATGTCTTGCTGTTGAATCAGCAACTGTGGTGAAATCACTCTCCTTGGACTGACACATGCCCCCGTCCCAAGGTTACGTCTAGTACTATACTGAGATAACTGCTGCCAAGGTACAGCCACCCCCCACTGAGTAAGATGTATGACTATGGCCACTCAAGTTCCACCAAAATGTAAAGAAATAGTATAAAAGTGAGTTAAGAATAACATGAAGTAAGGGAAGAGCCCGTCATAACTTCTGGGATCAGTTGATGAGTTTCATCGTAACACCCCTGTTCAAAATAAAGCAGAACCATGCCTACTAGATATATAAGTAATCTACTTTACGTCATATCTGCTCAAAGGGAAGATGGTGCCCTTTACCAAGATAAAATTTCTGACAGTAAATTTGTTTCGATTGAAATCAGGGCTTTATTTGCAACGCCTTGTGTTGCCTGACAAATACTTTGATGAGTAAAGAAAAAGGCAAGGACATGTAACAAAATATGCTCAATGTCAGATTTAAATTTATTCTGCAATGCTATTTCTAGATGGTAAGACACATGTATTACTTTGCACATACCAACAAAGTATTTCCAATTCTGATTTTCTTTCTATGTCATATTGCTTTTCAGTGCTTATGAATCATTTACCAAATGTAAAATGAAATGCAAATTCAGAAATCTGGTGTAAATTATATATATTTAAATGAAGTATAAAGACACTATTCATAAGGTTAAGTATGGTATTTCGTAAGTTCTTTTAATCAACCAGAAGATCTGCCAACATGCCAAATATATTAGAGAGACATGTTTTGTCTACTGCCATGTTAGACTACAATTTTGAATAAAACTTGAAGATCGGGGTCTTCTCAGTGAAAGTGTTAAGAAGGTTACTGGACTTCTAAAGTTTCTTTTTTATCAAGCCACTGAATGCACTCCTTTGAAGATCACAGGAAGACTATAATTACTATCTAGTTTGTTCTTTGAACTGCAAGAACTAGCTTTAAAATTTAGCTAAAGTGTTTTATTGATAAGAAAGCCTTGGAGTTTTTATTGCATAGCATGATTGGGTGAAAAATTCTGGTTTTGTCTTTGGGTTTCAAAATCTTGAAGCAGTTCAGGCTCAGTACGACTGAATAGAGCAAACATCCCACCATGATTCAGCTGATTCTGAAGGAGATTCAAAACCAGCTGACTCTGAAAGATTTAGAAAAAAGGCACCCCTGTGGTGTCTGGTTTTGCTGCAGTTATATTCTGAAATTCTCCAAGAAAGAGTTCAAAAATTTTGAACGCCCTGTAAGATTGGGCTTTTGGGTTTTTGAGGACACACTAAAAAGTTTCACAGGTTCACATCCTGCTTTATTCACTGCACTTCATGCCTCTTTGAGTTAAAACCATTTTGAAAGCATTATCTGCAATATGGAAAAAACAAGGATAAGGATATTCATATTTATGAACATGAAAATGCCTAAAATCATGGCAGTATGCCTAAAGTTATGTCACTTCATTAGACACTGGAAATTAGAAGTTTTTGAGGAGAGTAAAAAGAAGGAGAAACACCTTTTACACTGGGTTTTAGTTTTTTTTTTTTTTTAAATGAGCAAATCTACTTCCCTGAATTCTAAGATGTGACTGAGAAGGCTGCTTGTGATTGCCCTGAAGCAGAGGACAACACTTACCCCGAAGATGACCTGACATCCTGGCAGACCTGTGAGGTGCTGAGTCACTTCAGTAGAAGTCTGAGCAGTCTTCACACAGAGGGTAGCAGAAAGCCGACATGGAATCCCTCACAGTCACAGAGAAGTCTGTGGCCTCCAGGCTCAGTTTGCAGAAATTCTATGAGCAGGGAGCCCAGAAACTTGGTTGCTAACATCCAGCCATGTGTTAAACAGCTTTATTAGGGGTGTGAAGTGCTATCAAGGTATCAGAAGCTTTGATTATAAAAAGGAGAAAAGCAGAGTGATTACTCACTGATTTCAATGAAGACTGGAGGAACACACAAAACAAGAGTTCAAGTCGAAAAACTGCTGTCCAGGTGGCTCTGATTGTGTTGTGTATGTAGACAGAGTTCCCAAATTTTGTGGAAATGCCAGGAAGAAACTTTGGTTCATGGGACTGGATGGATGCTCCACAGATGGTCCACTGTTTGATGCACTCTGTTCCTTACTTCTCAGATACTCCGCCAGCCTGGGCTTGAAATTGTACTGCACCTGCTAATGCTAGTGAGCTGTGGGATGTGAAAAGGAAGGAAGGGGGAAAAGATGGAACCCCGTGCCTTGATGAGTGTGCAAACGTTATGGATTTCTTAGCAGGTAAGAGCCATTAGTAGGAAACACATGCTTGTCCATGATTGCATACCCTAGGCCTAGCAGTTCATCAGCAGCAAGCAGTTTTTCTCAGGTGGAGAGCTTCCACCTAGCTGATCGCTGTGGAAGATTCACTTATACTTTGTGAATTGGAAAAATCCATCATACCATAAAATTTTCTTTGCCGTAACAAAATAAAAATGGTATTATTTTGATCAAAATTAATGGTACTTGACCTAGGACACTTCTGCTGTCCTGACTTCAGAGTGACTTCTGCAGAAAATTTGAACAAGACAAAGAAATTTTACCTACACCCTAAGGAGCTATAGACTTACAGAGTGAAGTTACTTTGGAAAACTGACTGGTAGAAGATAATCCTGAAGATGCATACTGCCAAAGCCCAACTTTGGAATAGCAAATGGACAGGCATATGTATAAGTGGGTTCAACATCTAGCTTTTCCACAACTAAATAGGAAGATATGTGATTGAGTCACAAAATAAAGCCTTGTGTTCACACTTTTCTCTAGAGATAGCTTATAAGAAATATGTCTGGCTTTGTGTAAGAAATTAATAGAAAAACAGCTGCATAAATATTCTCATGTATGTGAATCAGTGCATGGACACAGTTACATTTGGTGTGCACAACTGGTCCAACTAATCTCTTTCTAATGTAGAGGTGGTTTTTTTTGTATTACTGCTGTTTTTCAACAGAAGATGCTAAACCCAAGAACTAGAAGCGCTGAGACTGTAATTTTTCCAAACAATACAAAATAACTTCAGAGGAACCTTAGTCTCAATAAGACAGTGTATTTTTTTCTTCTGTTAACCTTCTTCAGTATCACTCTTTCCCCATCCTTGTGTTAATAAAGAAAATCATCATCCCTGATAAAAGTGTATTTCTTTAAAGCAAGCTACTTCTTTGCAAATTATTTCATTCTGCACACTGGGTGGATGCAAGGCATTGCTGGTGTGGCAGGTTGTGGTAAGCAGGCTTATACATCCCACAGTGAAAGGAAAGGTCGGCAGCAATAGGTAGTATTCTTTTATTTCTGTAAAAAGGAATGAAAAGGTGTATCATCTCTGACAGTCTTCTCATTCCTTTTCCCCCAATGGTTTAATTTTTTAAATTAAATACAAAGGTTCAGCAACACTGACAGAAGGTGAGGTGTGTAGGAAGTCCAGTGGGGCGGGGCACCCATGGACTCGCTGGAGCCACCTGTTGTGAAGGGCCTTCTAGCAGTGAGTCTCCGGCATCGGGAGTGTGATTGTCAAGGAGTCTTGTGAATGGTCAGACCGGGAAGTTACCTTAAAAAACCTTGTGACTGCAGGGGTCCTCAGCACAGCAACTCAGGGGAAACATGGCCGAGTTATTTGAATGTGATTCAGCGGACACCCAAGCCAGAACACAGCCTGGGAATCAAGCTCTTTGGAGAGATAAATTCAGTTCAATTTGTTTTAGCCATTATGCCTGCTCAGCCTCGAGAAGAGTCGACTGAGAGGAGACCTCATCAATGTCCATGAGTATCTGAGGGGAGGGTGTCAGGATGCCGAATCTAGACTCCGCTCGGTGGTGCCAAGCAATAGTACAAGAGTCAATGGGCAGGAAGGGGTGCACAGGAAGCTCCACCTGAACATGAGGAATAGCTTCTTTACTGTGCAGTGACAGAGCACTGGAAGAGGTTGCCCAGAGGGGCTGTGGAGTCCCCGTCACTGGCGATATTCAAGAACATGGTCGCAAACCTGTGCCACGTGCTCTGGGATGACCCGGCTTAAGCAGGGAGGTTGGACCAGATGACACCCGCGATCCCTTCCAACCTGACCCATTCNACGTCCTGAACCGTTTCCTTGGCGACTACGTGGTGAACCTGGACAGCTCCCAGCTGAAGCTGGGCATCTGGGGAGGTACGGGCCTGGCGCGCCGCGGGGGAGCCGCCTGCCTGCCTTCATGCCGCCGCGTGCTTTCCTGCCCGGCCGGGCTCGCCCTGCCGCCTGCACAAGGGAGGAGGCCGGGGCGGTGTCCCCTGGGCGCTGCCGGGCCGGGCCGGGCCGCCTGCCCGCCCGACAGATCTGCCACCGCTCCACTTGCCCGGCCGCTTAAAAATAGCCGCGGGGGCGGTCAGGCGGGCGGGCTGGGGAGGCGGTGTCCGCGGAGCAGCCGGCTGCGGCAGCGGGGGGCGGCGGCGGAGCGGGAGGAGCTGCAGAACGGCGGAAAGAGAAACCGGGCGAAGTGCTGGAGGCGCATGGACGGCCGCTCCTGTTTTGTTTTTCCGTACGGAGCCGCCCGTGCTGTCTCCTAGCTGGGGACGGACCTTGGCTGGCCGCGGTGTTTCTGGTGCTCGCGGAAAGTTTGGGAATTGGTGGGCGGGCAGCTTGGAGGCGGGAGCCTGACCTGGCTCTGGGAATGCGAAACTGAACTGGTTTATGGGCGTTTTCCACGCCCGGAAAGAAACCGTGCTTAAACGCCAAGGGTTTTGATAGCGTTTTAGTGCCAGGGTTTTAGTGCTCGTGGGAGTGAGTGGCCTCTCTGCGAACGGCAGTGACATCCCGTTTTTTCTTGGTGCTGTCATGTGTAGGTCTGGAATATTTGTTATTTTTAGCCTTAAAGAGCCAGGAGTAGATACTGCCTTGAGTGTTTGCAGAGGTGGTTCCCAGCTTGCTAGGCGAGGTAAACACTGGTCTGTAGAATTAAATTAACATGCCAGTTCTGTTGGCAGTAAAGTGTTCTGTTTAAATGTGCTCTCTTGAGGTCCCCTTGTAAGGTATGTAGAGCGAAACAGCATCAAAGGTCTGTCAGACACAGACCATGATGCCTGTGCAGCGACTACTGCTGGCTCGGTTTCGAGTGTGCATCCCAGGTGTCTGCAGCATCAGCAAAAGAAAACACAGAGGTTCAGGGTTTTTTTGCAGGTGCATTCATATGTTAGTAGGTGTGAAACATCCTCGAGGTATTGCCTACCTGCAATTCCGTTCCTAGGCACTCATATACATTAACAGATTTTATAAGCTTCTCCTGGAGCTTTTTGCATCATGGACATTTTTGTTTTCATGCTTGTTTTCCGAAATGGCGTCCTTATTTAGTTTCATCTCTGCAGTAATTTTCCTTCAGTTAGTCAAGGCATTTATAGCATCTTTGTAAAGTTCAGCCTCTATAAGGAGTCTTAACACAGCAACAGCACATGTAACTGCTGGAGACAAAGTAGTAGTCCTTGATCTATAGCAGTGAGGCTTAATATTAAAGCTTAATAATCTCTTACTGATTAGATGCGTCTTATTTGAAAGGGTTGACTAATTGCACCTTTCAGCAAAACTGTGTCAAACTAATTGCTTGATTTGTGTACTGAACTTCTGAAGTTACCACAGTATCTTCTTTCTGTTCAGTGAAGACAGGTAAAGTATTTAATGAAAAATATGAAACACTGTGTAAATGTTTTGGGAAATGTTTATGCATTACTAAAAAGGTAAAAGCTTATTTTTCCAGCTTGCTGGGTTGCTGATGGTTAATCATGACAACTTATGCCTCTGTGAAGCAACTATGAACAGATTAGATGCTTATTGTCTCAGTTTAAAAAAACTGAGAAAAAAACGCCACCAAAACCAACTAAAAACTAAAAAAAAAAACCCAAAAAACCAAATCAGTTTTACTTTGAAGTTTTGATATTCAGCTATCATATTTTTTCATGTCTGTGGAACTTGATTGTCTTTTTTATTATTTCCTCTTCAAGAAGCTCTCATATTTTAGAGGCTTTAATATATTTTTATTTAAATTAAATTTCTCGCTTCTCTAGTGCCTATGTATTAGAATAAAATTATTTTTTCTCTGCACAGCCTGTTGACTTGTTTATAGTGAATACTAATATATGGAGCTATCTATGTCTTGGTTTAAGAGGCTCAGAACTGCTGTATAGTGTTGGTGAAGCATCACCTGTAGAGTTTCATTTTTTCCCTGGTCTACCACATGATGCTTTTTTTTAACTTAATAAAATTGTATTTAATGGTCTGTGCGTCTGCAATATTTCTTTCATTTCAAGTATCTCAAAGGACCTAGAAATTGCATTCTGCTATCTAAAAGGCAATGACTGTTAGTAATAACAGCAGTAGAATACTGTTTTTATATGGAGTGCATCATTGATTAGCAGATCCCTACATTCACAGTATACCTGAAGTCTGTGGATAATTTTTTTAGCTTGTTAATTACTGAAATTCTGTAACTAAGGTATTAAAAAAAAAAAGTACTTTTTTTGCCTTCATATTAAAACTTAATAGTTTTAATGCTTGTCTGTGTGCTCTGAAAGCATTTCCATGACAGCTATGTGTTTTCATACAGTATTTGTCTTTGTGTGTCATGATTGCTAAATTTTCCGTGAATCATGAAGTATTGAAGTTAAATTGTCCTAAATCCATCAAATGAAAAAAAAAAGGAAAAAAAAGAAAGTTGCTTGTTTTTTTCCTTGTGGCAAATCACCACTGCTTTTTGATAACCTGTTTATAGACTGAATATGTGTATAAAACCTAATTTTACATAATTTCAGTTTTTGTAAATTGAGAGCTTTATTAATGACTTTTAAATGAGCATGTTTAATATTAACTTTTTTTTGAATAAATGAGAGAATTCATCATGCTGTATTAAAGCTATTCCAGATTCAATCTGTGTAGTAAAGTTGTGGGATGACACTGCTCCAGAAAATACATGAACATGGTAATAATTACAGAAATGCTTTGATTTTTATTTCTTGTTGAAAACCCCTCAGATGGAAGGGTAAAAATGTAGAGTGTCTCAGTATTGAAGAAGGATGTGATATCTGAAAACACTCATGGCTGAGAATGTTGCAAGAACTGCATGACCTGAAATATAAAAGACAGTGCAGAAAGTTGAAGGTAGCTCAACCTACCCAGGTAAAAAAGGTAATTTGCACATATAAAGCTAATACTGGCAAAGCCAAGGCTCAGAAAAGAGGGTAGCGGGACAAAATTATATGAGTGAGAAACTCCATTAATATGAAGCAGGATGAAAGACTACTGTGTTATGCAGCCATCAGAGAAAACTATTGGATGGTTGATGCTGGGAGGGACAGTGTTTTTTAACCTCTTTTTGTTTGGTGTTCACTAAGAAAGACAGTTTCACTGAGCTGTGTTAACAAGTGTGCAAGTACTTGGCTTAGATAAACAGGTTAGATAAGTATTTAGGTGAGTTAGATATTTTTGAATGCTGTAGACCTGGTCAAGTTAAAGTACCTGAAAAGATGCTTGCAGCAATATGAGATGTATACAGTTGTCTTTGACAAGAAGTGAAGTGCCAGTGAGGTTTCCACACAGTGTTGGGAGACCAAACAATTGTTTTATTATACAGTTCATGATGCCATTATTTTTTTTTGACTATGTCTAAATAACCTTTCAGTGTCTTGGTCAGACCCTCTGTACTGTCTTTTGGAAAGCTTAATTCTCGGTTGACTTGGCACACTTGTTTATTAGGTAATGTCTCAAGCATGTCTTACTTAACACAACTTATTATTTGAATAGCTGGTGTCTCTTTTTGGGGCAGCTGTGTTACTAAGATGATACAGGCAGATAATTGGCATGTTTATGAGCACACAAACACTTTTTTTTTTTTTTTTGCTACACCTGT